>JAGKQL010000041.1:40636293-40847563 GCA_018398635.1 Cyprinodon brontotheroides | reverse complement strand
GATCCGGGACGGCCCACACCGAGGCTACGGCAAGAGCAGAGGGACAATCCAGAACCAGGGTGGGGGGAGGGTCTGTGTGTGTGACATGGAAACGACTTTGGCAGAACAATCTTAAAGCTATGCTGGGTGATGATTGGCTGATTGCCCCCCTCTCCCACTTCCTGGTTGACCTCATTCATTTCGTGACATTATTTACACATTCGCCACCTGCTGGTCAAGTGCAGGAGTTCAGCAGGAAGAGGAAGTGATGTCAGAGAGCTTGAACAGTCCCGCCCTCTCCACAGTAGGCTGTCAGTCATACAGAACGCAGCAGTACCTTGAGTCTTGCTCCAGGCTCCAGATCCAGGTGTCAGAAACATCCTTCACTCCTTTGATCAGGATTGGAAGGAGGAACCGGGTCTAAAGGATCCGGTCTGGTTCCCTGTGACAGCCAGGAAGGTTTTCCTTTAACGGATTATCAGAGTTCTGATGTTCTCAGGTTCTGATCCACCAGGGAAGGTCAGTCTGGATGCCGTTACCATCTCCAGACCATTGCGGATCAAACTGGTTTTCTCTGAAGCGGTTTGAGAAGAGGCTGTGATGTGAACAGGTTTAAACGCTAACCTCTGGTGTCGGTTGTCGTGGGGCGGTTCTGACCCAGAGTCCCACAGAGACTGTAAACAGACGACTGAACCAGCTGGCAGAGTAGAGAGGGCTGCTTCGCTGGATGAGAGGCGGAGCCTGGAGCCAGACTCAACGTGACCCGGTCAACAAACAAACCCACAAGTTGGAGAAATAACAACACACTCCTGTTTAATGTCGGACTCGGACCAAGTCAGAACCTTTACAGCATGTTAGAGCAAATCAAACTGGAGCCGATGAGAAGTGAACAGCCAACAGGAAGTAAACAAGTCACTGCAGGTTTGGGAGCCCTAACGTCAGGTGACTCAGACGCCACACGTGGCAGAAATATTGGGAGCTGTAAAAACAGAGAGTCCACGGCAGATTCCTATCATTCAGGTTCTGTTCGCTCACCAAACTCCTCAGCCTGTACACAGATTCATACATCTGCAAAATATTAAAAAGTACTTAATATAAAAATACAGAAGAATTGTAAAAAATGAACAAAACATTGAATTTTATATGAACAACATGCAAGAAAGGTTTCCTACTTAGTTAAACAGTAAAATAGAGGAAAGGAAGGGGGGAGGGGGGGGGGTCAAACCGCTTCTCTTGTAAACATCGGAGAGGTCCTTCATAGATGGTTCGGCAGTGACAACTGAAGAGTTTCTCCTCGCTTTTTGGTCGTGGTTGGAGGATGAGGCTGGAGGGGCCCCGCAGGGGTGGGGTGGGGGGTAGGGGGGTCCGCAATGACTGAAAACAACATCCTATAAAATATGGCTCTGAGTACTTAGAAAAAGCTCGAGGGGGAAGATTAAACCGAGTCATGGAAAATATGGCAGTAGTAGCGAACCGCTTCAGTCAGGAGAGGCTGATGGCCGCCGGGGGGGGGGGGGGGGGGGGGGGACACAGTGGATTCAACTCTACAGGCCGACTGGTGACATCATCAGTCTCCTATAAACCGCAGCGTGACCTCCACACTGACGCCTGCCCGACACAGTGGGGCGGAGCGGCGTTGTGACGGCGATGAGCTGACGCCGTCTCCGCCGCTGGCCGTGTGATGTCACTGACAGCTCATCGGGAATTGGACGAACGAAGGAAGGGAAACGACGGCAGACGATGGAGGAGCGCCGGGCTGCCGACGCAGAACCGACGCCTCGCGGCCGAGTTTAAACAACAATCTGGAGCTGCGAGCGGTTTGCCGCCTGCAGCCGGGCTCCTCCTCCGGACTCTGTTCACGGCTCCACTTCCTGTTTATAGGAGCGAACTTCCTGCTCTAACAAAACAAACGGATCAGTACTGCAGTAGGCTAGTGTCTGTCCACGCTGCCATCACCAGGAAAACCGGGTTCCGGGCAGAACGACGAGCGGGACGCTGGTGTTCGGGTTTAAGGTCCGATTCTGATGTTTTTAGCTTAGTTTGACCCGGTCCAGCTCAGACCGCGGTTCTGCTCATGCAGTGTTGGAGAGGAGCGGTGGGAAAGTGTTAGTGTTGTTAAAGGAGACGGTAGTGAAGCGACTGGAGGAGCGTGGGGGGCGTGGCCTGTGTGCTCTACAGCCTGATGTTTCCTTAATGGGGACAGACAGGAAGTCGATGGAGCTCTGAACAGAGACGGTTTTCCAAACAGCTGAACTCACAGGTCATCATGCGACTCAACGACATTTAATCGAAACATGCATCGTTTACTGGATAAACTGGAACAGAGGGAAGTAGAGCGGGCCTGCTCTGGATGCTGCCGTGTAGCGGCGTGTTGGGAACCCAAACAAACTGCCTTCCCACAATGCACCACAGCATGCAGAGGTGAAGAGGGAGGAAGATTCCTACGAGCGAGTTTTAAGGTTAAACAGGTGATCCTGGTGACTCCACCCTTAGCTGATGGGATGGAGGTGATGGAGGAGCAAAACTGAACAACATCACAGTCAGGATGGAAAACAGCGCAGGGCGTGGATGTGCGGGATGAGAGGATGAGCCGAGGGGGGACTCCCCTCCTCGGAGTGACAATCCAGCTGCTGGGTGACTGAAGGTGATGAAGAGGAGGGAAAGGAGGAGGAGCTCAGATGGTGAACTTGCTGCCGGGGGCTTCTCCTTCGCCTGCAGCTGAGGATCAGGGAAGGGGCTGGATCTCCTCGATCTCCTCTCCTGACTCCTCGATCAAGCTGATCCGAGCCTCCTCCGCCGACTGCGGCACAAACTCAGGATGGGCCATGAAACTATGGATGGAGCTACGGGAATGTGGACTCTCCATCTCAAAGAGGGAGCTACGGAATGCGTTCACCACCTTAATCTGAAACAAATAGAGAGGAGAAACGTCAGGAGGACAGGAAAAACAATCTGCGTCAACAACACCGACTTTAACAGGCAATGGGGGGGAGGGGGGGTCTGGATCCGGACAGCCAGATGCAAAAACCACAGAACACAACAATGAAAACAAAGGAACCATCACTGGGAACATGGAAAGGTTCTCAAACACAAAATATCCAAAAATGCTCGTCATGATGCTGGAGGCAGCCCACTGAGGGCGGGGGGGTTGAATATAAACACACACACAACATCCATTAACTGTCAGGTTAGTCTGAACACGCAGTCACAATACTGCAGATCTACAAGGTGTAGAAAGACATGCCTCGGATCATCACGATGCAAAATCAACCTGAGCTACTGCTCATGATGCGCTAAGCTAACCCTCAGTCTGCACCTCTGTAGGGTGGATAATGAAACTAAAGCTCTGACTACTGGAGAGTCCTAAGAGAACATGGACACTTCACAGAATAACAGTTGAACCTCAATCATGGAAGCTAATAAAAAACAAAAACAACAAAACACCAAACCTGTTCCTGATGTAACTAAATGGTGTGAATTAAACGCGCTAACAGGAAGCAGCAGAACCTAGATGCTCCACAACCATTCAGCACATTTATCTTTGGATATTTCTAGCATCTGCGATAATCGGTCTCAAGCAGTCACGTGACTTTTTGTTGCTAAGGCGCCATTTTAGGTGGAAGAGCCGTAGTGTAAACAACGCAGCATAGCTAAGCGAAGGACTAAAGGCCTGTTTTACATAGCAAACACTGTCCGGATGGTCATTACGAGTTAACAGTAACCCTGAAAACAGGGAGGCGGTTTAGGAAAATTAATACTCCGCCAGAATCCACGTGATGACATTTTGTTGCGCTAAGAGCGGCGCTGAAATTTCAGGCCCGAAAAGCCGTCTTGTACCGCGCCCGAGGTAAAGTAATTGACGTCACTTGACAGAGACCGATTTGATATTAACTCCCTCCAGATGAGAAGCGGAGCTGCACTGATCCGTCCCTAATTTTCCCGTTGATTCAGGTTTCCTGCTGCTTGGTCATAAACAGAGACTCAGTTTGAGGAACCGGTTCCTATTCTTCATTAGACAGACACTAACCCACCATACAGGTCCGACAGTAAACTTCACACCAAGACCAAAGCCTCAAACCGATTCCCCATCATGTAACCATGGCAACTGGTGCATCAGAACCAGAAGGGGAGGTTCAGCGTTGCTAAAGGTCTGTCTTGCGTTTATAAGCCTCAGTATTATTTTTTTTTACTGAATCAGTTGTAAGACAATATAATCAGAAATAAGAAACTACCATCACCTTGTTTAGCTCCTAATCCTGCTCTGTCCTCTAACTACTCTGATGAATCCACTGCTGCTGATCAGCCTGATTTATACGCACCAGCACACACTCTTCATCATAATTAATAACCTGCAGCTCAAATCCCTGAACCACAGAAGAGCTGAAGCTGAAAACACACACAGTTAAACCATGAGAGACTTGCTAAGCCCGACAGATTCAAACCTTCTCGGGATTAACCCATAAAATTATCTCGGTAACCAGGCTGCTGCCTCTGGGCGGAAGAGGAAGCGACTAAACAGATTTATGGTTGTGTTGTTGTCTTCACAGTGACCAATCAGAAGCCTTCCTCTCCTCCTCTGACTCATCGGCAGCAAGTCTCACCAGGTCGTTGCAGAGGTTTGCAGGAAAAACGTCCAGAACATGCAGGAGCAACAGCTGCACTTTGACTACATGACAGTTTCAACTGAAAGATGAAGATGAAGCAGAGGAAACGAAGCAGGTGGTCTGCATGTTCTCTGAATGCGATGCTCGGACTGCAGCAGGAACCCAGCAGGTCCACAATTTAACTCTGAGTCAGAGACACCGAGCTTAAAAATCTAGTTGCTGCAGCTCTTTGAACTTACGACCCTGAGTGGACCCATCGTCTCCCGCAGCACAGTTTAAAGATGTTTATTTCAGCTCATTATTTTTACAGTTCAGTCGTTTTTGTACTTCTGTGCTGCAGAGACCATCTTTAATCTGATTAAAGCTGTCCAATAGATTCTGCGGTTAGTGGAGCATTGGTTTGACTGGTTCTACTGGCGCTCAGTCTTAGATCTCTCTGCCTGGTTGGTTTGATCAGATGAGGACATGCAGACACCTGCTGAGGACAGACGCAGCTTCATGCAGAATAAACAGAGTCCAGCCTGGCGTTGGGCGCTGGGTGAGCTGGCCTCAGGTCACAGACTCACTGCCTGCAGTGGAAGAGGAAGCAGCAGCAGGGGGCGCTGCCCCTGCCGAGTTGGTGAGGGAGGAGCTAAGCCCTACGTGGGTGGGGCTAGAGAGAGTTTTTGCGGCAGTGGCATCATTGTGTTGGCTGACGACGGACGGCTGGCGGCGCAGGGCACCGGGCACCGGCGCCTGGCCCGTCTGGAAGGTATAGACCACATCCATCTGAGGGGAGGACAGCCACAGTTAGACAGCAGAGACAGAGCGAGAGGACGGCACAGAGGGAGGCAGGAGGGCTGAAGAGAAGTTGGAGTGTTAGACAAAGCCAGATCTGAACAGCCATTCGTCAAGATGTCAGAGATCAGAGGAAAGAGGTTTGTTTCCTTCAGATAACAGCAGCTCTGAGAATCCACCGCAACGAAACCTATAAACCACCATCTGATGGATTCCCCCTTTCATTCAGAGCTTTCAGCACTTTGCAGAGTGCAGCCACAGATTTCTATGTCATTTATTATTATTTTATGCAATGATATGAGATAAAAAGATGGATGGCTTTGAAATTATTAAAAAATATAACATGTAACCTCTTGTTTGAATGGTTTTCTGCGCCGTTCACTTTAATCCTTTATATGACAAGTTAGTTTTGATCCCTTGTCCCCTTACAAATACAGTCCCCCCGTCCCTCAGTGAGGTCACAGAAGCACAAGATCTATATCCAGCTGTTAAGATGCTGCTACAGGCTGTACATCTTGCTGGCATTTGACCAATTGGTGAGCTGAGATTATATATTATCTACTGAAATTAGGTTAAAGTTAACAAGAAAAAGCTAATTAGAAAAGTTAGTAGGTCAAGCATTAATAAGCCTTGTTAACAATTATATTTAGGTTTATAAACTAAAAATTGTAATTGCCAGTATCAGCATTAATGCTTTTAAGGTTATGTTGTACCAAAAAAAACATGTTTATTTTTCACTCTCAGAGTGTTTTACATTAATTTATTCTAGTAGCACTTTTATTGTTTTTCTTAATACATTCGGGCAAGTTGGCTTTTCTTATTACATTGACATTAATTTTTGCCATCCAAATATCCATACTTTTTTAAATGTTAAAAAGGTAATACGGTCTTGTCCTGGATTCCAATAACAATATTGGCCTGAAAGTTTTTTTTGGTGAGTCCCCTATGAGGGGTTAATACCCCTAAATAAACTATTATATGGAAGTAAATCTGTACTTATACATTTTGGGATTTAAATTAAAAATGCCACTGAAATTTAAAGGTTGTATGTTTGTACTAAAATATATTCAAAACACATCTTAGACCAAAAATCATTGGCATTATTTCTACACAGTTGAAATTTCATTTTATTTCCTCTTCAAGCTAAAATTCACATTACTATTTCAAAGTGAGGATTTGACTTGTTTTTCAGTTTAATTTTTCACTGTTAATAAAATCTGCATATAAAAAATTTCAACCTTTCCCAAAAATCTCAAACTCAATATTTCAGCCTCCTGAGATTCAACTGGCCTCTATTTCACCCATCTGCCTAAATTCAGTGTACAAGGAATAGCAACGGATTGTATGCCCAACACCCAGCCAACTTCACGTAGGGTTTCTTAGAATGCATTCGCGGAGTTGTGGCGCTACATATACGGAAGGAAAGAAGGACGGCACCGAGAAGCGTCGCTAGTCCAACTACAGAAAATGAAAGAAATAAATTCACCGCGATGTTAGCTAGCATGAGCTGCCTTATGAGTGTAAGCAAGCCATTGCTAATACCTGTGACCTATATGTAACCCTTCCCTTGTTACTCGGAATTTACATGCTGTGTTTAAGGCCGGTGAAGTACACTCAGTTGAATGTCAGGACCTGAAGTAATTGAGTTTGAAGTTTACTTGAAGGTTGAATTTTTTTATATGCAGATTTTTTAACACTGAAAAACAAACTGAAAAATAAGTATTGAAAAATGTAATTACTTTTGAAATAGTAATGTGAACTTTTAGCTTTTAGAGAAAATAACAAATTTCATATTTCATCGGAGGTACAATGATCAATTTAATAATGCCAAAATGTGTTCTGAATATATTTTAACACTGAAACAGTAAGTACAAAACATACAACATTTAAATTTCAGTGGCATTTTAATTCAAATCCCAGCGACACAGATTTACTTCCATACTATTAGAGATCAGACGAAAATAAAGCTTTTTTTTCTGCAGGAATACACTGCAAAAACGATCTAGAAATAAGTACAAAAATTCTTAAATTAAGGGACTTTACTCTTAATTTGAGCAGGTAAATAAGATCGTTTGCCAATGGAATGAGTATTTTTACTCTTAGAACAAAATAATTAGATAATATGCATTTGAAATAAGACAATGCTGTTATTTTTTCTTATTTTAAATGTACATTTTCTTGTTCCATTGGCAAAGTGTCTCACTTACCTCCTCAATTCAAGAAAAAAATTACTTATTTAGATTTACATTTTTTGCAGTGTAGGACTAAATGAGGTGAGAGTTGAAGGGAAGTGGATGGAGAATACAAGAAGAAAGAGACTAGAGGCAGCAAAAGACCTGAGACTGGAATGGAGGCTTACCCTCCACCAGTTTAGACCTAAAGCAAACGAGAAACTCTCTGACAAGACTTTAAAGCTCATGTTCAGACCATCTCCATCCGATCTACCTAAGTTTGTTTCCAGGTGTGTGTGAGCTGGCCAAGACCAACCCAACAGCTGGAAGGGGTCCTGATTCATGGATGGATTAGCTAGATAGGTGGTGATACTATGCAGTGAAGGGGGGGAGGTACATTTGAGGTGGAGTTATGGATGAAAACCGTGTTTTTAAGGTTTTCACCATTAAATCAAGATGAAAATCCTGTTATCAGATTCATACAAATAAACAGAAGTTTCTGGTTGTAACAAACAAAGCAAGAAAATGTCAGTGAACCAGAGGTTCTGATCTGAGCAGCATGTTTATTCCTCCTCTAATCAGACTGTTAAGTGTTTCATGGTTTCATTGATTAACAATAGAACCGAGTTTCAGCAGCTAATTTATCAGACATATGTTGGAGCTCCTGTCATGAACTGGATTTGGCGTCCAGGACTGTTGCCGCATTATTGATGAGGCAGAGAGAGTTTGGGCAACATGTGAAGAAAAGGAAAATCCTGCGGGAGAAAGCAGAGGATGAGGCTGAGAAAATGAAGGAAGAGAGGCAGCAGAGTGAAGCGAAGTCTGAGGAAGTGGAAACGCTGATTTATCCAAGCCTCTGGTGGAATGAAGTGATGGAAGAAGAGCTGGACAATGGATGAGGAGCTCCTGAATGAAGCTTACATCACTTAGAGGAGCGGAGCAGGAGGAAGAGGAGAAATGTCATTTGGAATGACTGATAACGTTTCAGCTGTGAGGTGCTGCTTGTACCAATTATCCTCCCTCTGTGTTTGACTGCTGAGGCGTCAAGCGCGGCGACGTTGGATTAGAGAGGAGGACGACACGAAGAGGAACGCTGACAGATAAGAACCTAATTAGCTTGGAGCCTTTTGTTGCCTCCCCATCTTGTCCTCCTCCTGTCCCAACAGGACGACTGTAATCATTCAGATACATGCGCAAAAAAAGAGCTTCCTCATTTTCCAGGTGAGCACTCTGACCTGATTCCTTCTAAATCTTTCTGACCCGTTGGGTTCAGGTGTTGTTCGGTTCCTCCTGACTGGCTGTGAAATGTTCGCTGTAAAGCTTTCCTTCCCAATAAAGCTTATAGCTGGAGCTGATGCTGCTATAGGCTGTGGAGGCCGTTGGACATGATGACCACCTTTCCTTACTCTTCTTGGAGTTTGTTATTTATATATTCATTGTCACTGTAGAACAGTATAACAGCCAGTGGCAACATGTCATACCAATAAAAATGAACTTAAGTATTTATATGGTACAGAGATGTATGGAAGAGGATTAGGGCCACTGAAAAAAAAAAAAACTTAACTGATTTTTTAAATTTTACTTCAGTTGAGTATGGGATAAAAGTCCGAATTCTGACTTTAATCTCAGAATTCTGACTTTTTTCCTATACTAAACTGAAATAAAATCAGTTAACTATTTATTTTCTTCAGTGGCCCTAATCCTCTTCCGTAGAGATGTGTATGTAGAAATGATGTTAAATTCTATCTCTGTTGAAGACTATGCATAGATTAAAAGAGGTAGAACAAAGCCCCCAATCAATCATAATCTGCAGCGTTTGTAGCCTTGAACGTTGCTCTTTCTGTGGAAAGTACAACAGGCTCAGTGCTTCTCTTTTTGACTGGAACCAGAAGCTGTCCTTAATAGGCTCCATCCAATGGAAGCCTGGTTAGTACCCAGTCGTTAGAAATGTTTGATCCTACCTCTGTTTGATTCCCTCTTTATGAGGCGTAAAGTGCGTGGAGACCTTTGTACTGCAAAAATAATTCTATCACAATATCCATGCAATAAGAATCCTTATGAACTGCTGTTATGAACTGCAGTTTTCCTCACCGAAATAAAGTAATTTTATTTAAATAAGTGTATTCTACCTTTGAGTGGGTAAGTGAGACAGTATGTCAGTGGAAGAAGAATATTTATGCTTAGATAAACAAACAACTCCAATATCTTATTTCAAGTCTATATTCTTTTTTTAAGGTGAAAACTAATTCCATTTATAGATCGTCTTATTTAGCTGCTTAAACGAAGGGCAATTACACTTATCTTAATACATTTCTATTTTTAGAGCAGTTGTTGCTGAGTAGAACCACCTGCTAATAAGTCTTTAACAATAAGCAGTTGGGCATGTTTTGACCTAATTCAACCTGGAGTTGGATCATTCCTAAATAGGGCTGGGTACCGAACTCCGGTTCTTTTATGGTACCGACAGAAATGCCGGTTCCACAGAGTATCGAAACATGCCTCTTCTTTCCGGTGCCAAGTTTGTTGATTGGCTCCAGCAACATACTTGTGATTCTGCGTCATCAGGAAAAATACACAGGTAGTCCCAGCCAGGGGTTCATGTGGCTGTTGTGAACTGGTTTGCAGCGTCGCGTGGAACCCCCTTTAAAATGCCTTGGGTCCAAAGATGAAGCTTCACTTTATTAAGACGATGCCAATAGTGCTTAATGCAATACATCGTGCCGCGAAATGTAAGAAGGAAAAATGTAAATGGAAAAATCAGAGCTTAAAATAAAACTCAAAGATTTGTACTTTATTGTGTTGTGTAATTTTCTTTTTCTTAGGATTGATATTATAAAACTGGTATTGAAAAAGTATTATGGATTCAGGAACCCGGTATTGAAGTGAAGGTATCGGTACCGAAAATTTTTGAACAATACCCAGCCCTATTCCTAAATAAACCAAATAAAGATCATACTTTTTTTTTTTTTCTCCAAAGCTAACCTGACATTTCCCTCTCCTTGAAATTTGACCAATCAAATTGAACCAGGTTTTAAACTTGGACCGTGCTGTGTTTTGATTCGCTGCTGCTCACCATGAGCTCACTGCTAACTCCTGTTAATTGGGGTGAGTCTGACCTTGTTTCTATGGTAACAGAGACACCTGGTGCCAATTAACACCGCTACCAGTTAAGCACAGAGGCTGGCATTGTGCCATAAAAAAATGTTCTTGGAATATTTCTTTGAAATTTCCTGTTCTGCTAAAAGTTTGCTCTGAAAGTCTGCTGGAGGTTCCTCTGTTACTCTGAACTGGTTGTTGGTGTCTGCCTGATGAAAATTGCTTGTTTCGATCCAGGGACTGGTTCTAATGCTGGCTGCTGGGATTAATTAGACAATGTTTCACCAACCGGTTCAATAAACCGGATCTGATGCATCAGCAGGACTGATTGTTTGTACCTGAATCCTTCTAGAAGAAGAAAATCTTCATGGATTGATTGGAGCTCGAAAAATAAACTGAATGGAGCAGAAACAGAATCAGGGATAATTTATGCTTTCAGCTCTTTTTGTTTACCTTCTGGTTAAAGAAGTATGAGTTGGTCCAAACAGAGAAAACACTGTGTGTGTGTTGGCTGCAGTAACTGGACGTGGGCGCTAGCATCAAGGCTAATGAAGCCAACAGGGACAGAATGGACTGACTGTGGACATGTTGATGCTCAGTGTGTGTCGATTCTGTAGGAGGATGATAACAATCACACACGCCATACACAGGTCAGCGCAGATCCTCCAGCTACAGTAGGCCTCCATGCTTACAGAGTTTGAAACGATCACAGGTTAACAGCGCCAGAGATCCTGTAACTGGAGAAAAACCGGTTCTATGTCCTGGTTTGTTTTAATGGCTTTTTTAAAAGGAGCCCTGAGGGCCACACCTCCTCTCATTCGCTGCCTGATTTTCCTCAACAAGCTTCTGGCTGTTAGTGGGTCGGCCTCTTTAATTTGAGTGTTTTAATGAAGAGGTTCTGGGCTGCAGATCTGCAGCAGAGTGTGAAATTAACAGAACTTCTGTGTTTCAGAGTGCTGTGAAGACGGCAGACGGTACGAAGCTTTAATGCTGCTTTGACAGATTTAAAAAGAACAGAATCTGAAGTGCGATGTTTAAACCACACGTCTCACTTCTCTCCAGATGTCTTCTGTCTCAGAAAGGCAGGGTCAACCTGGAAGATCTAGAAGCATCTAAACCAACCTGACCTGATGTCCTCATGTTTTACCACTTTGAAACTTTGGTTTAAGGCACAAATAAAAAAATAAAAAACAGCTAAAAATATTCTTTAAATTCTTCATGAAGGTGATCAAACAGCAGGTCTTCCAGTAGACCCGTGGTTCTCTGTGAAAACACCCCAGATCCTGCAGGACATCATTGGAAAGAGATAAGGCTGGTTGGCGGTCTTACCTGAGTCTGGATCCTGTTCAGACCTCTGAACCAGAGGATCTGGCCTCTCCTTAGCTCCATCTCGGCGTGGTCGATCTCATCCGTGTCCTCGGTCATCTCCTCCTTGTGGATCTCTTCTTTTGTGATGCCGTGGCCCGCCTCCTTCAGGAACTTCAGGTGGTGGGTCGGGATGGCTGAGATCAGCTGAGGATGGGAGAGAGGTTCAGGAATCAGTCGGCTCAGTTCTCAGTCTCAATAAAGCGGCTGATCCAGGCAGTCCAGAAGATCCGGTCTTCTGTCTGACAAAATAATTTTTTGCGCTTTTGGGGCAGATTCTCCAGTTGTCCGAGAATTTTCTGATTGGCCGAATTTCAGCCCGATCGTGCGTCTGGAGGTAATAACGACCACCTCCTGATTAGAAATCGTAAGGTTGCTCATTTGACGACGAGTCCGAGTAGCGCCATCTCTCTTTGGAACTGAGTCATACAGTGTTAGCTGTAGCTGCGTGCCACGACTGCAAATATCGCAGTGCATTCCCAGCTTTACTAGAACCAGCGAAGAAGGCTGGTTTGATCGGAAGGTGTTGATAATTTCAGACATTTAGCTTTAGTTCCCCGTTTGTATAAAGGAGCGCTACCGCAGGTCATTCATCCTTCCTGCAACCAGACTCTACAATGTGACACTACAACGGCAATAACTTGTGCAATGTATATAATGTATAAGTTGTGTCAGGAAGCCTTTGACTGACGCTTTGACCACCACTGTCCCACCTCCTGCCAGCTGTCAGTCAAAGGCAGGAGCTCCTCCCGAATGGCGTGGGAGGAGCTCCGTAGAGAGATTTCTCCTCAGTTTCGCAGCAGTTTCTCTCGCACGTGTGATTTTGTTGTGCGTTGGTATATAATCCATGAACAGAGGTGTTTTAACATACATTTATTTTGCTTGCGGGCCTTTTTGAAATAGATGTGACATAAATAAGCCTGTATAATAATCCTGCTATTACCTTGGCACATTCTTTTTCTCTTCTTTGACTATTTGAGCTGATGTAATGAGTAAATTTCTCTACTGTGAGATCAATAAAGTTAATAAAATCAATAGTCCGGTAAAGTAATTGAAAAATCAACATTTTACAAACAGCTTCTGTCTGCTGCTGCGGTTGGAGTTTTTCAAGCTTCTATCATGTTTCCTCTTTAGGTTACAGATTCAGCCTCTAATTTTGCTCTATTCTTAAGCTAAATTTTACACCAGAGAGACTTTTGATCACCACTAATTTACTGTGAGATGTTTGGATTTGACTGATTGTGTCTTGCAAATGCCTTTCTAGGGACAAGCATTACAGAATACCTACAGCTTCAATGCTAAAGTATGATATGCTAACTGGATCATATAAATGAAAAGAACCTCAGAGTCTGCTCGACCTTAGCGTTGCTGCTGTGGGTAATCATGTGTGTAAGCGTGTGTCCACAGAGGGACTGAAACACCCTCGCAGCTTGTAAACAGGAGCTGAACTGCTTTCATGTGCTGAGCTCATTACCATGCCGATGGTCGCTAAGGCAACGCCGCAGCGGCAGCAAGTGTTTTCAAGACAAACACTAAAGCCACAAACTTTGGATTTCCGCCTCCTCGCGCGCCCACGTCTGTGGGAGCGGGTCTCCAGTGAAACTGAGGCTCTCACCTGTCCCCACAGCAGCTCGCCCATCCCGATGAACACACACCACAGCCACTGGTCGATGGTCAGAGGAGAGCAGGAGAACGGCTTCCCTCCAAACTGAACGATGATGATCTGAGGGCAAGAAGGAGCGTTGCTCAGGTCTATAAAGCTGCTCTATCTGAGGGGGTCTAAATGTGAAGTCCTGATGATGAACCTACCTGCAGGGCGAAGGTACCCAGGACCACGCTGCAGAAGATGGGGTTCCTGTAGACGCCCTCGAAGACGTTCCTCTCGCCGTGGATCTTCCTGGCGTTGATCTCGTTGAAGAGCTGCATCATCACAAACACGTTGAAGACGATGGTGTAGTGTTCCGATGGCGGGGAGTGCAGAGGAGCGTTACGGCCAGAGTCGATGTCGAAAAAATTTTCTCCTGAGAAACAACAAGAAAGTGTAAAGATGCCCTGCAGGGTGGGAGGGTATGGAGGTCAGACCCACCTGCAAACAGCAGAGTGAAGATGATGATGAGCTGGAACACGGCGTGGCCCAGGATGTTCTTCATCATGGTTCGGGAGATGAGCGGCTTGTCGCGGCCGTAGGGTTTGCGTAGAAGCAGCGACTCTGTGGGCGGCTCGGTGGCCAGGGCGAGGGAGGCCAGCGTGTCCATGATGAGGTTGACCCAGAGCATCTGCACGGCTTTTAGAGGAGAGTCCTGGAAAACGAGGAGGGAATGAAGGGAGACCGGTTTTTCTCTGCGTCCGTTAGGATGGGCTGCTTTTATTTCAGCAGATGTATCTAAAAATAATTGAACTTACGCCAGTTTTTCTGCCAAGTTTAAAGGAAAAGTCCGCTCATATTCAGAATTCAAACTTCTGAAAGTACTTTAAATATGAAATTATTACATACTGTTCAATAAATGATCAGTGTTTTTAATTCAGAGTAATTTTCATGTGAATGTGCTTTACTGGAGGCATCCATGTTTGTCAAGAACACTACTGCCACCTACTGGTTTTGGGAGACATGGCGTGCATTTGTACGGAGCCCCTAAAGGACATGGAGGGAAAATATACTTTTGCAAGATCCGCCAAAACTTTTTCTTGAGATCCAGCAACCTCTTTAGCGAACTTCGCGAAACTTTTGCGAGATCCGCCAGCCACTTTGCGAAGATCTGCCGCCAATAATACTTGAATCTGCGCCAAAGTTTTATTTTTTTTCCCTCCATGTCCTAGAAACTCCCGACCACTGCACAGCGGTATCGACTGTTGATCAAGTCCCAGTGCTGTATCTGAATTATTTTGTCTACGCGCTATTATCAAGTCATCACCCGAAAACATTTTTTCTTCCAAATGTTGGCTATGCTGGCTTATACTTTTGCGGGATCTACGCAAAAAAAAATAAACTTTCTGCGAGATCTCACAAAAAGTATTGCCGGGATCTCACAAAAGTATTAGCGGAATCTGCTTAAAAGTAAGTATTCTTGAGGATCTACGCCTGCAAAAGTATTGCTTGGGATCTCGCAAAGTATTCTTGGGATCTACCAAAAAATAAACTTTTGCAAGATCTGCGCAAAACTAATACCCGAGGAACTTCGCAAAGTATTGCGGGATCTACGCCAAAGTATTGCGGGATCTGCGCCAAATAAACTTTGCAAGATCTGCGCTAAAACTATTGCGGAACTTCGCAAAAGTTATTTTTTCCCCTCCATGTCCCTTTAGGGGGCTCCGTACTAATGTTAATTATCGGCTGTTGATCAAGTCCCAGTGCTGTATCTAGTGTTTGTCTACAACGCGCTATTATCCAAGTCATCTTGAAAACATTCTTCTTCAAAATGTTGGCTACATATTACAGGTTTTTTCTCTGCCAGGATTACGAGGGCAAATCCTCCCTCTTCAAGTTGGCGATCCAACGACCAACCCGTCCGTGTAAGGATCCCAGGAATCAGAAAGGTGGAAATAACTCTTTTTTCACTTTTTACCCGATGTATTCCAGCATCCAGCTGCCAGCTACTGCGTGAGGCATTGTCGGTTTCACTATAGCTCTGGTGAATTTCAATGGTGAAGTCTCACTCTGGAAATCTTCAATAATTGTTGTTGATTGCAGATGTGTCTAGTAGTTCCCCATTGATTTAGCTTGTAAGCGGGGAGAATAGGCGCTGGAGGCTTACACCGCACCCGTGGCGTCACTGCTGGAAGATGGCAGGAGGGAGGGGTTACTATATTTGGGCAAAAATGGCAGCTCCCAGACTCAGTGATACGCACTGAGAAACTATTTTTATTTTTTACTGATTAACGGCTAAATTCATTAAATCACCACAAACTTATCAGTTTTAGGTATAAATAATGATCCACTGATTATTCCTTGCTAACTGGACTTTTCCTTTAAAATGGTTTGTGGACTATATTAGCACCCCCACCTGCACAATCATACCATTCCCCCCCTACAGTGAAAAATTCTACCCCATCATCCTCTAAACGGCATCCCTGTTCGAGATGCCTGCATAACTGCTAATAGCTGCCGTGCATCCTGACGTTTCAGTCTAACATCTCATCATGTAGCCCTCATTTACCCCCCCCAATCAGACCCTTGAAGCCCCCCAGCCGGTTCCTGTTGGTACAACAAAGGAGAGACCATCTTTAATGATGTGTGTCAACATGCCGGTGGCCCGACACGCACCAAGCTGCTGTTGATGATGATGATTGGGGGAAAACTGAGCTTGCGGACCTGCTGAGTTCCTGTTATATTTCAGGAACTTTAACGTGACGTGTTGCCATGGTTTCAGGCTGAATCTTAGCCTGGTTTATGTTCTCCGCGCTGGAGAGCGGTTAGTTATCTCTGCTGCCAGCTGTGAGCTTTTTAATTAACACACAACCCAGAGATTTTCTGCTCCGCATCGGTTCAGGAGTTCAGTTTCCTCATTGAAAGAATAAAAGGTGTCGGCTCACCTCCTGACAGCAGAGACCAGAATCAACCGCCATCGTCGCTTCAGTCAGTTTGTCACAAGCTGTTTCCCCAGGAAATAACACTGGTTTATTAAAACGGACATGTGATGATAGAGCATCTGTTTAACCGACTGAAATCCCTGCTGACAAACGGACTGAAGCGCAAAGCTGAAACATCATAGAAACGAAGTTAAGGAGGTTTTCACTCTTATTAAGAGTTTAAAACTAAACTCTCTCCTGGAGGAACGGGGAGCAGTTACCTGGGTGATGCAGGCGCCGGTGAACGCCACGATCACCGCCACCACGTTGACGGTCAGCTGGAACTGGAGGAACTTGGAGATGCTGTCATAGACGTTCCTCCCCCACATGACGGCCTTGACGATGCTGGTGAAGTTATCATCAGTGAGGATGATGTCAGACGCCTCTTTAGCCACGTCAGTGCCTGCGATTCCCTGAGAGGGGACAGAGGAGGAGGCAAGGATCAATGCGGGAAGTTAAGATACCCCTTCAATGACGGAAACAGGGACGTTTGTGTGGAGCAATCGTCTCCTTGCTGTGTTTTTTTCCTTCAGAGGAGTAGAAACATCAGTAAGCTGTAACTGAACACCCAGATCTGATGGATGAAACCTGTCTGAGCTGCAGCAGAAACCTGCTGTAAAGGAAGGTGCTGTGCAGCAGGAAGGAGACCTGCAGACATGTTTAAATTCTGCAGATCTGAGTAGGAACATTTGCTTTGATGTGTGCAGGAACAGCTGAGTTTAAAGGTACAGAAAGATGCTGCGTCTCACTCGGTCCCTCCAGATTGCCGCTGCATCGCTCTCTGGGTTCCAAACAAACAGGCGAGAATAGAGGAGCGCATTCATGGCTCTAAGCCCTCTTCTGTGCAGAGGGAAGCAACATGAGAGGTCTGACGGCGCAGCTGCTGCTCTCCAGCCTGCAGGAGACGCTGCTGTTCAATGACTTTCCTCATTGAAATAAGGTCAGACCAACTTTTATATCTATATAAATAACATGGAGAGAAATATCAGCTGTGCTGCTGCCATCAAATCCTTTGTTTATAGATGATGGAGATTGGCCTGTTTTTGAGTGTAGTCCTGTTTCTCTGACTGTGACTAACTGGATGTGCTTTTTTGTCCTCTGACTTTGGAAACTGGCTCGGACCTCGTCTACCTGGCTGTGTGTTTCCTGGACGGGCCGCCTGTGGAGCTGGTTGACAGTTGCCTTTTGTATCTATGCTTCTTTTTCTATGTCTGCTTCTGTCTCCTTGAACCCCAGTCGGCCTCAGCAGATGGCCGCCACACTGAGCCTGGTTCTGCTGGAGGTTTCTTCCTGTTCAAAGGGAGTTTTTCCTCTCCACTGTCGCTACAAGCATGCTTAGTGTGAGGGATTGTATTTGAGTCAATGAGTCGATGCAATCAGCTGGTTTTTCTTAGATAGAAAACTTTGAATAAATCTGATTGTATGATCTGGTGAACTGTAAAGTGCCTTTAGTTGACGTGTTGTGAATTGGAGCTATAGAAATAAACTGTATTGAACTGAATAAAAAAGGGCTTCATCAAATGGTTTCATCAATCTTCCAAAGCTGTCTGATGCAGCTCTTGCTTGCAGGGACATCCTGGCCAGAGCATTCCAGTCTCTGAGCTTGGAGATTTGTTGTTTACACACAAACCTTCATAACAGCCACTGAACAACAGTTTCCTCTCATTACTGATCGAACTTTTAAAGTTACAGCTACTCGCTCTGCTGCAGCATTTCTTCACTGTTTGCCAGGTCTGCTAATGCTAACCAAACCAATTCAGTTCAGAAGGAAAGTGGAAACTTCAGTGCCTCCTGAGCTCCTTTGCTCACTGAAGTCAGCACCGACTCTCAAACTCTTTACGGATCTTACCCTCATTTGATAATTTATTGTTCTTAGTTGGAATCTGAGAAATGGAGGGCGTTTCCAGGCTCCTTCTTAGGAGACTTCAACCTACTACTCCTGTCGAATCCTTCATGTTGAGGTTGGCATCATAACCTGAAGCAAATATTTACACATCTTTGATCTGCACAATTACTTATATAACCTTTTGTACAGTAAAACAAAACCCTTTAATTTTCCACCACTCTAGAAGCTCCATAGAAGCACATTTTAATGAAAAAGTTGTAGCTCTGTCCTTTAATATTCAACTCTCTTGTAAACCAGGAGCTTCTTAAATAACAAGTTACTTTTTGTTTTTCTAAAAAGACCAAAGCCTGATGCAGAAGAATATTGTGGACATGAGGACAGGTGGTTAGGATCCAACAGCTGGTAATGTGGAGACATTGAAGTTCACCACATTTTAAGACCCTGCAGGAATCCTGGTTGTGAACTTTCTGGATTCAAAGGGAAGCAGCTCTGAAGAGTTGGGCATTAAACATGTATGAGCGTGGAAGATGCTCCACACTGGATTATCTGTGAAATCCCAGGAATCTTGTTTATGGCACTGGGACGCATGGAAAGGGCGGTCTCCCTCCCCGTTGATCTGATGGTGGAGGAGGGATCCAGCAGTCATCAGAGCACCCAGGCTCAACATTTATTGATTCATAATTCAATTTCACAGCAGCCTCCATGAATCCCAGGCATTCAGCTCAGAAGACTGCATTAGACACGTAATTAATTTCCTTGTTTAGTTGCTGGAGCGGAGAAAAAATCCAGCCGAGCTTTGAAACAAAGGAAAATATGAAGCGATGGTTACCATGGCGAAGCCAACATCAGCTTTCTTGAGGGCGGGGCCGTCGTTAGTGCCGTCTCCAGTCACCGCCACCACCTGTCGTGTTTCTCCCACCGTGCTGTCGATGATGCCTGATCGGCAGAGGGGAACAGAACCAATCTGTGTCAGTGAGCGTGAAAACGGTGGGTTCTCAGCAGCTGCAGCAGGAGGCGCTCACCTTTAACCAGAGTGTGTTTGTCTGTCGGCGACGACCGAGCCAGAACTCGCAGTTTGGGCCAAACCTTGTCCAGACGTTCTTGTTCAACCTAAAAAGACAGAATCAATGGATGAAATCCTCACCCTGATTATGGTGTTCAACAATAAATCACCTCTGATGGTTTCAGCTTTTATATGCAGAAATGTATGTTTTCTAAATAAATAACAGCGATTCGATTCTCTTATCGATTCTGTGAATCGATTCGATTCGCTTATCAATTATTTAAAACGATTCGATTCCCTTAGCGATTCTGTGAAACGATTCGATTCTCTAAACGATTCTGTGAAACGATTCGATTCTCTAAACGATTCTGTGAAACGATTCGATTCTCTAAACGATTCTGTGAAACGATTCGATTCTCTAAACGATTCTGTGAAACGATTCGATTCCCTTAGCGATTCTGTGAAACGATTCGATTCTCTAAACGATTCTGTGAAACGATTCGATTCTCTAAACGATTCTGTGAAACGATTCGATTCTCTAAACGATTCTGTGAAACGATTCGATTCTCTAAACGATTCTGTGAAACGATTCGATTCTCTTAACGATTCTGTGAAACGATTCGATTCTCTAAAAAATTCAGTGAAACGATACGATTCTCTAAACGATTCTGTGAAACGATTCGATTCTCTTAACGATTCTGTGAAACGATTCGATTCTCTAAACGATTCTGTGAAACGATTCGATTCTCTAAACGATTCTGTGAAACGATACGATTCTGTGAAACGATTCGATTCTCTAAACGATTCTGTGAAACGATACGATTCTGTGAAACGATTCGATTCTCTAAACGATTCTGTGAAACGATACAATTCTGTGAAATGATGTGATTCTCTTATCGATTCTGTGAATCAATTCCGATTTTCTTATAGATTCTCCTCACAGTCATCTAAAGAATTTCTTTTCTAAACACTTTTATGTTTCTTAATATATTCAGGAAAGTTGGCGTTTGTTATTACATAGAGATTCATTTTTGCAATCAAAATATCCATATATATTTTTAATGTTACAAAGGTAATAAGGTCTTGTCCTGAATTCCAAAAACACTTTTGGCTTGAAATTTATATTTTTCAAAGGATTTCACTGAGTGCCCTATAAAGGGTTAAGATGAGATTCTTTTAAACGGCAGAAGAAATTATTTTTGCTTTGTTTGAAAACCATCCAGATTTGTTCTGATAAACCTTCAGTTTACAAACTTTTGTGAAAATATAAAACCGATCATTTTACTCCAGGTTGCTGTGACCCAGGGACAGGATGAGAACCTAAACACCAGAACAGAACTTCAATCTGTCGCTCTGTGTGAAGGTTTTTCGCTCTCTCTAATGTTTCTGAGCATCTGTTTTCTTCTCACCTCTCCTTTGTCGTTTCGGATCTGCTGGTTGAACTCTTTGCCCTCCAGACAAATGAAGTCCTCTCCTGGCAGAAGGATGCCGCACTTGGTGGCGATGGCGCGGGCAGTGTTGATGTTGTCTCCAGTCACCATACGCACAGTGATTCCTGCACGCTGGCACTTAGCGATAGCCGCAGGTACCTGCAGGGTGAGAAGAAAAGATAGTTGAACAATCGTACAACCAACCAATCATTTGTTTACGAGGAGATGAGTCTGTTTTATTTCCATGAAAACAAAAAAACACAAATCTAATATTCATACCTTAGACACAAAGGTACTTTAAACGACCAGATACTCAAAACTTCAGAAAAAAAAAATAGAATGGCTCAAATTTTAAGATCATATCAAGGCTACATTTGGAGAAAATAGGAAGATAAAAAGCAGTAAAATAAAACATAATAGACTGACTATGCTGCAAATCTGACATTTAACACATTTAACGATCAGTGTTATTCATCTAAAGCGTTATACTCGAAGATTGTCTCTTCATTTCAAATGATCACTTTATAGGAAGGATCACAAGCTGCTGGGCTGCATGTATTCTCTATCTGGATTCACCAGATTTTGTTCTTATTCGTTATTCAGAATATTTCCTTAAGCCTGTATCTGATTGGTTGATCAGATCTTGGGACATCTCCTCTGGTGAGGAGCTTAGCTTTGTGTTCTGACCGAGACGAAAACACAAAGAGAGCAAGAAGGATTTTGTCCAATCAAATGAGAAAAAGTGGGATCTACTCCACAGGTTTCATCAGATATTAATTTAGTTACTTTGTTTTTTTTCGACACCTTGAACTGCGTCACTCAGAGCACCAGTGTCTGAATTCAGTCCTCCAGGACCAGAAGACAGCAGAGGACTTTCTGGTTCAACCCACCTGAATCAGATGGATGAGTCGTTAAGTTGCCACTGAAACAGGAAGGACTGGAATCTGACTGAATGCATGAATCCAGCACAGATGTCCTTCAAATACTAGGTTTAAATCTGCCAGCAGTGGGCAGACCTAATATTGGTTCCAACCACTGATCTCTATTCATTGGATTGCTGATAGCTCATTGGTATTATGAGGTGGAGTGAAGCCACTGGGCGCCATATTGATACTCCCTAGTTAGACCGGTCACAATGTAAATAATCTGTGCGCTACAGCATCGAACACAGATGATTTTCTCATTTTCAGGCGGACTTAAGACTTTTAAAATAAAGATAAATTCATCACTTTGTCACACTTGCTGTTTTATAGCGTAAGTAAATTACTTAAACTTATAATAAAAAAATAGGCACATCACATTGCATAGTCATTTTGAAGTCTATAAATCATGTAATATAACATATTATACAAATCCATCACAATAGAATCAATGTGTTAATGGAGAATAATAATACAGATGTGCCAAAAGTGCTAAACTGATGATGCTCATGTAATATACATGTATCTATTACAATGTTATGGGAATTACATATAATTTCGAGATTTTATATCAGGACTGATTTATACGTACATGTCTGTTATGCTGTAGTATTTTTCTATGTGGTGACTGATGCCATTCAGTTTTACGCTGTGTCTGTGCATTAGCCGTTTGAGTTGCTTTTTTCTTTCGTCAATATAACATGCATTTTATTTCAGCATCATTTTTCAAATAAGAAATACAACAAACACTACAAAAACGACAGCGTCATTCACTTAAAGAATTATTACACTCACATTTCACTGGAAAAACAATCTAGAAATAAGTAAAAAAGACTTAAATGAAGTGTATTTACCCTTAATTTGAGTGGGTAAATGAGAGATAGTTTGCCAATGGAACAAAGAAGTATTTTACTCTTAAAATAAGATAATTAGATAATATGCACTTGAAATAAGACAATGCAATTCTGTTTTCTTATTTTAAGTGTAAATTGTCTCGTCCCATTGGCAAGATGTCTCTTTTACCTCCTCAATCCGAGAACAAATGCACCTTTTTTAAGTAAAAAAGACTGATCTAGACATCAGTTTTTTCGCAGTGAAATATTTTCTATTGTCTAACGTTAGACACAATGTCAATGGCTACCTCGGTCTATATCTTCAAGTCAATCCAAAATAGATAGACTAAAGTTAGGCTACATACTATACTATAGGATACATCTGGGTATATATGGATTTTCTTGGTTAGTTCCCACTGACGGTGATGTAAAAAGGCTATTGTCCCGGGCCGTAGCGAAGCCATCAGTTGGCCTGTGTACAATGCTTGCGCCTGCCGTGCAAGGCCTACAGTTGTGATGCACCGAGGTGTACATCCTATGAAATATTCCTAGCTATAGGCCTGGTGATGATGCAACATTAACTTTTCCTCCAGTCGAACAACCAGCAACATATGAGCAGGTGAAATGTTCAGCTTGCAGACACAGCCTTGAGCAATCAGGTTTGTGAAACACAAAAAAGTAGAAAAAGGTTAAACTCTGGTCACTGTTTAACAGACCATAAACCAATCAGTGAAGGTTTTACTGACTGTAGCCTGGTTGGAGGAAAACATTGTTTATAATTTCCATTAAATCCAGACTCTTCATCCTCGCTGTCCTGTCTGTCATAGTGCTGTGAAAACGTTGCTTTAGCTTTCTGTGTGTTTGGTTTTAGAGGCGCTCTCTGGGTCTAACCGACTCGGTACGGTCCAGTACCGCCCCCATTGGGTTTTAGGACCTAGAACACTGCAGGCAGTTAAAGCTTCCTCATAAAAAGCCAGAACATGTTTATAAAAGTTGGATATTTTATCAGAGAACCAGTCGACATGGTAACCAAAGCAGCGTATAAAGATTGTCAGAAATGTTGCTTTATGTTGTTTGTGCTTCCTTTACTATTATAAATCAATACTATTAATGAGAAACAGTATCTTAGATGATGTGTAATTAATTTGATCAATGGATTAAATCCTATTTTAACAAATGTTCCAGTTTCATTAAATCTGTAAGTGAGATCTCTCACTGGAAATTCATTCTTCAGAACAGATCATAGACTGATTATTCTACAGACGCCCATTATTTCTGTGCATGAACATAATTTAAATCAGCTCATTAATCCGCTGCAGTTTCCTCCATCTGACGGTGAAGCAGCAGCAGGGAAACGGCTGCATCCACAGATAACCGACTAGCTGCAGGCTGCTTCTTCTCATCCGGAGGTTCGTCTCCAGCCATGCGGCAGAGACGCCGCTACGCCCGACCACACCCACCCTGCTGACTCTTTATTTCAAAGACACCACAGCATGCGTGTTCCTCCTCGGCTTTCTGTTTTGGATCTAGGCCGAAAAGATCACATATCAGCAGAGATCGTTATTAATGGATCTGAAGCTGCTGCTGTTGCCTTTTATGGTGACAAACTGCTGAGAAAAAATGGATTTGGGTCAATTTCACACCAAATGCTGTTTAGTTTGGGTTAATAATATTTCTGCACAGCAAAAAATGGAAATCTGTCATTTTTTTCTTATAATAAGGGCATTTTTCTTGAATTAAGCAGCTGAGTGTGTAAGGAACAAGATAATTTACAATTAAAATAAGAAAAAGCAATTTCTGTCTCTTATTTCAAGTGCATTTTATCTAATTATCTTAATTTAAGAGTAAAAATACTCAATCCATTGGCAGATCATCTTATTATCTTACTCAAATTAAGGGTAAATAAACTTATTTCAAGGTTATGTTTCTCATTTTCAGAACATTTTTGCAGTGCAAAACCTTCAGTTTCTCTGACAGACCAGTGTTTGTTGTTGAACTGACAATAAGGGTGAAAGCTCCAGCAGCTCTGAGACTCTGAGCTTTAGCATTAGCTTCAGAGGCACCATGCAGAAAAGAGAGCACAGCTTTCATACCAACAGCCAAGTTTAAAGAGGAAATCTTTAAACTTGCATGGTAAAAAGAGGTCAGATGAATAAAACTGGAAGATTTGTCACCACACACCTTTGCTTCATACACCCCTATTGGTGGAAAATCAAGGCAGCAGGAAGAACTGCTTGGAACGTGCAGCGCCTGCCTACAAATCAATATGTAAAACAGTATAAATAGCTGCAAGGTAATGGTAATGATAATGACGCAGTCAGGTGGGTGTCGACACAGATCAGGTTGATTTATTACAGTCAATCAAAAATGTTCTGAATGACATAAGCGAATGTCTGAAGAAACAAGCTGAAAATAAAAAGTTTGTTGGATCAGTTTGGTTCTTTAAAAATTGTATGAAGTCCTTAAGCTTTCTTTTAGAGGCAGACGCCCTGTCTACTTTTAAGGCCAGGCTTAAAACTTTCCTCTTTGATAAAGCTTATAGTTAAAATTAGCTCAGGTTATCCTGAGCTATCTCTCTATAGTTATGCTGCTATAGGCTTTAGACTGCTGGAGGACATAGGGACCCTTTTTCATCATTCTCCTGCTTCATTCTCATCTCTATTCCCACTCTGCAGAATCTGATAGTTCAATCTCTAACGCTTCTGCTCTTCCTCTGCTTTTTCCTCATAGTAGCTTCATCTGGTCTGTTCCCTCGTTTGCTTAGCTGTGACTCCATCCTGGAAAGAAACATCAGCTAAAAGCGTTTGCCATCCAACACCTTTGTTTATAGATGTTAGGGAGCATGCGTACTGTTTCTCCAGTGTAGTCCTGTTTCTCACAAGCTGTGACTAACTGGATGTTCTCTTCCATCGCTCCCCTCTGACATGGGAGTTGGCTCGTCGAGCCTCTTCCTGCCTGGCTGTGTGTTCCTGCACGCCAGCAGCCTTTTACAACTGCCTTTTCTAACTGTCTCCTGTCTCCTTGAACCCCAGTCGGTTTCAGCAGATGGGCCGCTCACTCCGAGCCTGGATTTCTGCTGGAGGTTTCTTCCTGTTAAAAGCGGAGTTTTCCTCTCCACTGTCTCTACAAGCATGCTTACTGTGAGGGATTGCCTTGAGTCAATGAGTCGATGCAATTAACTGGTTTTCCCTGGATAGAAACTTTGAATCAATGTGACTGGATGGTCTGGTGGAATTATCTCTGTAAAGTGCCTGGAGATGACGTGTGTTTTCCGATCATTTTAAGGTCTGAAACATTATTAATAAGAATTCAATATGACCCACATGTTTCTATTAGGAACTATGTTACCACATGAACAAGAGAAGTTAGAAACTATGTTTAAAATGTTCCAGTAACAAATACTCTTTACGAATACTCTATGTATGCCCCCAAAAACTAAATAAAATTCTGGGACGTCAGGCATACACTGGTTAAATCGGTAAGGTGTGACAGAGCTCTTATTTTGGGAGCTTTTAAGCTTCTTGTTGTGGATTGAAAAAGTTTGTGAGGCTGCAGCAAACTTCCACTCATTGTTCATTCTACAAAGATGTGCAGATGATCTTTATAAAGGAGACCTGATAACTTCCCCACATCGGGAAAATGCAGCGCAGCAGTTAAACTCTGATCAATTTACCTCGGTCTGCTGCTGGCTTCTCTAACTTCTGTGTAATAAAACTGAATAAAAAACAGTTTTAACATCTGTCACAGATGGAACAGGTGGAACAGCCGCTAAGGCTAACACCTCAAATAAATAATGGGGAAAATAATCTTCTTTCCAGAAAAGGATGAACCAAGCAGGCTGATTCATTCACACCTTCTCACCATGAGATGTTAAACAGCCGTGAGTCTATCTGGGTTCTGCATATTTTGTTTCTGTTCAACCAGAACAGCTTTTTGAACCGATTTAAAATCATGTTAAATATTGTAAAATAATTCCCTATGTGTTTATTAGATCTGTTACGTTTTTGTTTATTCATAAAGGTCTAATTTGGGGCCCGGCTGTCTGAGGTTCTGCTGTAAGTGAAGGTGTGGTATGTAGTACCTCCGGTCTGACAGGGTCCTCGATGCCCACCACAGCGATGCAGGTCAGGTCGTTCAGGATTTCGTTCTCGTTGTCCCAGTTCGGTTCTCCGGCTTCAGCGGGGAAATCCCTGTAAGCCACGCAGATGGTCCTCAGCCCGTCACACGCCATGGGCTCGATCACCTTCCTCACCATCTCGTCGCGGTCCTTTACCTTGAAGACGCGAGGCTGACCTTGGGCGTCCAGGATCCGGGAGCACCTTTCGGAAGAGGCAGAGGGGAAATATATAAAGGCTTGGACCGACGGATCAGAACCTCCATCAGAACCTCTGAGCTCCTCCTTACTTCCTCAGGATGATTTCAGAGGCTCCTTTGCTGTACATGCGGAAGCCTCCGTCAGGATTCTGCAGCACCGTGCTCATGGACTTGCGGGACGAGTTGAATGTATAAACCTTGTACATTTTCTCCTCTGGGATCTCGTCTCTGATTGGCTGGTACTCCCGCTTCAGGCCCAGAACCAGGCCCAGCAGGGCGCACTCTGTCTTGTTGCCAACATGGCGCGGCAGCCCTCCTTCCTTCTCCGGAGGCAGGATCTTGGTGGTGTACGCAGAGTTGACGGAGATGCTGTTGACCAGGATATCCAGCGTTCCCGGGTTGATGACATCCGGTTCCGGGACGGTTTTGTGATGCGTGTCTCCGATGTACGCCTGCACCACCGTCATGCGGTTCATGGTCAGCGTCCCAGTCTTGTCCGAGCAGATAGCGGTGGCGTTGCCCATGGTCTCGCAGGCGTCGAGGTGGCGCACCAGGTTGTTGTCCTTCATCATTTTCTTGACAGAGTAGGCCAGGGAGATGGTGACGGCGAGCGGCAACCCTTCGGGGACGGCCACCACCAGCACTGTCACGCCGATGATGAAGAACTTGACGAAATACTGGATGTAAATGGGCGTGCACTCCGGCAACCAGCTGAGGCCTTGGATCCCAAAGGTGTAGATCACAAAGTAGAGGATGAGGATGATGACGGTGAGAGCCGACATGAACAGACCTGGGAGGAGAAAAACACAACAGAACCTTTAGAGCAGAACCAGCCCGATTTCAACCCAAACATCTGAGCTCTTCCTCCTTCAGTTGGTCTGTACAGGATTTAAAACGCAACGCTTTAGATTGATTATAATGAAATTATCTGTGTGATCCCATTCCAGAACCTTTATATCAAGTGTTGACCTAAAAAAAGCCCGTCAGAACCAGTCAGTGTTGGTTGGAAATGTTCTGCTCCAGAACTAATTAAAAAATGCCCTACTGGAGATCCCATTAGCTGCACATCTCTCACTATAACCCAAGTCACATTCTGATTGGTCGATTAGCATCTAGTCAGGACTCCATGCCTGGAAGCGCCCGTTCCGACACCCAAACAGAAGAACTTTACTTTGTAGGTTTTTGCTAAATATGTCAGCTTTTGTGGGAAATGGCTCCGGGATATTTCCTCTAGACCGTCAATGCCTTTAGAGTCCTCATTACTTTGGATTTGGAGCCTGAAGCCGATGCTCCTAACTAAAGTAAGACGGCTTCAGACATCTAACAGCAGTACCAGGTGATACCGGTTCCGCCTTCTGTTGGGAATGTCAGCTGAACGGACAGAGCCGCTGCAGCCGGGTCATCCCGGCAGCTGAGACAGATGTGACGGAGCAGAAAGGTCATTTGACAAGAACCCGCGGGAACCCTGTTACAGATTGACCAGTCTGAACCAGCGCCATCTCTTGGTGCAGATTCCAACATGTGGTTTTTAGACGTACAGTGTGTGAGCAGGTAGATCGCATCAGAGCGTCGGGTCGCACAGTGTGAGAACATCCATCGTGAGCTGGGAACTTTTAAACCCTGCGGTTTCGTCGTACAGTGTGTAGCTGCAACGATTGAAAATATTGCACAGTGTCATTAAACCTGCTTCCTGAAACCGGCGTCAGGGGTTGGGAGGTCGGTGGATCAAAGAACCTAATATATGAAAGTCAAAATAGTTACTTTTGTTGTGTTTGGGTCAGTTTTGACCTCTTACCGGTAACTTACTTTACCTCATGAACAGTGTTAACCACCAGTTCTCTTCTTACCTCCATAAACCAATAAAAAAACCAGAATAAGAACGATTGACTAAATTAGATTTGATCTTTAGCCCCTTCCTCTGAACCTCCTGGGAAAAACAGAAAACTTTGGACAATCTTTTTAAACTTTAAAGAAAACATTATCAAAGTTTCATTTCTGGTTCATAAACTTTCTGCCCAGCTGCAGTTTTTCAGAGTCGAATCTGTTTCCCCTCTGATTTCATTAAGTCATTAGTAAACAGACCTTGGTTTGATCATTATCTTGTATTTATTCAATCTTGATCCAGTTAGCTTCATATTGGGTCTTCCTATAACTCCTAACTTAATTTGTCTGGATGCTAAATAAAGCTAAATGATCTAAAAGCTATTTTCTTGTATAAAGCAGTGACACCTCAACCAGAAGGAAATGATTCATCTTTCCCTGATTTACTGCTCCTCATCAGAGAGGATTCTGCAGCAGACAGATGTTATTTAAAACCTTATCCTTCATCCTTTTTTGGTTTCCATCAGCAGCAGTCAGGAGTGATGGAGAATCACAGAGCTAAACTATTTCAGTCTTTTGCGTAAATGTGGAGAGAACTTAAAAAAAAAAAGGATTTTTAGCGTGTGCATTTGATCCTGAAAGGAACCGTAACGGGAAATACAATCAGCAGACCCTCGGCCTAATTGTTTCCGTCATGTAACGAGGAGCATTACATGACCCCCCACCACCACACCACAGTGACCTGGAAAGCCCACGGTGCATTAAGGTCAATTGAAATGAGACGGAAAACACCTTCAATTCCAGGATGAATCGCGTTCCCAATAATAAATCCATCTAATAAAACTAAGTGCATTTTGGCCCCCAGGCTCCGCGTCCAATCAGCTCCTGCCGCTCGGCGTCCTTTTAAAGGCTCAGGCCCACATTTCTGGAAAAGCCCAACTTGTTTATTCAGCAGCTCCTTGTTCAGGTTTACTGTTAGCCAATCAGATTGATGCTTTCTTTGGATTCTAGGAACCTCTGAGCTGCGCTACGATCTGCAGCCAAACGTGTGTTTGTGAAGGTGTGCGCTCCTCACCTGCCTTCCCGATCTGGACAGCCAGTCTGGTCAGTTTTCCTTGCAGCACGGACTTCTCCTTCTTGGTCACATTGACCTTCTTCACCTGTTTGACCTCTTCCTTCTCCTCCGACTCAGTGGCCTCCTCGCTCTTCAGCGGTTGGATCTCCAGCGCGATGCCGTCCTGAGTTTTGGCTGGTCGGGGGGCGGAGGAAAGGGTTTGGGGGGGAGGAGAAATGGTGTTTGTGTTTGGGGGAGGGAGGGGGGGTCAGAGGAAAATGATAAGAGGGAGGATGAAGAGAGGGTTTTGGATGAATGTGATGAAGATGGAAAACAACAAAAAGAAAAGTTTAGTTTCATGGATGAAAACAGAAAATGCAGATGAAATAAATTGATGCGTAATAAATAAATCAACCAAAGGAGGGGGGGAGGGGGGGGTAAAGGAGTGGTTTGGGAAGAGAGGCAGAGAAAATATTACATTCAAAGCTTGGAAACACAGGTGGGAGTTTTCTGACTGATCGATACACTCTGACCACCGCTGGCCGGAGTGATGCAGCCGTTAAAAACCAGCCGCTTCCTTCAGCTGATGAAAACAAACCGCCGGCCGCTTCGGCTCCTTGTTTTTCATAAACAAACGTGGTATTTGCATGCTGCCTCATCCGGCTGGGGAGCTGCCGTCTCCGTGGTGACGGAGCCAAACTCGCCCGTCTTTAGCGCTCAGTCTGACCTGCTCTGTGTCACGGTGGGTGAAGGTTTTAACCCCCCCCAGATCTCAGCTATAGAGCTCTGGGTTTATTCACACCCCAAACCATTTTACTTCGGGTTATTTTAATCAAAATATTACTGAGATTTTCTGCGCCAGAACGAAATAGAACATTTCAGAGAACTGTGGGATGGATTCAATCCTTTTTATTCTGATCAGCCCAAATAAAATCACATAATCAGGAAGTGCTGTCTAAATGTCTGCCACCTTTGCTGCTCTGGCTTTAGAGGCTCCTCAAAGAACACTGAAGAACAACTAGCCTAGCTAGCGCTTTAAAGGTGGAGCTTCATTTCAGAGGTAGAAGCAACAGAATCCCTGAAAACGGTTTGGAACCATCTAGAAATCTATGGAGGTGAAGAAAAATACATATTTTTTTGTAATTCTGGACACAAAGGGCATCATTGAAGCATTGCTCTGCTGCAGCGATCCCTGCATGGATGCTGGCAAACTGCAAACATATTAAATAAGGAGTTTGGTCAGAACTGATTCTATGTGCAGCAGCAAAGCCTGAAACCATGTTAAGCACGGAGGCGGCCGCATCATGCTGAGGTAATGCTTTTCTTCAGTGGGTCAGAGTCGCGTAAAGATAGAAGCCCCTAAACGTAGATGGGAGAATCATATATTAACAGACCTTTAGGTGCCACTAGAGCTAAAGGATGTTCTGCAGAGTGCTGGCTCGGGGCCTTGATACAGATGCACACCGCACTTTTCAGATTTGTATGAATGGAAACCCTCTAAGAGCCGTTGATCCCTCTCCTTTCCTTGCTGAACTACTTTGTTTCTGTCACAGAAAATCTCAATAAAAACATGAGTTTGGTTGTAATGTGATAAATAGAGAGGAGTGAATACTTTAACATGGCTGCTGTGTTACACCGCAACGCTAAAAGATGCCAGTAGGGGGAGTGTTTGTTCATTAAACCTGCAGATAAGCTCTGATAGGAGATGTGAGAGCTCACAGATGCTGCAGCTTCCTTTAGGTAGGAGAAGCTGAAGTGAGACCAGGCTGAAGTTCAGCCCCATCAGACTCTGCTCCTCATACAGGCTACTGGACCCCAGGCTGAACAAACAGACCCGACTGTAGCCTGTAGAAAACACTGAATGACCTTCCCAAAAAACGTAACAATCCACCGTAGTTTTGTTTCCAAGTTTGAAGCGTTTCTCTTCCCATCCGGGAAGGTTTTTCCAATTCAAAAAGTCAGAAATAGGATTGAGTTCCAGGTTTTATACAGTAAAGCTTTATTTTTGTTTAGAAAACAAGCAAATAGAACCAGACGAATGGGTCCGCACCTTTAGAATGGAGGTCGTTTGGTTCTTAGTCAGCATGCGATACCCGATACCTGTCTGTGTCTCTGAAAGGGGGATGTTAGGACCATAGCCCCATGCAGGGGCACAACGCACCCCGCCTGTTTAGCCAGGTCAACCATTCCCTTTAACAACGGGCCTTTCAGAAACGCCCCTTTTCAAAACAAAAACAAGGCGTGTTTTTTGGTCCATTCTATAAAACATGGAACTCATCGCTGATTCTGACATTTTGAATTCGAAAAAGCTTCCCGGATGGGAAGCGAAACGTCTTCAAACTTTGAAACAAAGACAGTGGATTGTTTTTACTTTTTTGGAATGACTATGACCTGGATGACTGAGAATCTTCACCAGCAAACTGAGTGACCTTCATCCAGTATATATGGGCAGGACTCCTCAGGTCTAAAGATGTTTCTTAGTTAAAGCAGCTTTTCGGTCCAGATCAGGGGAAGCCGCTGTTGGTGGTTTAACTGCAAATGATCTGAAAGAGGCAGCTTCTCTCTTATCCTAAACCTGGATCGACTGTGGAATAAATCTTAATGCTTAATGTTTTTGATGCTGTATTATAAAGCTGTGTGTGTTAGCATGTATTTTCCACTGTGTGTAAAATGGGACTTTTTGGTTTTCAGTTTTTTCTACCTGTTTACTTTCAGCCCAGTGAAAATGTGTGTTTATTTGTATTCTGCATTACTGTTAAGTTTAAATCTAAAGTCGGTTTGCAGCTGATGTTGCCCCGCCTTGCTATGTTTAGCTGATGGCAGCGGGGGGGAGGGGTCACGATTGAATATCATCTCATCTGAAACTGGGTTGATTACATCAACAGATCCCTGAATACTGGACCCACTGCATCAGTGTTTTATTGATCACTGTGTTGCAAAAAAAACAAGAACTTTCCATTTTTAATACATCCTTTAGTGGAGCTCCTTTAAGCCAAACGGTTGCAGGACGTCTCTGAACAAACCTCAGATTCTCTGGTACCAACCTCCGTTTCAGGACTGATGCTGAAATCTTCAGTGACGTTAAATCATTTGGAAATAAAACCTGTGATTACATTATTTCCACCTGGGGTTAAAATCCGGATTTTTCCTGCTTCAGATACTTTATTCTAGACCTGATTTGATAGAGGCTCCATTTCTTATTGATTCTGTTTAATCTAATCTCCTGTTGATTTAACAGATTTCAGCAAACATCAAAACAAAACGCTGAAACTAACTTGAAGGAGATAAACGCTGATTTATTTCTGCTGAAAACCTTCAGCTGCTATGAAGGTGCTGATTTTTGGACAAATTAATGAAGAACCTAAATTGCAGCAAAACCTTCTGATGGACTGATAATTATCCCCCACACACAAAAGCATAATTTTACAACACAGGACATTCAACATTCCAGATGTGGGAATGAGTCGCAGGTCAAACCAGGAAGCTGTGGAGCTTTATGCACATGGTCCACTCTGACAACAAGCCACAACACGGAACTAACTGGCACAGCTTCACACGAACAGGACTGAGACCCACGGACCAACGACAGAACCAGAAACAGGCGCAGCACGGAACCATGGGAGAACGCACGGCGGCCAGAAGAGGAGGCGTGTCTGACAAAAGTAAAAGCAACTCCACAAACCAAAGATGAACTCAAAGGATCACCCCGAACAAAATGGAAGAACCACAGTGATGCAGAACAGAGACAGAGGAAGAGGAGGCTGCAGCAAGACAGGAGGAAGAGAGAAGAGTGAGGAAGACACGGCGACCCTGGAAGGGGTCGCAGGGGGGGAGGGGGTGAGAGCAGGAAACAGCTGGAAAACAAACAAACTGAAGGCACACAAACAGGACAGGTGCTACAGTGGTCCACCAACACTGGAAGGGTGCAACTCCCACACAGGCGGGTCCAGATCGGCCCCAGAACCCCAGTTTAATGTGACTGTTTCACCCAGTGAAGGAGAGCTGCTACTATCAGCATGGTTCCTGGTTTTATTCACCCCACTGGCGGGACCGGCCCTACTTAAAGTATAAATGTAGAAAAACAGGATTCTAAAGAGGGAAACCTGACAATGCTGTGAGCTCTATCACCAGACGGCTCAGAGCTGCGGATCTGTGAAAGCGTGATGATCCGTGAGTTCCTGGGACATGTCTGCAGCAGATGCTCTGACCGCAGGAGGCCGGGAGGAGGGCGGCTCCGGGTGCGTGCGTCACAGAGCGGGATCTCAGGCAGCTTGCAGAGGAAGCTGGACATGTGTTGGATCGCATGGAAAATGGAGGACAGTTGGCTCATTCTGGACGAGAACCCGATGACATCATTAAACCACCCGCCGTCCTCGATGGAAACAGGAATCTCATGGTTCAGTACTCGCTATCCGAGCTGCTTCTGCAGGGTGCGTTTATCTGTTTAATCTATTATCAAACCGGGATCTGTTTGTTGCTTCGTTGATTCAAACTTAAACACTGTTCTGGTATCGGTTCAAAATCCATTTCTGAGTTACTGGTCCTGAATGAAGCGTGTTGACCCATCAGCTGGTCAGACCGGCTTACTCTGTGATCCCAGGCAGCTTCAGTTGTTCTGAATCTTTTGGTTCCTTTAAAGGAAAAGTCGCTCATATTCAGAATTATAAACTTCTAAAAATGCTTTAAATCTGAAATTAATACACACTTTCAAATAAATGATCAGTGTTTTTAATTAAGAGTAATGTTCATGTGAATGAAGAGCTTTACTGGAGTGGCATCATCCATGTTTGTCCAAGAGAACACTACTGCCACCTGCTGCTTTGTGACGTCACGGTGCGGTATTACGGGTTGTTGATCCAAGTCCCAGTGCTGTATCTGGTGTTTGTCACGTGTACGCCATTATCCAAGTCATCTTGAAAACATTCTTCTTCTTCCAAATGTTGGCTACATATTACGTGTTTTTTCTCTGGCCAGAAGTTTCGTGGCAAATCCTCCCTCTTCAAGTTGGCGCCATCCAACCACCAACCCGCCCCCCAGGAGGATCAGGAATCAAAGAAAGGTGGAATAACTCACTTTATTTCCCTTTTTCCAGCATCCAGCTGCCATGCGTGGGGCTATTGTCAGTTTCACTATAGCTCTGGTGAGATTTCAATGGTGAAGTCCTCTGGAAATCTTCACAATTGCATGTTGATTGCAGATGTGTCTAGTAGTTCCCAACAGATTCTGCTTGTAAAGCGGGGAGAATGGCGCTCTGCTTCCATGGACGTTTGTACTGCTGGAAGATGGCAGGAGGGAGGTGTGGGCTACTATGTTTGGGCAAAAATGGCCGCTCCCAGACTCAGTGATCACAACGAAAATTTTAATTTTTATACCCATTAACCCTAAATTCATTAATTCAGCTCAAACATATCAGTTATATGATGGGACTTTTCCTTTAATATCGGGTTCAGATCCAAGAATCTGTCTCTTTAATTGTGTTGGATCAATTATGAAAAACTGTGACAAATAGATTAAAGATTTGAACACGCTTTTATGCAGTTGTTTCTTTTTTATATATTGAGTTCTCCTTTATAAAAAGCTAAAAGGTCTTCATTAGCTTAATTTCTTTCCTCTGGATCTCCTCCTGTATAAATGCTCGCCGTCTTTGGCTGCCTTCATTTAACTTAAACAGAACCACTGGCTGGTAGCTTAGAGTGCACCAACCAATGGCTTCTATTCTTTCCCATTTTAAACAGGAACCTTTGCGTTAAACCTGAAGGTCGTGATTCAAAGAACTTCATCTTTCAGACGGGATGAGGTAGAACCAGCTGCTTATGCAGCTATAATTCTCCATGTTTATTTCCATTTTCATCTTCCACATTAAACCAGTAAAAATGGAGATGAATGCATGATGAGTTCATCTTTGCCTGAAAATCCCTGCAGCAGCTGGAAACCGTTTACATCCAACCAAATGTTCGACTTTAAAAAATTATTACACATGAGCACAGTGTGGTTGGAAAATTTCTTTCTCTTATTTCTTATATTAATTAATGCTATGTAATCACTGAACAGGGTTGATTACTTTTCAATAAGAACTGTATGATGAACTTTTCTCTCTTTGCAAAAATGATTAATAAAGTGTCGACTGAGTAAAATCCATTGATCATTTATTTAACTGGAGTAAATAGCTGAATACTTGTTTCCCAATACAACAGGTTGGGCTAGAAGCACTCATAATTATGAGCTGAACGGATTAGAAAATAGTTTTGGCTGCTCTGCTGTTAGATCTGCTTTCAGCATGCTGAGGTGAGTGCAGCCAGAGCATCAGCATATAGCAGCAGAGGAGCGCATGTCCACCTTAGCTATGAAGCTCGTACCACAGACCATTTCCAAAATGTCTGCTAGGCTGTCTTTGCCGCAGACCGCATGATGCATCCAGTAGAATCAGAACTACATCATAGAGATGCTGCATTACTTGCAGTAACTTGAGTTTCTTTGACACAGAAAAAGACAGAAGATTCACGTTATGCATTACAAGCTAAATAAAAATCTGCTAGAGCAGAAATTAAATGTCAGTTTCGTTTTCTCCACCTCACGTATCCCTGCAGATCGTTTCAGGTTATCTGAGGTGCAGTTAGAAATGCGAAAAGACCTCCAAATGTGACAGTTTCCTTGTCGGAATTGCTCTATAAGTAGACAGGAGCTCTGGTTTGAGGGGATGTGGATGAGAGGTTAAAACTTTTACAACATTTAAACATTTTAGCATTTAGTCAGTCTGAATGAGATACTTCGGCTCTGGATATTAAAACTTCTCTAATATGACAGATGCTGTGGTTTGGTTGACAAACTTTCATCCTCTTCCTCAGTTTAGTTATAAATTTTTTCTGCGAGTCACTCAGGTGAGAAAGTTTACTTCTGATCTCTTTTCTGATTGTCCAAAACTTAAATACTGATTTTATCAAAGTTCTGTTTCATATTACAAAAGGTATATAAGGTTAATTATACTATTTACCTTAAAAATATGAAATGCAGCTTTCATTTAAAAAACAAAAACAAACAGACAGGCTGCTGGTGTAATCAATCGTCAACTTCTACCAGTTCTACATCGCTGTCAGCTGTTCCAACTCAGTGCTTTGTGTTTGGCAGGTTATTTATGATTTTACAGCCTCTAAACTCCTCTCTGCGCTGCCATTTTGCCAGGTTTCTTTCAAAACTGTCATTATATGACACAGTATACTTTAAATATGGATCATTTAACAAAGTTGCGCGTTAGATTAAACTGTATTTATCATAAAGCTACAGCTACAGCCTGCAATGAGTGTTTTCCCTAATGAAACGCCTCGCTCTCTCAGTCACTAAATTGGGGGTCTAGTCTGGTACGTCAGAGTGATTTATCTATTTGCCTTGTTTTTACAGATTTATCCGTCACTCTCGTATACAAACTCAGCAGCCAGACAGCTGAGGAACTTGTAGATCATGTCTACCGCTGGATTATGACATAAACAGCTGCAAAGTGTTGCTATTGAGCTGTTGCTTAGATGAGGTTTAGTGTTTCTAACTACATCAGATAATTTAACTTTATTATAGTTATGAGCAGATTACAGACGTGGCGATATCTTTCATTCAGCCAAATAAATCCAGATGATACCAAGATATTAACTTTTAAAGGTCAGAGCCACACCTTTTCTATCAAAATGGTTAATTTGTTAATTATTCACTAAGACTTTAGTAAGGTAGAATAACAGTTTTAGTTTATCTGAGAAAAAGTATTGTAATAATTGTTTTAAAATTTTTAAAAGGTTCAAAATACATTTGATATTTCCTTCCGGCTAGCATGCATTAGGATCCGGTGATAGGTTAACGTAAGGATTTCTGCGCGTGCAGTTAGCCATCTTTTTATGTGCATGCACACTTTCAGACATACACACTCCAAAAATTATCTAGAAATAAGTAAAAATGTCTTAAATTAAGTGTATTTACCAATGATTTAAATAGGTGAATTTGATCATTTGTCAATGGGATGAGTATTTTTACCCTTAATATAAGATAATTAGACAATATGCACTTAAAATAAGACTATGCAGTTGTGTTTTCTTATTTTAAATCTACATTTTCTTGTTCTGTTGGCAAAATGTCTCTTTAATCACCTCAATTTAAGAACAAATGCACTTATTCTAAGAAAAAAATGACTTATCTAGATTTTAATTAGAGAGCGACTGTTTCAGTCACTGAAGCTCACCTTTCTCACCAAGGTTCTTTGCAAAAGGTCGAGGTGCCTACGAAGTATATGAGAACAAAAGGTAGATATATCCCAGAATGCTTTGCACAGACAGCTCTCCTCACAAAGCATTATGGGATTTGCTGTCACATTGGAAAAAATCTAAATCTGTATAAGTTTTTTTTTCTCAAAATAAGTGCATATTTTTTAAGAGTAAAAATACTCATTCCACTGGCAAACTGTCTCATTCACCTACTCATATTAAGGGTAAATACACTTAATTTAAGAAAATTTTACTTATTTCTAGGTCGTTTTTCCAGTGCACAGCGGCCGGCTGTCGCCATAGGCTGTTGCTACCTGACAGTGGCGACTAATAACAAAGATGGCGCAGGCACCACTCGGTGGAAGAGGAGTTAGGTGACAAACAGGAAGGAAAAAGTAGTAATCTGTCCAAATAGTCAGTTAACTGAGTTTGCTATAAAGTCCACTATATAGTCCCCACTCTATGTAGTGATGGAGGGACGTTCGGACACAGTGAGAACATGAGTACGCCCCCTACTGGCTGGGAGGAGTTAAACTGGCAGTCATGTCCTTTAAGCAGAGCTGCACACATCCCAGCAGGAAGTCAAGTTTATAACAGCGAAATGATGAGAATTTTCTGAAGTGTAAGCAGGAAGCAAAGGGGTGAAGGTGTGAGGTGTAAGTGAAGGAGGTATTTTTGTATTTTTTTGTGCCGATAAGATGTTTCCGCTCCAGGTTTTATGTGCAGCTGATGACGGTTACTGGTGGCTGATGGAGCAACATTGACCTCCTTTGTTTTTGATTTAAAATGCATTGATCCAAACACCAACCATGGTGGTTTTCATTGACCAAACCAAAGAAGAAGAACAGCTTCCAGCGTAGGTTCCCTTCACTGGCTGCGCAGGGTGAGCTGTCAGGAGATTCACATTAGCTGCACTGAATTTGGTACCGGATTAAAGCCAGTTTTCACTCATAATTTATCATCTGAGGTAATCACTCTGTAGTGGTTACCATGGGAACAGTGGTGGATGACCGGCTGTCAAAGACCTGGAAGTTGAGAGTTGCACCCTTGGTCAGGTAAAGCCAAGCGAGAGAACGCCCCCCTTGAGACAGCAGCGAGAGAGACAGAGATAGATGGTCAGGAGACGCCCCTCCTGCTGCTGGGCGGGAGGAAGGGGGGGTGGGGGTGGGAGGGTTGATGGGACAGGGAGAGACAGATGGATGAATGGAGGGGTTACCTTTGTTGCGATTTTCGGGGGGTCCTTGTTTTTTACCTGTTCGGACAGAGAGAGAGGGCGGAATGCTGATAAGATGGCTCAAAGGAAAAGATCCAAACAAACTGAGGGAGAACACAAAATTCAAACTGATCAAACCCACAGGTGTGTGTGTGTCGTGTGTGTGTGCTGTGGGCGGGAATGGACGGGTCGGAGGAGAGAGCCCCCCCCCAGGTTCCCCGCTGCTGAGAACCGGCTGCACTTAGTTCATGTTTTCCAGCATGGCGACCTTCCTGCTGATGGATTGCAGATCTAGGATCCAGTTTCTGAGTCACAGTTTAACAACAGAACCATTCAGAAGGACGGGGAAATAAAAGGGTCTTTGATCAGAAATATCTAACTGCTGTGAAAACCAGAAAATGGGTCAGATGTGGGTCAGGAAGGGTTCTGTGGACCGTCTACATGTGGATCACATGAGGGGGCTAAAGTGAATCCACCCCTGTTATCAAGCTCCAGTTTACATCTTCTCCTGAACCAAATTAGAATATTCACACATATATACTAATCTCTAAACCTTAAAATGGATAAATATACTTTCAGTCTACTTGTAAATATATTCATCAGTGAAGTACTAAGTATATATACTTAACTAAGTATTTATACCACATATTAATGAGTATAGTTACCAAAACTAGGTTTATTTCAAGTTCCTATTTTCAATTATACTAAAGTTTGGTCAATATATATCCCAGCATATAGCCCAAGTTTACCAAGTTGATTGATGGAAGTTACCTTAAAATAAGTCATAGATAAAATGCAACATTCAGCTTAAAAGGACCTGAATCCAGCTTAAGAAGTTGGTCTAAATTTTCCTATTAACCCTAAAATTTGGTTTAATTTGGTATAATTACTTCAAACTTGTATTTTCTGTAGTATATCTTTCAGCTTTTGAGGTTGCATTGCATTCTGGGTTGATAAAGCAGAAGCTACAGAGTAAACACAGGAAGGCTAACGTTAGCCAAGTTGTTCGTGTCCCCTGGTGTAAATTTAGACCATGCCACATAGCTGCTGACACACTTTCGTGAGCAGTTATTCATCAGATATTCTGTTTAAATAAAAAAATGTGATTGATTTGTGAATCTACTGTTTCATTAACCAAAAGTTAAAACAAAAGTTTAGAAGAGCTTTCACTTCCCATCCAGGAAGCTTTTTCAATTTAAAATGTCAGAAACAGAGTTGAGTTCGAGGTTTTATAGATTGGACCAAAAACAAAGCCTTGTTTGGCTTAAAAAAACAACCTAAATCAACCGGATGAAAGGGTCCCGCCCTTAGGAACGGGCAATTGTTGGGTTCTTTGTTAGCTGGCAATACCCCATACCTGTCTGTCTCTGGAAAGGGGCGTTGCTAGAGGGAATTGTTGACCTGGTTGAACAGGCGAGGTGCCCTGTGCCCCTGCATGGGGTTGGGGTCCTTCTAACATCCCCCTTCATATCAGAGACAGAGACCGGTAATGGGTATTGCATGCTAACTAAGAACCAAACGACCCCCATCTCTAAAGGAGGTGATACCCCTTTGTCTGTTTTAATTTGCATGTTTTCTAAAAAATCAAGGATTTGTGGGGCTACTGTATAAATCCTTTTGAACTCAAACCATTTCGACATTTGAATTGAAAACCCTCCTGATGTGAAGAAAACACTTTCAAAATTCCAGTGGATTGCTTTTTAAAATTTTTGACCGACTGTGACATATTTTTAAACCCCCCCGACTCCTATTGAATCCCACTGTTCTTTTATGTATCAGTGATTGTCAAAATGGAAACATTTTATACGCAATAGAACATAAATTTAATATTTACAGCTGCGCTATTCAGTAAACCTAAAGGTTATTTTCAGTAAACTTTTATAAATGAAAGGTAGTGTTTGATGTTAATATACCTGGAGGACTACTTTAAGTATACTTCAAAGTAAACTTATATTGGACCAATTCAGTCCCATAAGGTAAGTTTTTAGTATAATTTCATTAAACTTGGGATATGTTTTTATGTATACCTGCAAATCTGAACTGTAAGTGTACGTAGTTTAGGTAAGGGCTGTTAGAAAAAGTTCTCCAGGAGGATTTACCTGATGGTGTGAAGCTGTATGTTTGTGGAGGAATGTGGAGCTTAGAAAGCAGTTTGGGTTTTTTACAATTATAGTGTTGAAGTACCACACAATGGGTGTGTGTGGTGTTTCTAAGAAAATGCGTGGATGTGACCCAACATGAATCAACCTGTGTGTTCACTGACTGCTGCAGCCTTTAGTCTGGTTTGTGTCTGCCGTCATCAGCATTATGAGCAGCAGAAGGCGGCGGTGCAGCCATGTTTGTTTAACCAGAGAGATCTCCTCAGACTGAGGGTCTGAGTTCATTTTTGTCTAAAATCTGACATTTTTTGCACTGGTTCTCCCCAGCAGGATCCTGTTTAGGTTTGTTGGATTTTTCCCCCATTTTCCCCCCAAAAACATGTTAATCTGAGTTGACAGATAAACCGGGGGCTTTCTCTCTCCGCTGAGCTCGTACATTCAGCCGGTTCACAATGAATGCCTGACAAACTCAAACTTTAACCAGTAAAACAAATGATCAGACGAAAACAAACTCAGAAAACGGGAGTCAGCATGATCACGAGCAGATCAGAGCGAGGCCGACTGGAGGGGCTGGCAGGATGGAAATCAATCGGATCGCCGGGACTCTTCAGAACCGACTGTGAGCGTTAAAATGGCTCTGTATCTAGAATCTACACCACAAAAGAAGCTGTCTCTATTAATCACCACAAATAAATGAAACCAGGATGTTGAAAAGTCCTGCTCAGCTGTCATCCATCTGTTAAAGGATGAATAGCAGCTTCTTGTGGGACATTAACCTAATAATGATGAAATACCTTACTTTTTTATTGTTTTTGAAAGCAGAGACATGATTTTAACATAAATTACTGTCCTTCTGTGTTTAGAAGGTAAACAGGAAGCCAGTCTGCTCTATGCGAGACCTCCTTACAAAGATGTTCTATGCAGGAACTCTGGATGAGCTTCCAGGAAGGGAGCTGAAGCAGGGAGAACTCTAGCGCTATGAACGCTCATTTTTAGCAAGAAACAACCCGACTGTAAGGGAAACAGGACGGTTCATGAGCTTGCTGGGCAGGGGGCTCAACAGCCAGACCACTGAGGCGACTAACAGAGCTGCATCTGACCTGAAACGGCATCTGCTCTGCTCTCAGCTGACAGGAACACCTCCTGGAACCAAACTTTGAGGTTCTGCTCAATCTTAAAGTTGTGTTGGTTTAACAGAACCGAGCTGCAACAGTTCTGTTTCCCAGAATTCACAGGTTTCATTTATTGGCTGATGATGGGACACCTGATTGTGACCCTTCGGTCGTCCCTCCCACTGACACAAGCTGATGAAGAAAACCTGATCCGTTCTCCCAGAGCTCAGTAGAACCACCCAGAACCGGACCAACAGCCCATTCGGGCCTCTCAGCTTTCTACAAACTCCTACATCTCCTCTCCTGGTTTAGATTTTTCCACATCTTACCTTTTTTGACTTTCTTTTCATCGTCGTGCTCGCTGGAGCCCAGCAGGCTGAAAATGATGCCGGTTTGGGAGTTGAGTCCGACGGCCGACACCACCATCCTACCAGAACCTTCCATCACATGAGTCCCTGAGGAAAGGTTCACAGACACGCCGTATTTTCAGCACTTTTGGGATGTTTGCAGAAGTAAAACCAAACGTTAGCTGTGAAGCCGTGCGACTGTTTCACTCACCAGACAGCAACATGGGGTCCTTGTTCAGAGATTTGCGGACCTGATCGGACTCTCCGGTCAGGGAGCTCTCATCCAGCTTCAGGTCGTTGCCTTGGATGAGGATGCCATCAGCTGGCAGCAGGTCTCCTGCAGGAGGGGGTCAGAGGTCAGGGCTGCTGCTGGCAGCAGAACTATTCTAGGATTTATGGAACTGAGACTTTAAACCCAGTTTATTTCCTGGCTGAACTCATATGTTTGGACTGTTAAGCAGGACTCTGATGGGATTCATGCATTTATTTAATTGATAATCAGAAAAACTTCCTTTTTATTCCTGATATCTGATGCTTAACTGATCATTTCTGGAAAAGCAGGATTTCCTTAACAATTTGTAGCAGAAACCCTAAATGAAATGATGCTTTCCTTCTTTAACTTTGTGTCGAGACAGGCAGTAGAAGCTTTAATCTTAAACTGTGCTGCTGATTAACAGAACCCGTCCAGTCATAATCGGTCCATATCAGCTGGAGTCAGCCTGATTCTGGCCGCCCTGAACAGAGAAGTCTCCCTGCAAAGCTTTAAACATCACTGCAGACTGGTGAGCTGTGCTGGGTCAGAACCAGTCAGCAGAACCCGAACCTAAAGTCTGCTGATTTCAGTTATTTCCTTCATTTGTGAAGCTTTTCTTCAGTTTACCGTTAGTAAGAACCGTCTTCACCAGAACTTTCTACTAGTTAGGAAGAGGTTTGTGGTTTTATTTCAGGTCTAATTATTCATGAATCAAATGTTTATTATAGCTGATCAAAGTCCTGCGGTTTGGTAACAGAAGGACTGGTTCTGATCTGCTGGCTGGTTGGCGAGCAGAAGTTCTGATGAAGCTGTAGCATTAGTCCTGGTTAACAGAACCTTGACTGTGAGTGGTTGAAGCAGGAAGAACCGATAGAAGGAGGCGTTTCTGTTCCTCACCGTATTTGATCTGAGCGATGTCTCCCACCACGATCTCGGCCACAGGGATCTGGATCACCTGACCTTTGCGGATGACTGTGAACTTCTGTTCTTGTTCGATGCGGCTCTGAAGCCCGCGGAACTGTTTCTCTTTGGACCAGTCGTTGAAAGCCGTCACCAGGACCACGATGACCACCGAGAACAAGATGGCGGCGCCTTCGATCCAGCCAGCCTGGGCTTCTCCCTCGTCCTCCACGCCGCCGGCCGCCTGGCCACATGCTGCCCAATCACAGTTCATCATCAGATCATTGCTCACATACAGAACCGCCTGAATCTGGAGAAAGCTACTGGGTCATTTAACCAAAGTTAAACTTTTATTAGGATGAGAGAAACTGTAATGTTTGCCTTTAAGGAGCAATAAACAAAACTTGATCATTTTAGATAAAAACATTTTTGTGAAGAACTAAAAGCATCTTTTCAGACGGACTTTGGTGAGACGTCACACACAAACTCTTTAGGTTTTTCTCCAGTCTTGTTTCCATAACCAGGCCTCTAGAACTGCAACTAACAATCATTTTCTAATCGATTAATCCGTCAACTGCTTTTTTGATTAATTGATTTTTTAATTATATAGCAAAATGTTCCTAAAAGATTTTTTTCATAATTCTAACCAGTGAAAGTTAAACTTTCACTTGAAGAGGTCTGGATTATAGAGCATATTAATGGACAAAAACATTTTTCATTTAACTTAAATGCAAAATGTAATTCTTTATTTTGTTACAATTTCTGCTCTAAGTGTTTCATTCTGTCAGCTTTAGTCTCTATGCTTCTATTAACAATTAATCGATTACCAAATTAGTGAACAATTACTTTAATAATGGATTAATCTGATTGAACCTAACCGAGCTAACACAGTTAGCATTGCTAAATGCAGCCTGGCAGTCGGTGAGCTGCCCACCATGATGCTCACCTACATTCAGAACGTTCTCTCTCAGAAAACTGGTGCTTAGATTCTCTGATTCTTTTATTCCAGTCTGTAGGGTGATCAGGTAGCCGCCTCTGCTCCATGTAATCAGTCAGAGGCTTTTCACCAACCCATCTCTTTGTTTCTCGTATTGTCAAATCAAAATGATGAAACAAGGCCAACAATTGAATCAAATTTAAATAAATATATTAATGCAATAAATGGAGTAGTAGATTATGTTCCAGTCGACGTAATGTGTCTAAATTTCACAGGAGGAGTTGATCAACTCATTATTATTAATATTTATTAGTAAAACCAAATAAACTCTGTGTTATTTTATTTAGCTGGAGAGAAAGTTTGATTAAAATGTGTTGTTTTGGTTTACAGACAGCGCTCAACAGCGCCCCTAGCGGTGCAATTTCACTTATTGCTCCTTTAAATGCCAAAGCAATGTTTTCCGTCTAGTTAAAATATACTTTTTAATCATTACGTTCTTAAAAAAAAAAAGAAACTCATAAAAGCCATAAAAATTCAGAGTTAACAGCATATATTCAACCATATTAATGGAAGGTCGGGTGAAAGGAAAAAGTGTGTTAAATAACAGCTGGGAAAGGTCAGGCTGAGCCCATTGGAGGGTTTAGGGCAGATTCATCAGGAGGCAGATCCAGAACATGGACTACAGCTGCCATGTTCCAGGTGTTAATCTGTTCCTCAACCAGAGCAGGAACTTTGCTCAGTGGTTCAAAGTTTTCATTTCATGTGGAAATCAAGGTTCCAGAGTCTGGAGGAAGAGCGGCGAGACTCCACATCTCTTTGACTCCAGACCAATGTTCCCTCAGTGATGTCCCATCATCTGCTGGTTCTGGTCCGCTGGGATTTCTGAACACAACCATCCACTAGAATGTTCTGGAGCAGTTTAAAGCTCCCTTCTTCTGATATGGAGACTGGATTTCTTTTCCTAAAGTAACTTTTAGAGGTCGGCCTCAGCAGATGGCTGCTCACACTGAGCCTGGCCTCTGCATGGAGGTTTCTTCCTGTTTAAAGTGAGTTTTTCTCTCCACCGTCGCTACAAAGCATGCTTAGTGTGAGGGACGCCTTTGACTCACTTAGTCGATGCGTAGTCAGCTGGTTTTCCTTAGATAGAAAAACTTTGAATCAATCTGACTGGATGATCTGGTGAATCTGAAAAGTGCCTTCAGGATGAAACGTGTTTTCGTGAATTGGAGCTATAGAAATAAACTGAACTGAATTGAATAAGTAGTATTGATGGAGAGGAAGATTAAAAAGAACCAGAATCAAAGCAACTTGGGTTTCCAGAACAGTAATTCAAGTATAAGGAGCCTGATTCCTGTTTGGGAAACTGAATCAGTTTATGTCCTGATGGATCCTGGACCATGTTTGTCAATCCCTCATTTACGCTGCATGTTGATTAAAATGAGCAAAACAATCCACATTAATGAAAACTGACCTTCAGCGTTGCCCCCTGGTGGATGGTAGAAGGACAGGCCCAGTGAGATGATGGCGGCGATTTCTAGGATAATTAGTGTTACGTCTTGAAGCGCCTCCCACACCAGCTGCAGGAAGGTCTTAGCCTTTTTTGGAGGGATGAAGTTTTTCCCGAACGCAGCGTGACGTTTTTCCAAATCAGTCGGATTTCCTGACAAACCTGAAAAACAAACAGCAGAGTTGAAACGTTACGTGTGAGGACCAATACAAGATGGCAGTCCTGGCAGACGTGGGAGAGCTGCAGCAGATCAACGGACAGGCGTCATGCAGAGAAATACCTGCCTGCTGAGAATTACCTCCCCTCTCGAACAATGATGAGAAAAAAAGATTTAAATATGAACGAAAAGGGAACTTAAACATATTAATGTTTTCATATTTCTTATGCATGGATGCCATAAAACTGAGAGTTTTGGCGGACAGATAAATGCTGAGAAATGCCTGCTGCTGAGAATGACCTCCCCTTTACTGGGAGCATGCATCGCCCTAAGCTCTCACACATTGATGAGAAAACAGATTAAAATATCGACCAAACAAGGGAACTTTTTAACATATTGGTAAATATTCCATTCATTCCAAAAAAGTTCAAAAACCATCCACTGGACTTTGTTTCCAAGCTTGAAGATATTTCGCTTCCCATCCAGGAAGCTTTTTCATTTCAAAATGTCAGGAATAGCGTTGTTTATACAGTTGTATAAAACAGTTGTTTTAGTTTAGCAAACATGCTAATTGAAACAGACGAACGGGTCCACCCCTTTGGAATGGGGGTCGTTTGGCTTCTTTTATTAGCCTGCAAAGCCCCGTACCAGTCTATGTCTCTGAAATTGGGTTCATTCCCTACAGGGACAGAAGACCTCGCCTGTTCAGCCAGGCCAACGATTCCCTTTCAGAGACATAGACAGGTTAGCATGCTTTCTGAACAAAAACGAAGGATTTGTTGGGCTGCTGTATAAAACCTCAAACTCAACACTATTCCTGACATTTTGAATTGAAAAAGCTTCCTGGGAAGCGAAAAGTCTTCAAACTTGGAAACAAAGTTCAGTGGATTTTTCTTTTTTTACGTTTTTGGAATTTTTAACATATTCCTAATGTTTTGTCAGAAATAATATAGAATGGTGTTGAAGGCAAAATTGGAAAAAGCCATCCACTGATCGGACCCTGAGTGTAGCACATCCACTAAAATGTATCTCCATGTGAGTAAAAATCATATTTATTCGAAATTATCTTTCCATCAGGACTCAATTTGATGGCATCCATGCTTTAGAAATATAAAAGCATTAAGATGTTTGAAAGTTCCATTTTCATTCATATTTCAATCATTTTTTCTCATCAGTGTGTCTCTAGAAGCAGCCTGGTCATAATGTTATGCCTGATGGGATGAATTCATTCTGGGTTTGCGTGTTCTGGTACCGCTCATGGATTTCTGTACAGCGATGAGGCCAGGGCAGCCTTAACTGACCCTGACCGAGCTCCAGCTGGAAACCCAATCTGCTGGTCCACCGGAGCCAATAATCAGCACCTGGTGGTCCCAGTCTGTGTTCAGGCCGACACACTGAAACAGTCTGTAGCCAGGATGCTTCCAACAACAACAAGCACACCTCTAAGATCCTTTCTACAGCCACAGGTCAGCTCTGTAGGCGCCCCCCAGCAGGTACGACTGTTTAGCTGAACGTTGCTCCACAAACACCAACATGGACGCCTTCAGACAGAAGACAAAGGCCTTTGTTCAGGCAGAAACACGTAGGGGAGGGGTTACAGTCAGCTATGATCCATACAGCAGGAGACAATTCTGCAGCAAAATTCATTTTTAAAAAATTATCTTAACTAAAGGAGTTTAAAAGCTCCCTTTACATCTATTGGTGAAGATTCTCAGTCATTCCAAAAAACGTTCAAAAACAATCAACTGGACTTTATTTCCAAGTTTGAAGTTTTGCTTCCCATCCAGGAAGCTTTTGCTGACATTTTAAATGGAAAGATTCCTGGATGAGAAGCGAAACATCTTCAGTGGATTGTTTTTGAACTTTTTTTGGAATCCCTTTACATCCACACCGGAAACCGGGTTGGTCCACAGTAGGGCTGATGCACTTAAACACTTATGCTATTAATCATTATAGCGATAAAAGCAACAAGAAAAAAAAACATTACTACTTCGCAGCCTTTCGTGGATAACGATACAATACTCCTTTAAATGCAAACATTTAAGTTCTTCTTCAGGACACCGGTTAAATAAAAAGTTGGATTTACATCTATTAGGGATGGAAACGTTTTTGGCGAAAACCGCCTGAACTGTTCGACCTCGACCGTCTCGTTCGACTGGTGTTAAGTGCTTTGTTCATGCTTCGCTCCTTTTCCCATAGGGCTTAAGCTGCTTAATTCAGAGCAGAAGGTGGCGGCACTGCGACCAAAGGCAAGACGCCAGTAAAACAAGAAGAAGAAGAAGCTAAAAGCAGCTGCGAGTCGGTGTAGCAGGAAAAAATCAGTTGTTGTGGAGAATTGTGTGGGTATGGCGAGTGGGAAAGAACAGGAGTTGGAAGACGCGCCAGCAGCACTTTATAGGTCTGCTGTATGGGACCACTTTGCATTTAGAGTGACCTACGATGACGGCGGAAAGAAAGTTGTGGATAAAAGTGCAACACTGTGCAAGCATTATTGCAACCTGTGTTTTACTATACAAGACATAATAGATTTTTCTAACAATCAACATATACCGAACCAAGCCGAACCGTGGATTTTATAAGAAAAAGCGTTCCACCCTTAATATCTATATACAGCATCTTGTAGTAGCCCCATATAATCATATTCTTCAACATGTAAATACCCCAGCGCGGGGCAGAGCGGTTCATTGCATTTGCAAAATATAATTATAATTTAACTTCCAAATACAATTTTTCAATCACAAGGGGAGTCTCAGTTTAACAAGAGTTAGAAACTGAAATTTCTATTTCAGCAGCCAGCACAGGTGCTAAAACTCATGAAGGGGGTTTGTCATTAAACATTAAGAGTAGAGTAGCAGTTAGCCTGCAGATCAGTATATGAAAGTAGAAATAAGGACTTTTTCGCCCAAAGGTTACAGTAAAATTCTGCAACAGTAGATTTTGGGCAATCAAGGTTTAAAAAACTGAAAATCTGGAGTGAAAAATTTACAAGCTTGGGGTTTGTACCACAGAAAATCCTAGTAAAACTCACAATATTGGTTAAAAATAATCGCTATCTCATACCAGATCGGGAAAAAAAGGATAGTAAAAAAAAATAATAATATAGAGTTTTTAACGACACAGATTCCAATTCTTCATTTAGAAAATAAATAAAAATCCTTATAATACGTTAAAGGAGTCTATGCTCCCCCCACGTTCCTCGCTCATTTTTTTATTTTTATTTTTTTATCTTAACGGGTCCAGAAACAAAAATACAGTTTAAAGTATAAACGTTAAAAAGAGGCTATTCCGTCTGCATCATTGCTTTGGACCAGAATGGAAAAACGGGCAGAATAAGAGGGAAGATGGTGAAGCCATGTGAGTTAGCATAAGCTACTGAGCACAGATTCAAAATCAGTCTGAACACCTTAAGCTCAGAAATCAAACAATGTTTATATTCTAAGACCAGCAGGGTATAAAATAAATCAACATATTTCAGGAGAACCAGCTAAATATAAGATATAATGGCTTTTTCCATTAAAAGCAGAGCCGTACACAGTGGATGGGGGTATTTTGGTAATAGCGGTGGGGCATGCAGTGGACTGCTGCTTTCTGCAGCACTGGAGCAGCAGTCCAGCTGCCTGTAAGGAGCTGCGGAGGAAGCATAATGAGGTCGGCAAGATGGATTTTAAAAATATACCAACTGTCAAACTCTTCATTATCAATGTTTTGTCACACGGTGGATGAGATCACAGCGCGGTTTGATCATTTAAATCCCAGTCCGATGCTGAAAGCTACCGTCACACTAAAATAGAAGAAAGAGCCGCATAAAGAACCTTTCCTCCTCGCTTTCTTTTTTTGGATCAGACTTCTGGTTCTGACGGCAGGTTTCATGCAGGTTCTGGCAGCAGCTTAGCGTTGCTCAACGTCCCAGAGGAGAAGAAAATTACAGCTCCGAGATAATGTTCCAACATCTGCAGAGCGCCTTGCTGCACACCAGCCCGTCACAGCTGTTTCTGAACCAAACGTGGATTGTTGCAGATCCTGAAGGTGTCAGATTTAATCTGCAGTGATATGAAGCCACCCACAGCTTCCAAACACCAGCCTGTCTTCATGCAGAGCAGCGCGGCTCAGCAGGCAGCCAGAGTTCAGAGGTGGGCTGGAGGGAGGAGATCCACCTGCTGCTGACCATAGCGGCATGACGGGGCATCGTCATCAGGACAAGGCCTGTTAGTGGCACAGACGTTAGGAGGCCCAACATGGCCGACGTTCCCCTATAGAGCAGCTTTGTGACCGACGCCGCTTCCTGCTACATCTGAGGTTCATATTACCATCACAGAAGTCTGAATGTGAAGTTAAAGGGGGGAAATTTAAAAATGAAAAAAATATATTTTTTTCTTTCCAAACAAAGAAAACTTCCTTAGTTCAACTCTTCTATTTTTGCATAATTCTGGCTTTCTTTCCGTCTGTGCTGAGCTTCTGTGTGGTCTCTAAGATCATTTGTAAATTACTCCCATTCCAAGCACAGTTTTTTATCAGTTAGTTCCATCTGTGTTTATAAATCTAATTTATTCCATTAGGTTTCATCTGCAGCGATGATCTCAGATTCTGCAGGAGCTGTAGTAAATTCTGTGGCCTTGTCTTAGTGACTCTGATGCAGCTAAAGGCAGATTTACATGCAGCAGCTGCAGCTGGGTCGGTGTCGTCACGGTTTGAACGCTGACACTCGTGCTGATGCTGAACTTTTAGCTTTGAAACGCTCTTTTTTTCCTCTCTCTGAAGAGCTCAATCTAAAACCAGCCTGTGAATCAAACCAAAAGAGTTTATTAGGGGTATCCAGATAAAACATTTTCCATTTTAGATATTACAGCTTTTAGAATTGACTAAAACTGATAATGAGCCCATCATACGAGCTTTTATTGCTTATCTTGTATTGTAGAGTTTTAGAAAATGTTTGATCAAGTGATATTACTAAAATGAGAACAAAGGTCAACAATTAAACATATGAGAACAACCGTCCCTCGTATCATTAACCAGTTGGTTCTTTAAACAGAAGCAGAGACTTTCTAAATTTTAGATGTAGGCTGATATAATCCCATTAGTTTTGTAGCCAATATGGAAGAGAAAACATTAATTTCAAAAAAGGAAAATTAAAAACAATCCACTGGACTTTGTTTCCATGTCTGAAGACGTTTCTCCTCCCATCCAGGAAGCTTTTTTAACTCAAAATGTCAGAAATGGTGTTGATTTCAAGGCTTTATAGAGTGGACCAAAAACAACGCTTCATTTTTGTTTAGAAAACATGTAAATTGAACCGGATGAATATGTCCGCCCCTTTGGAAAGAGGGTCAGGATTCCAAGCTCTAAACCCTAAACACTAGTGATGGTGAGATGATTGAGGATCAGGTGATTGCTTCCACAGCGTGCCATAAGGCAGTTCACCAGCTCTGTTCTCAGCTTCTGGGCCATTGTTGATGATGCAATGACTGCAGTCATCCCAGTATTTCTACAATACCTGGGAAAATCTTCCAATAACTGCCTGGTGTCTCACTAGGAGTGTAAATAATCATTTTGTATTTTGCATCGATACGTCCGCAAGAGTATCGATTCTTTTTTTTTTTTTTTTTCCTCCGGTCTATTTTTGCATCGAACTTTGCTCCTGGGCGCAATTCTCCCATACTAGATATACTCTTGATTGGCGCTAAACCTATTTACCTTCCTATTTTCCGGCTTCCTTTTAGCCACTACCCTCTTAAACTTGCGGTATTTTTAAGGCCTTTCAGAATCTAACAAAAATATATCTATAATATCAGTGAGATGAGGTTTTCATAAGTCAGGTGGGTGATACAGCTTTGCTGCTTCTGTTATTTGCTGTTGTTTCTTAAATAAAATGCATAACAACATCACAGCTTTCCATTGATTTATTTCAAAATTTGAAACTTAATGTCTAGCCTGTAGATAAAAAAATTATTTAACTAATTAATCAAATCACTTGACTTATTCTTGAGTATTCGAAAATGTCAAATGGTGGTACATGATTTACACCCTATTTCCTGCAATGTAGATATTATTAGGAATTATAATCTCTCCTTACCTGTAAGGAGCCACATCCGTTTCCTAGCTGGTCCATCTCTTCCCTGACTTTGCTTTTTCTATCATAGCGATAAAAATAAAAAAAAATTAAAAAGCAAAATTTTGAGATCAGGAAGAGAAGCAGCATAACTTGCTGTGGCATTTAACTTCAAAGTCACTTTTAGACCAATTATATTTCGTATCTCTTCTCTGACTCTCCTCTCTGTTGTGATCAGAAGATGTATTTCTCCTTCTTCCTTCTGTTTGCCAGCATCCTGATGCTCACATTCAGCTCTGCTCGGCGTCACGTCTCGTGTTGAACTTCTGTGTGAGCATGTGAATGATCATGATGCGTTCAATGACAGCTCTGAAAAAACGTTACTGCACACCAATACCAGGTTTAACCGTTACAGCATACTTGTCACAGTGAGGACTGCCCATATATGGGCGTTTTCACCACTGTCCCATCGTTGGACCCGACCAGAGACGAAGCGGCATCCAAATGTCGTCAGTTATGCTACGTTCAGAAACGCTTCTCCTGCTGCTCAAAATGCGCTGCAGGACCTTTTGCTGCGCCTTGAGGTGCGTCAACCATTGACTTTGCATGTAAACCAGCTGCTTCTGCTGCCTCTGCTGACTGCAGTGTGAACGTAGCGTTAGAACTAGTCAGACCCAATCATCTCAGCTTAAGCTGAGCAGATTTGCACCATTTAGGTCAGAACGGGTCTGAACCAGAACCCTCTTCCTTCATCTCTTTTGGAAAATCAAGTTTCTAATATTAATCCTTCTTTAAATTGTTTTTTATTTTGAGATGAATGTGTTAATTTTCACCTTTTCTTCAGTTTTTAATCTAAAAGTTATATTTCTATTGCTTTTTAATCAAACCTCCTCTGATGGTTGGAAGGTGGGTCCTGCTCCCCTCTGATCTACAGCCGCCCATGCTAATGTCTGTAGGATAAGATTTAAGCTCGACCTCATGGGGTTTTATTATTAATCGCTTTGTGTTGCATCAGTAAATATCGTTGCCGCAGGTAAGATCTTTATTGCTGGTAGGTTCTCAAAAGAAGCCCAGGTTCCCTTTAACGTCTAATAAATCTGCTCTCATTATTTCCAGGAACGAAACACTGAAGCTCTACAATACTACGGCTTTGTTAAGGCGTGTGATCTATTAATAAAAGACAGGAGAAAACATCAATACAACCAGATCCTCTTCTGTAGAAGTTTCTCCTGCCTGAAACGTGGGAAGCTGAACCCAAAGGTCTCCGTTTTTGCTCTTCAAGTACAACAACCCACTCAAGTGAAAACGCAGACTTTGGTTTTTCTTAACAAACATCCATCAGTCTATATTTGGATCCTTGGCAGTTGTACTCCTTACTGTATGACTAAATGAAAGGTTGGCTCTCCAACATGTCAGCTGTCTGCAGACGTCCAAACGGTTTATGATAAAAGAAGCAGGTTGACAAGTTCTCAGCTATCAAATCTCTTCTTCTGCGTCATTTTTAGATTTGCGGGTTTGGATAAACATGCAGAGATAAAAGCTCAGCTGCTAGAACAGAAAAGCAAAAAAACACATCTTCTCACCTGAGCAGTGACACCTCGGAAGTCAGGAAGCGTTCATTGTCCTAAAATAGCAGCTTATTTATAGCACTGCCTGTATTTCTCATGTGGTTTTAAAAAACACATCAGCATCAAAGGAATCTCTGTGACATCTGGTGTCAAAGCAACCAGAGACGGATCTAAACTGAGGAGTAAAACCAACGCAAACCGCAGTCTGGGTCCAATCGGACCTGAGGTCCTGGTTCCTGAGGGGTGGGGGGTCCAGCCATTCAAACTGAGACCTTACTAGAGCCGCTCTAGAAATACAGCTTTAGAAGCTGGACCTTCATGTATTTAATGTCTTTCAGTTTAGAGCTAACAGAATTGATCCACATATCAGCAATAAATACCTTCAACAGAAAGTTCTAGGATTCACTCTACTTCAGTTGAGAACTGCAAAGCATTCTGGGAGATGTAGGCAGAGGAAATAATCTAGCCTGTCAACCTTAAACAGCTGAATTCTTTTTAAAGGTTACATTGAAACACTGTGTGCTACGTTCACGTAGCAGAAGCAGCATGAAGGAGCGTGCTGCTTCATTTTTGATGCTCTACCAGTTTAGTTCTGATGAGCGGCTGAAGCATCATTGCTGCTCCAGCTGCACCGTGGAAAAAGGGTCTGATTTGCTTTGGGATGAGTCTCATCTAAACATTTTTTTAGTGGTTACCTGAAGCACATCGCTTTATAGTTATGAAATATATTGCTGTCAGTATTATATAAACATTATAAAATAATAATACAAGTTTCACTTCTAAGTCGAATCTTAGTTCTTGTAAAAAGGCAAAATATTTCAAATATCTTTCATAACAGGAACATTGTTTCTATCCGATTTCAAAATATATTTTCATTCTAAGACATTTAGAATTTAGCAGGTTTAAATATTTCCAATGTTCCCTCTTTCATTTTAAATTAATTACTCTTTTCCCATTTCTTTAACTATTCATGCGGTTTTCATTATGCTAACATAAAAAAATTAATGATTTTGTTGACATTTTAGTTTATTATTTACAGATAAAGAGCTAAAGATAAAAGAGAAATCCAAACAACGTATTATATTCTAGCCAATTTATATCTGGACTTTTTTTTTCGGGGCCTGTTTGTTGAAGTTACTCATTAAAACGTAAAAGTATTAAGGAATTGGAAGAGTTGCGGCACAAAAGTATTCATACCCAAACATTTTGGTCTGAGGTGGGTTTTTCAGGCTGGAAGTAGCGATGGTTGAAGTTTTCCTTTCAGAATAACAGAGCAAACATTGAGAAGCTGCTCAGGTTTAAATAGAAGGCCTGATTTCTGAGACGCAAAGGAGAGATCGTCATTATCATTATCAGGACATAAGTCTAACTGATATGTCCTGAAGATGGTTTATTAAAAAAAAAACATTTATTAACAAATGAAACATTTAAAACAGAAAGCAAAAGGAGGGAGAGGCAATGTTTGCTCTTCATGTGATCTTAAAGCACGGCTGCTAAATAAGGCCATGAATCTATCAACTCATCAGCCGATACAGATAGAAGGAAAAAACAAAACGCTATCAGCCAAAGATATCTGCCTGCAGATGCACGGGCCTATCTGCTGAACCCAGGCATGCAGAGTATATGACCCCAGGCTGCAATCGTCCTGCTGGAGGAAACATATTTTGATAAAATGTAAGAAAAACAAAATCATTTACTTATTTATTTTATAATCTGAGTGACGTATGTGTCCTTTCCTGTCCGTTGGTACTGAAGGGCCCGCCTTAATGGCTCAAACGCCATCTGCTTTTTTATGGGCGGGTGTTCCCAAGACCCAACTAGTGAGAGGACCCAGGAAGGATGAACACATCTGTCTCCTCGCAGCGCGTCTCACTGCTTTCGAGCACGTCTGACATACCGACCCAAGCCTGAGTTTGCTCTGCGCGTTTGTCCTCAATCTTAGCCCCGCCCTCGGTATACGCCAAAGAAAAACCGCCTTCGCGCTTCCTTTCATTAAAGGGGAGTAATTTCTAACGTACCGAGGACGCCACTACCAAATGTCCTCTGATTACTAAATGGAACAGAGCAATGATCTATGGAAGACGCATTAGGGGAACGGGCTGGAGACTAATTTCAAATCCCTAGGGCTGGACCGATGGGAACACACACACACACACAGAGACAAACAGAGGGATCAAAGGATGGAGAGGGAGGAACAAACAGCAGCAGCATGTCGGCCATTTTCTGCTCTGACACATTCTAAACTGATGTTCTGTCAGCAGACGGTCAGGGACGGGTCCGTTTTAACAGGACAGGTTGGTAAATCTGCGAGTTAGTCGTTACTGATGGGTTTCCTTCATGGCGTCAGAACAGGAAACATCAAACTGGGTTCTGCTGATTGTTCTACGGCGGAGCGGCACTACGCCGCGGCGTCCCAGTTCAGTCATCAATCCCAACACAGAGAGCTGGAGATGAAGAGCAGACAGCGGGGCGACCAGAACCAGATACCGTCCCAGAAATGATCATGATCGCGCATATTTCTCATGTTTGGGAACCATTTTCAAAGAATAATAATGGAATTACAAAAAAAACCCTGTAAAGATCAATTAACTTTTATTTCTAAAATTTGGAACCGGAAGAAATTTTGAATATTCAAAACGATTAACAAATAAAAAAGAACCTACGTAAAATAATTAGAAAATGTATTTGAATTAGAGCTGGGATTTTAATTATATTGATTCTAATGCAAGAAAAAAATAGAACTTTAATACATATTAAAATTAAAGTATTTATATCTTTATATCTTCTGTTATAATATCTTTGGTTTCTTGTACATCTGATGAACAGGCAGCACCATCTCAGTGACAGAGCAGCATTAACATGTAAACAAGTCAACTTACAAATAATTGATTCATGTCTTATTAGATGAAAATACTTTCATTTGATTAATTGATGACCTTAGCTAAATTTCGTTGGAACTTTACCGCCACCAATAGAGGGTGCCGTTTATTCCGGTCAGGATTATTTATGCGGTTTAAGGGCAACGAGGCAGAACTTTAAAAATAAAAACTCCTTAAGTTATCACTGAAATAACATCCAAAGTAAAGCAACTTCAACCCCTGTGCTTCATGTGAGCATTTTACTCCACTATTATAACATGATAGAAACAGACGTGTTAGAACTTAGCACAGCAGATGGAGAGGAATTCTGTCTGTATCGCACTTCATGAAACCGATTAGCCTTCCTCTGAGAAGAAACAGCCGCTTTAAAGGGGCGGCTAACAGCTAACGGTGACGGCTGATGGTGGATGACGCTAAAAACAGAGAGCTATGTCACAGTTCCCATACACTTGATTGAAACCATTAGCGTAACTATCGGTAAGCAGAGACTGGAGTTGCTTAGGGCCCCCCCCCCCGACCTCTTAGGGGCCCCTTCACTGACACCTGGTTGGCCCCTGTCACAATTGTGAACTAGGACGTCTCTTTGCAGGGTTAAAAAAGAGAAAATGTGCTATAATGTATATTCATGTGCTGCTCACACTTCTCAAGAAGTAGTTTTTTAGAAGAAATGTTATGAAATATCAGGAGCTTCTAAATGAAAAGGGTTTTAAAAAAATTAACATCTTTAACCAATCTGATTGTTTAATAACCTAAATAATGGATTTAAAACAATTCATATTTGTGTTGCTGTGCGAATTTGAGTTCTTAATAATTCAGGAGCAAAATGGCGTTTTGAATTAAAAAGGTTTCTTTGTCAATACGTTTTTGATTGAAATTAAATTAGCGATTAACTAATTACAGACCCATTCATTAACTTGATTAGAGATCTCTACCCAGTCTCCCCGCCAATTAGAATAAAGACAAAACTAATTCAAAAACAATAGAATGGAAATGAAAATCCTAAACAATCCAAACTATGAATACAATGGGAGAATGCAGTCTGGAAAATTGCTCTTCACGTAATTACAATCAGCCTTGGAGAGCAAAAAACAGGCAAAACCGACGGCTTTCTAAACGAGAGCAACAGAAAGACTTGATTAGAATGAGAACAGAGACGCCAAAAGGTCTATTTACCCAGGAAAATGGCGGGGGGGTCAGAGGTGAAAGGGCAGCATCTCAAACACACCTCAGAACTGGAAAGGAGGAATTCAGACCAAATCATTTAGAAGAATAAACAGACAGGCAGAAACTCCAGTGGTTCAAATTCGAACCAGGGCAACAGAGATTTATTACGCTCTGCGGTACAGGCGTAGGCGCTGCAGGGCGACAGGAGGAACAGGTGGCGATATATAGTGATTTTGTCTCGATTATAATATAAATCTTTCTTTTGAGAAAAAAAAGGTGGAGTTAGTTTGGAGGGTGAAAGCAATTTATGTTAAAAAGAAACCATCCTTAAACTAGCAAGGGTTTCAGCTCACTGAAGGGCTCTAGCAGGGTTGGTTATAACTGCGTATTAGTCACCGACGCGCTTATAAGCTATGAAGGTTACAATATATATCTTCCTTCCCCAGACGTCCAGCCAGGCCAGCAACTGACCGCCCGCCGCACTGGGAACGGCTGTGCCAGAAAAGCATTTCTGGAAATGCTTTTCTATTTTAAATATGGTAACGATTTGCTTCCATATACGACTCCCATTATTAAGGGCTGGGTCTGGTTTTCCAGTTTCAATGCTTTCTAAGCCATTATAAGGCTTTTGTTGGGCTACTCTATAAACGCCTGGAACTCCAGACATTTTCAATTGAGAAAGCTTCCTGGATGGGAAAAGAAACTTCTTCAAACTTGGAAAACAAAGTCCAGTGGATTGTTTTTAAACTTTAACTTTTTGCAATGAGGGAAAATGTGCTGCCTCTGCAGCACCACTCTGGTAGATAGTGCTATGGAGCCACTTTGCTGTGCGCTGCAGCTCCATTTCTGTAGTTGAGGTAAACTCAAAACAACATGGATTCTGGTGAACATAAATAGCACCTACTTTTTTATCTATACATTCCATTTTAACAGCTGGGTAAATCTCAATAAATAGTGATATTGCAATATTGTGATGATATTGTATACTCACCCCTGATTGTGGGGTATAAACGTTTAATAATTTAAACTCGTTGAACCTTTGGGTTAAAATTAAGATTATAATATTATGATACCATGAAATTCTTGCTTCAGGTTCTCATATGTTCTAATCTAGAGTAAATTACAGTGTGGTGAGCAGCATAGAGTAGGAAAGTAAAGAAATGAAGGATAAATGTCTGCATGAACAGGATTTAATTTCATTTTCAATGCTTTTAGATGAATATTTATTTTCATATTTTGAAATGTTGCTGCTAGCTTAGCATGTTTACTTTGATCTGAATGATCCAAGCCTGGTGATGAAGCTGCAGAGACACAGGTGGCTTTTATTAAGAGGCTACAGATGCCATGCAGAGGGTGTGACATTGTTAAACACCCGTTCACTCTTCAACATGAGACGCAGACCTTGAGTTTGAGTAAAGTCTCCAGACCTTAAGTTAAAGGGCAAAGTTAAATATGAGTCTCAAACCTGACATCTGAGGCAGAATGAGGCTCACAAACATCCCATTCCTGGCTGAACGGATTCAACCCTGAACCTGCAGAAGGCCAGGTTCTGGTCTGTTCTTGCTCTATGCTAACGAGGCGGGCTAAACTCAGCGGCCATTTTGGAGCCAACATTAAAGTCTGTACGGCGCCGTTCTCTCAGGTCTCCTATCATTTCCTACAACTCCAGACATCAGGGCTCCTCCCTGTGCTTAAATACAGAAGCTTTACTGGACCACTGCTGTTGGTTCTGGTTGGCGGGTTTGGTTCTGGGATCTGAAGCGGCCTTACCTTCGATCGGTGACGTTTTGAGCCTGCGACAGACAGTCTGCACATCTCCGTAACAGTCTTGGATCTTGTTGACGGCCTCTGCGCTCCTGAGCTCCATGAGGGCCTTCAGTTCATCCATGGAGATCCCAAAGTCTCCGTCATGGCCGCCCTCAGCCACTGAGTTCCCCGGCGGGTGGTCGGCCGTGTTATTGGCCATGTTGGCGCCTTCTTGTGCAGCTGAGTTCCTGTGATTGTCTCTGCTGAGGGGCTCTGGGTACGGACGCTGCCGTCAGGTGAAGGGACTTCGTTGCTGTGTCTTCCCCCCCACTCGAGGCGGCTGGTGGAAACTCTTTGAGTTTAGATCCAGGCGTGGATTTGCATGCTCCCTCTGATCACCATGGAAACAAGGAAGTAAACATGTTGCTCTGGCTTCACACTGCAGAGTAAACAGAAACAGGAACATTATTAGAAACCAGATGCAGACTGGAAACCCAAACAGTAACGGAAGCCTGGAAAAGACAAAACACATAACAGGACTTAGAGAAATAGATTATAAGCGGTGGGAGGAGGTCTTTGGAGCACGATCTGATATAATCAGATCCCCTATGGAGTGAATTGAGTTTCATTATTGTTGCGATGAACATGTTTAGTAAATGGGAATTTGGAAACGATGTCATCCAGAAATGATCTCCCAGTCGTCAGCAGTTGGACTGAACTATATTTCTGTTTCCAGTGTCTGAGAGATAAATGTGAAAAGGTCACACATCTAAGTAGTGGAACGATGTTGTATGACGATGTCGAAAATAAGAGACATCTAGCTTTGGTTTTGTACCGTACTCCTGCAAGTTAGTGTTGGTTTAAAGATTTTACAGACATTATTTCCCTTTTTCAGAACAACTTTACACATTGCATTCTTTTCAAATTGTTTTTACAGATCCCAGCATCCAGAGGAACCAATAGAGTTCCTCACTTCAAAGGAAAGCCCGCCTCAGAAATGAAGAAAATGTGAAACGCAAATAAAATGATTGCAATTGGTAAAACCATCTTAGAAAGAGAAATTCTGCACTGCAAAAGCGATCTAGAAATAAGTAAAAAATTTCTTAAATTAAGTGTATTTACCCTTAATTTCCAGTAGCTAAACAGGACGATCTGCCAATGAAAGTAGTATTTTTGCTCTTAAAAATAAGATAATTAAATAATATGCACTTGAAATAAGACAATGCACTTGTTTTCTTATTTTTAAATGCAAATCATTGTATTTCCATTGACAACTATTTCATTTACCTCCTCAATTCAAGACAAAATGTTGTCTGATAATGATTAAGATTTAAATTTTTTGCAGTGTGGGAAAAAAAAATAATTAGAAAGAAAAAAATCATCAATATTAAATAATTTTTTTTTCTAAGGGAGTTTCTGGATGGCATTTTTTCCCCAAATGTTAATTTAACAAAACATTTTCCTTTCTTTCTACAGTAATGGAACAAAATTCACCCCATAGTTCTCTGGAAGTTCCAACTCTACCATCTATGACCGTAAACATTTGTTTTTCCAGATGTTTTTTTTTCCTTTTTTATTGTCATTACACTGTACAGTGTAACAAAATTCACTCTCTGCATTTAACCAGTGGGCTGCCATTGTGCGGCGCCCAGGGAGCACTGTGGGCTCAGAGAACCAGAGCGGCTGCCTGTGGAAGTGGGTTTTGAACTCACAACCTCGGGGTTCCCAGCTCTATACTCTAACCAGTAGGCCACCACTACCCCCGTCGTGTTTCCACAACACAGAAACTGCTGAAACACTTGTTACCATAGCAACACCATCAACAGTAAACGACAACTTTCCATGACCGGTCCAGCAGTGGAACAGCAGAAGCTCCATTTCCTACTAGTTTCACTTCTTCCTAATGTTTCCATCAAATTATTCATTTTTTAAATCTGAAGTCTTGATGTTTTTAAACCTTTTGTAAAACAATCTTAGTCATGTATTTAAATAAACACTTTACACAACATGCGAGATATCTAAGTCAGTCAGATTCATGCATGGATGGATGCAGGGAGAAGCATGGAGGTGGTTCGTCATAAGGACAGAGACTGTGGTCTCTGCCGATGCTCAGAGGATTGCAGAACAACAAGTCTCTATAACCACACCGACACGCCCATCTCAGTCCAAAGGTAGCTTCTATCTTTGGACTGGAGCGCCACGCCCATTCATTTCTTATTAGTCAGCAGGGCTGCGGTTCCTGCTGCTGCTTTCAGACCTGATTGATCACCAAGCACTGCCCTCACAGAAGGCAACCCTCGAATTATCAACCGGCTTATCGAGACAATCAGGAACTACCTTACACAATATTAAGAGGCGTGTGTGATGGAGACGAGTGCATTAAATAACAGACAGAGAGGAGCTTCCTTTACCGTCCATATCAGGTTACAACCTCTTTAAAAGCACAACAAAACATTAGGAATCAGAAAATGAACTTCATGATTGTTGGGAAGCAGCCTCTGAACTGTGGATGTTAAGGCGGGACAATAACTTAATACCAGAATGTATCACAATATAATTTAGTTCAACAACAGTGATATGATATTCAAACACATTTCCGGTATTCGTTGGAGTCTGGTTTCAGCGTTTATCACCGTCTGATGCTCGTCAGAAAGAGCAGCTACATGAGTGATGGCGTCCGCCACAGACGGGGAGCCTCTGATCTGTTGCTTTAATACGGTTGGTTTTAGATTGGTGACGCTTTGAGCCGGCCATGATAACATGATCAAACCCCCTGTTCTGGATGACCTGTACAGGGCAGAAGTAATCCCCACAGATGTCTCGGCTATTTTAGAGTCTCATTATGAGAAAAAGGTTGTTGTGTGCAGACAGAGTAGATCGTAAAGCATGACTGTCTGTTGGATAACTGTCAAATTACCAGTCTTCTCCATAGTTGAAATGAAACCAATCTAGAATAAGCAGCAGCTGGTCGACCAGCTTAAAGTGTGTGAATTACTGGATTTTGTTTTGAGCGAGTTGATCCTTGCAGAGATTAAGTTTTGGTTCATCACCAGTGCTGTTAACACTCGCTGTGTCAAAAAATAAGAAATATTTAAATTATAATAATAGTGCTGGAATCTGTTTTGAATAAGCAAGGATTTGATAAAAGGAAAAGTCCGGGTCAGAAAGGAATAATCAATGGATCATTATTTATACCCAAAACTAATACGTTTGCAGTGATTTGTATGAATTTAGTGTTAATCAGTAAAAAATTGAAAACAATTTTTGTTGGCGATCACTGAGTCTGGGAGCGGCCATTATTGCCCAAATATAGTAACCCCTCCCTCCTGCCATCTTCCGGCGAGTGACGTCACGATGCGGTAAGCTTAGCGCCATTCTCCCCCTTTACAAACCCGCTGCATTATGCTTAGCCAACATTTGGAAGAAGAATGTTTTCAAGATGAATTTGATAATAGCGTTGCTGCACAAACACCAGATACAGCACACAGGACTTGATCAACAGCCGATACCGCACCTGTGACGTCACAAAAAACATTTATTGAGCACTATGGAATAATTTCATATTTAAAGTACTTTCCGAAGTTTGAATTCTGAATATGACCGGACTTTTTCTTTAAAAGAAGAAAAAGTAAATCAAGAATAGAGCAGGGGGATATGACAGGAAAAAAAAAAGAAAAAGGATGATTTAAAAATAAATTAATAACTCTTTGTAATCTGCTACAGTACATGTCAATAAAGCTTTATCAAAAGTTAAATTTGTAAGAATAAACTGGGTACCTTTAGTTTGTGTTCAGAACTAGTTACTAGCTTGTTACTTGTATTTGTTTTCCCAATTTATAACAATGATTAGGCCTTTGGTGTTTGTCTTCTTAAACATTTGACAGTCGATCATAAATAAATAAAGGAGGCAAGGAGAGAGGAGCTGAAAGAGGCAAGAAATATAAAGATAATATGCTGGTTAAATCTACAATTTTATATATTAAGCTTGTAGCTCCAAAAAAGATGCACATCTTTTTAAATGATTTCTACAATGTCATACTGTGGGAATTTCATTAACTTTATATAACAATGATTATACGTTTGTACAGGACTTTTGAGCTTTCTTGGTAAATAGTAAATGTCTAGCTGTTTAAGCAACTGTGATCTTCTTGCTTCAAATAAAGAACAGGGTTAGCAAAGTGAAAAATCACTGCAGACAGACGGGTTCCTGGGATGTGATCCAAACATGCTGCATCCTGATTTATAGTTTTATTCTGATCTCAGTGAAGCAACAGAAAAGAGCAGAGACTGTGACCCTGGAGAGAGTTTAGCTTCAATCTCTCAAATCAAAGCAGCAACTCTATAGAGACACTCATAGCAGATTATTAATATGTTACTGCAAAAAAACATCAAAACCATTAGTTGGGCCTGGAAAGGTTCTGTGAAGTGCTGAGCAGGCAGAAAGGCCCCATGAATATATCCCCATCACAATATAATAATGACCTGCAGACGTGTGAGAGAAAGAGAGAAAATGGGGCAACGTAAAATGCCAACACCTTATTCAAGATGTCAGGGTCAGCAGCTCCTTTGAGCTAGTTTTGCTGTAAACTTCATCTGTATCCGATGTGACGAGACTAAACTCTTGAACTGAAGCTACAACAACTAGACTAAAAATGTGCTGATCAAGGAAAGGAGTGAGCTGAGCGAGTCGCCTAACGTACTTCCTCGCTCCCACCTAAAGACGAGGGTTTTTGAATCAAGCTAAAGGCGCTAAATCTAAAAATTCACACAAATGTCCATCCATCTGTTTCGTGGGAAAAAAAGCTTTCAGCTATTCACTCAGTCGGCACTTTAATCTATCTTTTCAAAGAGAGAATAGTTCATAATAAGGCCCTTATTGCACGGTAATCAGCCCTGTTCTGATCTAAGCGTTCATTCCCCCTTACTTCCAATAATGAAAAGCATTCAGAGTCAAAACTAATTACAGACACTTTGGTTAAACAGTAACATGTTATGAATAAACCTTGAGAAAGAAACTGGCTTGTTATGAGAATAGGTATGGCTTGTCTACAAACATTCTCACTAAATTTCCTCACTAGATTTCTCTTATATGAAATAAGAGAAATTTAAATTGTCCAACAACAGTCTGCTCTTTCATTCTGTTAACAACAAACTAACTTCTGCTTCTTCACCTACAGAATTGCTCGAGCTACAACACCCCCTTTGGAGCTGCAATGGTTCTTGGTTGCCACTAGGGGTGCTAGATCTGTATCTTCCGGGTTTAGCTTCTCTGATAATGAACCAGCCTCCTTTAGGCGGCATTTTGGAATCTGCTTTAAGACCAGTTTGGACCAGCAAATTGAGAAGTCATGGAGCTCCTGCTATAGAGAAGAACACTTTAAGCCTTCGGGATTAAATCTCGTAGAAAACCAAAATATGTCTGATCTGTAAAGGGTCAGATCTGTGGTTAGCCAAAGAAAACCATTAGCTTAATTAGTTCTGTGTTTAAGGGAAGCTCAGACTGCCGTAAAGCTGCGCTTTGGGTCACATGACCCATTCATAGACGGATCAGACCCTTTTTAAGCTACATAGCAGATTTTAGAGAAGGGCATCGACATGCACCAAGTGCTGAATAATGACCAAATCGCCTATTCGTTCACTTGGAGCTTTTACGCGCCGTTTGTTTTCTCTTCCCATGTCATTATTTTCCATTTGCTAAAACCTACAACAGCAAATTCAGCTTAAGCACAAACAAAACAAAAGGCTGCCATTTTAGAAAGTAGGCGGGGCTAAATAAGGTGAATGCTGTCAGTGAAACACTGTCTGACAGCGAACGCTGTGACGCAAAAATGCTGCGCTGATGGCAGGAAAGCCAGCAGAACATCTTAATGTTTTTACAGCTTATTGGCTTATAAATAAAAACTAAATCAGCTTAAACTAGATTCTAGTAAAACAAAGAGGATAAATTAATCCCACTCTTCTGATCAGAGAATCCATTTTCATATAAAAATGATCCATCAAAGCAGTGAAGCTCCTCTTTGTTCAGTTCTTAGCTCATATTCCAAGTCAGCAACAGTGAGAAGCTGCAGCCAACCAGGATGAAGAATGTGAGAGGGGGCGGGGCTTCACTGTTATTAGGTTAACGTAACCAAACGTTAATTGATGTGATTTTGTCACCGTAATAAAATTGTTATATTTTTTAAGTTCTACTGACAGCATCCTCCTCCACTCAGGTCATCTCTGGCTGCCATCCTAGTTCCTGTTCTTCCTGCTCTGTGCCTCTGCAGACACACCTGCTCTGCATACTAACGGAGCAGCCTGCACCACCCTCCTCAGCCCACACCAACGCACGCACTTCCCCACAAAGCAAACTCTAGTAACACTCCACATGGAGAGGAACTTCTCTCCTTGTGTCAGCGTCCTACAGCACACACAGCTCCCCTGTGACTTCACACAGACGTTCCCTCATGCACAGAACGTCTGTGCAGAGTGGGACTAGACAAGTGCCTGTTTATGAGGGAGGGAGTGTCGCAGAAGGCAACTCTGCAGGCCGAGGAGGCAAACAAGCAACAGGAATGCAGGAGACCACACCCATGTCTGCAGTCATGTGACCGGAGAGGAAAGAGGAAATCCCCACACTGCAGAGAGATGACGAAGAGGAGTGGACCCACAGCGTGACACAGCTACGCCGAGAGAATCCAGAGGCAGACCGGCTGCTTCTTTACTCATTCTGTGCACGCTCTGAGCAAACCGCTGCAGCTTTCCAGTCTGGTACGACTCTGAGCTCAGCTACCATCCAGATTCTTCTGCAGTCTATGCATGCAGGAGTCTGTGCAGAATAAAATGTGGATATCAACCGGCCATCATTATCAACTTTTCTACAAATCTGTTCACAGATATTTAGACCTAGATTTTTACGTTTTACCTGCATGTTTTCATCTGATCCAATCATTTTTTGGTGCTTCCCTGCTTTTTTCTTCCCTCAGCTGCACAGCCTAGTCTAACTTTTTGATTTCTTATCTTTTCAGAGTTGCCACAGCCTTGAGTAAAGCTTCATGCTTTCCTTTGCCTATGTGCTGTGCCACTGACACACCCAAAATACCCCACTGGGCAAACAGACAAAGTGCAGAATATTCTGAACAAATTACCAACAACCCTCTAGCAAAATGTCGAGGTTTTGATCACCACAGTGTTTTGGGGGGATGTGAAATTTTCAGTAGTGCTGGGGGGAAAAAAACAAACAGCATTTTAATAATCTCGGCCTCCAGAGACTGCATGTGGTGAACAGGAACAGTTTTAACAAAAATAAATCATAAAATCATCGGAGCAGAGTTCAAAGACCCTTCTGAGCTTCTAGCTTTAATGGGTTTAAGCATTTCCTCAAGTCCACCTTCATATAACAGAAGTAAAATAAAATCAGGTACTGATTAAGAGAGAAAATGTGAGGAAAAAAATAAATAAAACACTGAATGGATTAACGATGACTCAGTGACAAAGTCTACAGTCCAACTCAGAAAGCTCATTCCAGAGATTCCCGACTCTCCGGCTGGGTGAGAAGACACTCCGCCCGGGGCAGGTCCCACCCCGACAGAACAGCAGCAAGAACCGCCTCAGTTTTCTAGGAACACAGGAAACCTGCAGAGTTTCCCAATCAGGGCCTCCAGCTGTCAGGCAGGGAACGGCTCTGAAGGAAATTACTGAAATAAAGCTGCAAATATTGATTGATCAGACAGCTGATATTTGTCAGGGAATACGAATAGCTGAATAATGGAAATACTGTGACCCAGCTGCTGACATTACGATACATTGCCGTCCAATTCAACTGACAAGCCAGGCATTCATTGGAGAAGCAGGCAAATCTCATTGTAAGCAAACAGTGTACAGTAACAGGTGGGGGAGGGGAAGCTTTATGCACCTGGAGAAAAACTGAGAACTCACAGGAACAATAAACAAATCAGATTCTAATTATTTTCACCTCAGGCTGGTAGAAGGTTATTAGCAAAGCTAGCCTTAGCATTTCTGGGTGGAACAAAGGGAACTAAAAGTTTCATTCCTAAATATTTTCATCTTTCCGTCTCTGAGCGTTTGGACACAGATCCTCTTTATATGAAGACAGTGTCTCCTCTTCCAAATAACTTCCTCCTTTAAAACCATAATAATGGTAAAGAAAGAATCATTCAAACCAAAGTGTTCTAAATTCTGACACCATCTTAAAAACCCACTACAGGGCCACCTGAAGATATATCCCCTCAGAGCACCCAGAATAACAGATAATAAAAACCCAATTAAGTTAAAAACAAAGGCTGTAAGGTCATGGCCCCAATAAGACAACTACAAACATTAAAATAGACCCAAACTTTCTGGTTCTGTTGTTTAAAGACCAGGCTAGTAGATTTAGCCCTGCTAAATCTAAATGACGTTGAACCACGGACACCATTTAAGCCCAAACATGGATGCTGACTAGGGCTGCAACTAACGATTATTTTGAAAATCGATGAATCGGCCGATTATTTTTTCGATTAATCGATGAATCGGACACAAAATATTTTTTTTATATTAACCTCTTTATTCCAAAATAAACATTTTAGACAGAACAAACAAGCACACAAGTACAGGTTGCTCATTAACTGTACTGGTGCAATATGAAAAATAAATGTTTGTGTTAAAACTACGCAAACTTACATGAGAAATGTAGCTGTACATCCACAAAATATAGGCTACTTTGTTTCATAAAGCGCAAAAAGAGACAGGCATTTTTGTTTTTAAAAGCCCCTAAGGGGTTCAAACAATAGGCCCCCCCATTTCAACAAATGAGTTTTTTGAGACTAGAAGAGTTCTGCCTTTTAAGACAGGAAAGTATAGCAGTTAAAGTTGCTGCTTGAGAAAATACTGAACCATAGAGATAAAAATAGCCCTGTGATTCAAATTATAAATTGTACTTGAAATAAAAATGAGAGAACTAGGGGTGCTAAAAAACACATCCTCCAAAGACAGATATTTACATGGGAATGTGGCAGATAATTAATTGACATATTACTGATCTTGCTGGATTTTATTCTGCTTTACTTCCATAAATTGCAGGATCTTCTTTACTTTATCTTTGCCAGAAGATTTAAACTTTAAAAGCCTTGCCCTCATAATTTGCAAATTAATTTATTTATAAAGAAAATATAAACGCTGCTTAAGCTAATTCAAATGAAATTAAAAGTAAAATAAGTAGCCAACCTTATCGCACAATCTGTAACCTACTAACACGGTAAGGAAAGCGCATCAGATGAGCTACCTGAGAAACTAACTTAACGTTTCCCCACTTTAAAACCAAACAAACATGGCCGCTCACCCTGCTGATCAGCTCTCTTCACTGCCATTGAAGGCTCCAACGTGTTTTCTTTTCAGGTGCTGCGTCTTAACGGTGGTGCTTCCGTTACCATGTTTATTTGTTTTTTACAAAAGTTGTTGCATGTTACGACTTTTTTCACTTTGCAAAGCGCAGGCTGTTTTAATTATTGGCGGGTGAATTCGCCATCAATCCGGGGCATGCGGCGCTTCATTTGCAGTCTGGACGCTGAGGTAAACTCCTCACTCAAAATCCTCTTGACGGTTTTTAGCGCTGAGAGGATGCTGGGAGAGGGAGAAAGAAGCGTTGGGATGGGGGAGAGTAGCCCCGCGGCGAAACTGCGCTGGAGGACAAGAGTAGGAACGATACATGCTTTCCGCGTAAGAGTCTCGAAGCGCTTCGGTGACGCGCCGTAAAAGTCGCCAGATTTGTGGCTAATTAAGCTTTTTAAAAAAAATAGTGCAGCTGGAGGTCTGAAAAATTAGCTGAGTTGGCAACACTGCAACTGCGGCTGACTGCATCGCCATATTTTTCTTCGGGATGGCCGGTGGCGCGTGTCAGCGACACAATGTCGATGATTAAATTAGGTTACTTAGCGCTTTTTAAAGTAGATTTTTATCGATTTTATCGATTCGTTGTTGCAGCCCTAATGCTGACCATCAGTTTGTAAAAGAAAACTGGACACAGATGTTTCAGTTTGGGTTCTGAATCTGATGGTGGGCTACGTCAGCAGGTCTCAGGAGTTTTTTATGCTCTTATCTGGACCTGTTGACTATAAACACAGAGGTGCAGCTCCCCTCTACTCCATGGGAACACTTTGAAAGCTGAAGGCTTTCCTGTGTGAAAACTCTTCAGAGTGCTGAGCGAGCAAACGGGTGAGAATCAGAACTCGGACCGCCGTGGACCGAGCTGGACAGGGCAGGGTGAGGTTCTCTGCTCCAGCTGGTTTGATGCCAAACTAAAATAAATTGAAAAGCGTTTTAAACTCCAGCATGGAGGCTGAGGCCAGCACCACCAGATCCGGTTTCCACCATGTTTTAATGAAGCCTCGGGCTTCATTCCAGATTAGCCTCCACAGCAGAGCGGCTCCTTTGGGCTCAGAGGACAGAACCTGCAGCTGAGGTTTGAGCGGCAACACCTCAACAACTAGAGCCTGGAGGCCCAAACCCAGCGGGCCTCTGATGCAAGTATCTGATCCATTTTCTGGCGTCTGCAGAACTTTGCATTCTGACCAATCAGCTGGATTCTCAGACTTTGCTTCCAGCTTGTTGTTGTTCTCAACAGAACTTCTGTATATATTGGTGGTTGGATGACTCACAGTTGGACTCGAGGACTAAGCTAAAAACTGAAAACAACTCCGGTTCTTTCGTTACATAAAAAACAAACACAGGATAGAGGATGCCGCAGAAAAAGAAAATAAATGTCCCCCTTTAAACAAGCCTTTGTTGGCCGATACATTGATATGGTCTAAAATTTTAAATGGCACTAAATGGGGCTGCAACAGTCGATAAAATCGATAAAAATGCGACTTTTAAAAGCGTTAACCTTGAATTTCATCATCGATTAGTTGTGTCGCGCGATTATTGCGTCATCCGCCGCGCCGTCATCACTGCCTCTTGACTGAAAGAGGAAGAAAAAAAAATACGGCAGAGTGAGTCAGCGCTACAGGTGCAGTGTTGCCAACTCAGCGACTTTTTTCAGACCCTCCAGCGACTATTTTTTTCAAAAGCGACAGCGACAAAATCTGGCGACTTTTTTTCTGTCACTGTGACTTTGGAGACTCTTGCGTGAAAGCATGTATCGTTCCTACTTGCCGTGGGGAAGCCTCCCCCCCAACCGCGTTCCCTCCGAGGTCCTCTCAGGATGCAGTCAGATCGAAGGCCCAGCTGCAAATGAAGCCGCCGCGATGCACCGATAATGCGGCACAAATTGATCACTGATAATTAAAACCCTAGCCTTGGCTTTGTAAAGCGAAAAGTGATAACATGCAACTTAAAAAAAAGTGCCATGGCTTATGGAACCACCATGTTTGTTTGGTTTTAAAGTGGGGAAATGTGAAGTTAGTTTCTCAGGTAGCTCATCTCTGATGCTATCTGACCTTTGTTAGTAGGTTACGAACAGTGAAGGGTTGGCTACTTATTTTACTTTTAATTTCGTATTTGAATTAGCTTAAGCAGCGTTTATATTTTCTTTATAAATAACTTTAGTTGCAAAATATGGTCGGCAAAGAAGGCTTTTAAAAGCACGTTTCCATATTCTAGCAAGGAATAAAGAAAAGAAGATCCTGCGATTTATGGAGAGTAAAGAGCAGGGGAATTACCCACCGAATTAAGATCAGTAATATGTCAATTAATTATCACCTTACATTCCAATGTAAATATCTGTCTTTGGAGGATGTGTTTTTTAGCACCTAGTTCTCTCATTTTTATTTCAAGTACAATTTTATAATTTGAATCCCATAGCAGAGGCTGTACATCTCTATGGTTCAGTATTTTCTGTGCTAAAATTCTCAAGAAGCAACTTTAACTGCTATACTTTCCTGCAATGTAAAAGGCAGAACTCTTCTAGTCTAAAACTCATTTGTTGAAATGGGGGAAGCATTATTGTTTGAACCCCTTAGGGACTTTTAAAAACAAAAATGTCTTTTCTTTTCATGAAACAAAGTAGCCTATATTTTGTGGATGTACAATACATTATTTTTAACACATTTTATTTTTCATCTGCAGTACGGTTAATGAGCAACCTGTACTTGTCACTTGTTTGTTCTGTCTAAAATGTTTTTATTTTGGAATAAAGAGGTTAATATAAAAATATTTTTGTCCGATTCATCGATTAATCGAAAAAATAATCGGCCGATTCATCGATTTTTAAAAATAATCGTTAGTTGCAGCCCTAGCACTAAATGCTTTAAGTTCTATATTCTGTGACAAATCAAAAAGTTTCTGCATGGTTTTACTCTGATCAGCTGTTTTAGAGGAGCAGGAGAGGAAATCCTCACCATAAAGAGGAAAAACGACACATTTTCTTCTTGTTTCTCTTCTACTGCTTTACAGAGAAGCTGATGGTCTCCAGGGAACAGACTTGGTTTCTGTTCAGTTTCAGCAGCTTTTCTCTTTGGACAGCTTCTGCTGGATGACCCGCTTCGAGGAAACCATTACTGAAACCCAAACTGGATGAGCTCATGGAACCATCAGGGATGGAAAACCAAGAATCAGAGAGAAATGGTGAAACATGAGCCCAACGGATGAGAATCAGCTGTTTAGTCGGCTCCAGATAAACAACCATAAACTGAAGCCCTGAACCACATTTCTGATGTGTTCAGATGGTTCCGCTCACAGCGCCAACCTAATATCAGTTTTAGCAGCTGTGGTGCCTTCAGGGCCCATTCTGCTAACGACCTAAATGACACAGATCTACAGAAGCCCTCAGAGCTGATCCATCTGCACACCGTCCCTGTCCAGTTCATCCTGTCATCATCTCCAGACTCTGTCCACATGAAGCAGGTTTTCTGTGTTCAATGAGTTCATGGTCAGTTCTGGGTCCCGCCCGCACCGAGCTGCACTAAAACAACCAGAGCGGCGTCTTCCTAGGGGTGTGGGAAAAAAATAGATTTGGTGATTTATCGTGATTTTTGGGTGTCCCAATATCAATTTTTTTTTAAATACTAAACAATTTACCTAAAAAATTGAGGGAAAATGGGGAACCTCTGCACAGATAGAGCTGTGCAGCGCGGCAACATATCTGGAGTTGAGGGAGTCACAGACATGGAAAAACTTAAACCCCAAACAACATGAATACCAGAATAACTACCGTAATTTTCGGACTATAAGCTGCGACTTTTTTCCCCATTTTTCGACCTTGCTTATATAAAAATGCTGCTTACCTATGGGATTCTTGTTAACGGTTACGGCCACTAATACCTATGGATTTCATAATCCATCATGTTGATCGAATACATTTGCTTCAACACACACAAGTACGGTAGTCCCGCGACTATGGAACGCTGGAGATCCTCCGCTGAAGCAGACTTCTTCCGCGAGTGGTACGAGTACAGGTGAACGACAGCGAGAAAGACGGACATTAAACATAAAACCGCGTTTATAGTCCTGCGCGGGTTTACACGCATTAATCCTGCAATTTAGCTTCTCGGCTTATATTATATTATAATAGTCAGAAAATTACGGTAAATGATTAATACCTTCTCATGAAACTATACAGCACTAGCTTTTCAAACTAAACATTTTATTTTTATTGCTGGGAAAAACATTTCAAAATATAGTTATATCACAATATCGTGATAATATCATATTGTGACATGTATCGTATCTCAACACCCACGCAAATACTCACCCCTACGTCCTCCAGCTACTAACTGGCAGCTTTGTGCTGCATTGCTAGCCAGCCTAGGTCCAGCTTTTCCCTTCACACTCAGACAGCGATGGTGAACCTTTCAAAGATATTGAACTTCTAGATTTTAGCCAGACACATTTTGGTTTTCTATGGCGTTTGTGAGTAGAGAAGAGGCCATCCACTTTCCTCCTGCGCTCCTCACTAATGACAGTGGTTTTCCAACGACTGAATTCAGCTTTAAGGTAAAACTCTATGTTCTGCTTAGTCTGGCTGTAGCTTTAGAACAAAGAAACCCTTTTCTTTTTTTAAGGACTTTAGCAGCGTTGCTGTCAGCCAACATGTTAGCAGTGAAAGCAGACTGAAAGGAGGACACACCGAGAGGGACACAGCTGCTCCTCATAGTGAGGAACCAAAGGAAATCTGTCAGCAGTCGGCTGCAAACATCCTAAAGGAAAATTGATCATCAGAGTTCAGCCTGCCTCTGCCTGATGCCGGCGATCTGCTCCGTAAATCTCCCCAAACTTACCATCAGCAGAAGAGTCTGAGAGTCAGGAAGGTCCAGGAGTTTAACCGATCGAAAACATAACCGGTATCCATCGATGTCTCCTGGCTCTAACTTATGTTTTACCCGATCCTGATAAAGTGTTGGCTTAGTGGGTTAGAGCAGTGTACAAGGACCCGGTTCGATCCCCACAGCCTCCACTCTGGGTCCCTGAGCAAGTGCTCTAACCCCACACTGCTCGCTGGGCACCGCACAATAACAGCCCACTGCTCCCCAAGGGGATGGGTTAAAATGCAGAGTTCCTTTCCCCATTGGGGGACAATAAATGGATTTACACACATCAGCTGTGGATATTTTTAGGCCAAGTCTTGGAGTCAGTGTTGTTTTCTTCCTCCATTCCCATGATGAGACCAAATGTTACAAACGCTTCAGTTAAACCAAAAGAGATGCAACTATTAGAATATTACACAAAACATTTCCAATAGATACAAAAATGGGGTGAGGGGAAACGTAAGTTTAGCAGGATCTCAAGGCGTGGCTGCTGAACGCACTAATGAATCAGCAAACATGTGAACGCATCAACTGTCGCTGATACAAGAAAAAAAAACGTATCAGCCAGGACTAAAGCACAGGATACGGTGTAGTGCTTACAAACTATATATATTAATACAGTACTGTAGAACTCAAACAGTGCTATATTACTAACTGAAGTACTTCAATACACAGCCACGTCATAGTAGTACTATGGGAATGCTGTACTATAGTACTAACTCAGTGCTGGTCTGTTAGCTCCTATGGTCACACTAGGCTAAACAGATAAGAACTATAGGACTATTTACTGGTTTCCTGTTGCTATAACTGGTTTCTGGAGGATCTTTACTGGCTGCAGAGCTGCTTTTGCTCTGAAATAAACCTGAGCAAACAGATTGAAATGTCAGAGAAACAAACAGGCTGTAATTACAAAATGTTAAAATGACGGACTGAAGACATCAGATCCTCACTGACTGCTGCTCAGAGGGGAGATCTTAAGGGCTTCCTGTTGTGGAAGCGTGAACAAGCCGCTGTGTTTTTTCTGCTTATCAAGGAGGAAATATTCGCGCAGCAATCACCCTCTGCTTTTTCTAACGTCTTTTCCTCCGTAGACCTGTCAGGGCTCAGAGCTGCTGGACTTGCACAGCTGACTGTAGAAGGAATCTGGGGCCCGGAGGAGCCGTCTGGGGCCCCGAGCAGCCGCCTGCTGTCAGACAAACAGCTGCTTCTGTGTCTCACTGGAGCGTTCAGTTTTGATCCTTTCTTTTTGTTGGGGAGCTAGCGAGCGGCTCTCAGGTTTCACCTTTTGGTCGTGGGGACCAGGGAACCAAAACTGCACAGCTGACTGGAGATCAGCATCTCTAAGGCCATCGCTGCGCTGAATAATGCAGCCGCAGAGGCAGGCGACAGGAACCAGAACAATAAAACAGTCTGAGCTTTAGGAGGATGATTAAGGTGCTAAATGAAGAGGGAGCTGGAAAAAACAAAAAACAGAACACCTCAGAGTAAGTAGCTTCAGGTGGAAATGCAAAGAAAGCCTTCAGAAGGCCTTAAAATGAGCCAATTAGTTTAGAACAACAACATTATTCGTGTGTGTAACACAGAGGAGAGACTGACCCTGTCTGTGCCGGTAGATGGAGCGTGAATCAAAGCGAATCAACGCAGAGTTAACACTGAAAGAACTCACTTCTATGCAAATCCGTTTTGGATTTACAGATAGAGGAACCTGGTGAGTCATGATGATGCCTTCCTCACCTGTTTTAACCATTTAATCATGCAGACATGGACTGAACAAGCAGAGAAGACCTAAAGGCCAGCAGCAAGGCCGACAGCTGTCCTTAACGTGACTGTAAACGATCTGGGTGTCAAATCTGACTGTGTCATTTCCAATGAATCTAATGAACCGGGCTTCTGCGCTGAAGGGAAACACGCAGCACTGCCTTTGCTGTAGACATCCAGCCGCTGTTAAATCAATGTACTTTTCTTCCTGTAAGCTCTGCAGGGAACTCACTGTTGATCCATCGTCTTCCAATAAAACCATTGCTCTAGTTGCTTGGAGCAACTGTGGACTGATGGGTCCCACTGCAGAGCCCACACACAGCCGGCTGCATCACGCACATCTCATGGAAGATAACCATTAACCTCCAACCAGGTGACATTTTCACAAAAAGAACATAAAATAAACGTCCCACGCAGCTGTAGGTCCTATAGAATCAGATCTGCAAATATTAATATTAGCAGGAATATCATTTAGTGAAACTCTTCCATTCAACACAGCAGGGAGACATTTCTCTGGCCTCCAACTTAAATAACTATAATTATCAAGAACTGCCGATGTGGGCTAGTTTGGAGGGTGAAGCTGCCTGACGTCTACTGAGACACAGCCAAAACAATGCTGAGCACGCAGCAACGGCATCACTTTACCATGGTTTGGTAGTATATGTGAAAGAAGAAGCCTCTGTTAAATATGAAAATATGGATATTCAAAAATACTTGGATCAATCCAGAATGATTCTGACTCTACATGCAGAAGCAGATAAAACCTTCAGTTTATGGTTCTTATTGAAGGTATAGAATTGTTCCAACCTTGGATATGTTTTAGCTCCAGTGGGAAACAATTCAGTTTAGTTTATATACATATAAGCATTTCATCTAAAGACCCTTTATAGAGACAGCTGAGAAAATCATCCAGATTGGTTCAACGTTTCCTAAAGTTCTCGCACGATTTTGTGTGAGAATTTGTCGATCGGGCAAACTTTGCACCTGATCGTGCGTCGTGTAGTACAGGGGGTAACAAGGGGGCGATCAGCCTCTCACCTACACCCCCCGATCAGGAATCGTGAGTTCGGGAGAAAATTAAATGTGTTTGAAATTTAGTCGGTCGTCGTGGACAAATCGCTCAGTGGGCAAACAAGGATTCTTCATCTCGCATGGCGGGGGTGCGAGTGAAATAGAGTTCTTTCTGTAAAACTGACAGGCTGTAGTAATTAAAAATCCATAGTTTGCAATAAAATCCCGAAAAAAATCACAAATGTCAAGGAACACATCTTGCATGTCCTAGATTTTTTTTAGATGATTTATTAAATAATTTAAAGAAAGAAAAATCTTTAAACTTGAATGCCATATACTGCGGCAGTTGAAAACCCCATAAGATGCTCAAACATGCATAGATTCACGCCAATCTTGGCAGTCTTTTGTATAATCAAAGGATAAATAACTGTTCCACATTTGGCTAGGATTGCTATAAAACTTTTTGAGATACAACAATTTTCTGTTAACACAAACTTTTGAAAAATCAGACTGACAGACTTTAAAAAAGCGCTTTGCTATTGTAACCAGCTTACAGCAGGCTTTGTAAAGAACGTATTTTGAAAGTTTTAGCTCATTTGGATAAAAGGCTGATTTTATACAATTTTTTGAAAAGAGGTCCGTGATTTCACAACACGGTAAAATGTAATTCAAAATGGCCGACTCTACTCAAAACAAAAAAAAAAATTAAAATCCATAGTTTGCAATAAAATCCAGAAAAAAATCACAAATGTAAATAATTAAAAATAGATTCACGAAAGAAAAATCTTTAAAGCCCCGCCCAAAAAATATTGCCTGGATTCCTGTTTGGAGTTGGACTAGGATCATCTCTTGTGATTTTGTGCAGATCTGATTAATAAATGAGGAAATGAGAGCCAATCTTATTTTCATGGCGAACGTACTTCACTATGGCGCCACGCAAGTAACACCCATTAAAATCCCCAAAATCTCTGTGCTTTAAACGGGGTTAGACCAACATGTTTTCTATCATCTGACAAATTTTCAAGGTGCTGGTGTTTAAAATGACTCAAAGGACCCTCGTGAGAAAAGTGACTTTCTTCCCTTAGGGGCGGGCTTAGATGATGTCATCATTTGGACCCATCCAGTATGGTCATAAGACTACACTAAAGGCTCCTTACTGCCAAAACGTGGTTTGATTTGAACCTTTTTCTAAAAGTTATTCCACTTTTGAAATTCTTCAAAAGCACCCTAACTTCGGGGCTGGGGACCTCTTTAAACATGCTCAAAAACTAAAACCTTTGATAACTTTTAATTTCCAATGCCTTAACTGCATAATGACTTGTTTGAAGCTGATAGCTCATAATCCCTAGGGTGAGTTCGCTAAAGTTCGGCTACTTTTGTTTAAAAATGAAAAATGGGTGCAAAATCGACTTTGACCCAAAATGGCCGAATTTCCTGTGGGTTTTAGGGCATACCTCCAAGAGACTTTTTCAGCGATTTGAGGAGGATCTTACCTGTGTGCCAACTTTCAAATCTCTGTGACCTCATAGCTTCCCCAACTCAATGCTAGGGGGGCTTGTGGCGTAATTTGGGGCGCCATTTTGATTCCATTATAGACCGCTATTTCCACGCTGGGGATGTACCTACTGCCACGCTTTCTCCTGAGTTTTGAATATGCTGTCCCCGTGAAATGCGCTCAAAGTGCTAGAAGAATAATAATAAGAAACAGTACAGAGACAGCAGCGGTCAGCTGCTCGGGCCTAATAAAAAATGGTACAGTGTATAAGGAAACCCAGCAGATGGTGTCAAGTCCGTAACTTTTCCGCAATCCTTCACACCAAGCAGGAAACACTCCCTTATAACTTCCATTAAAACCAGACTTCGGAGCTAAGCGGCCATCTGCTGAGGCAGACTGAGGTTCGAGAAGATGCAAGCAGGCACAAGAGGAAGCAGAATGACCATAGACCATAGAAATGCTTTCAATGCTAGAAAGGTAATGGTAAACTAGCTCCATGGGAGGCCCTGTATAGAAAGAAAACAAGCTGATGAGCTCTGAGCACCTTTAAAAGGATTTTAAAAGAAGCACAGAGGGTCAGTAACAGTAAAACATGAGCCATTGAAAAACAGACCCAGCTCCATCATCTATAATGGAAGTTTTCGATGGCAGCATCCCAGCCTCTATGGTGTCACAGCAATAATATAATAAACAATATAACTCTATTAATCACACAATAGAGAAATTCACCTCTGCATTTAACCCATCCCCTTGGGGAGCGGCGGGCTGCCACTGTGCGGTGCCCGGCGAGCAGTGTGGGGTAAAGGGTCTTTCTCAGAGACCCAGAGTGGCAGTCTGTGGGAGTGGGGCCTCAACTCAGAACCTCACATTAAACATCCAGGTGGTCACAGAACATACCAGAAAGGTTTTGTTCTTAAATAAGTAAAACAATGTTTACACAATTTGTGTTAATATTGTAAATTTCATGCAAAAAAAATATTTTTTTTTCCAACTGATATAAAAAAATATGCATTTCATTTCAATAACCTAAAACAATAAATCTCCACACCAGATCTTTGATGAGGCTCTGGGTTCAAATTATATTCAAAGAACTCCTTTTAAAGCCTTTTTCCCCATCATGAATACAGGAAATCGAAATGTCTTGCATTAGTGGTTGCCATAGTTACAGCACTCTTGGCCGTAAATGTAAGCTTTGTACATTGCCTGCCTCAGGGTGGGTGGGGAAATTTGGAGATGTTTTTTTCCTTTTATCCAGAATGTCTTTCCAGTAAGTTCTGCTCCAAAACAGTGAAATTATGATGGGTTAAGGAGGAGATAAGTCCGCCAAGATATTAGAAGTCAATGAAACTCTTAAAAACTGCTTGAAGGTCTTAGAGGGACAAACACAGAGGTCCTCTCGGTACAGATCCATCCGCACTAAGGTGTTCTCTCCTTTTTTCCCCACATACCACATACCTAGTTATGTCTGTCACCTTATTCTAGCTGGGTATGATATTTTCACTTTTATTTCTTTTATTAAAAGTGAAAGTCATTTTTAAGGCACCTCAAAGTTTGTGTGGTATTCAAATCACAGAGAAGGTATCTGGAAAAAAAGAAAATATACTGTTAACTGAAGTTAACGTTTTAATATGACTTTTTCAACCGAATGAATCTTTGCAGACAAAGTTTGAACAGAACATCAAAGAACCAAAGATCACAGGTGTGTAAGGACAGCGACTGGTCCCTCCGTTCAATGGCCGAGTCATAAAGTTTTGCCAAAAGTGAGACACACATCTACAGGAGGGAAACCTGGAGCTCACCATTGGGCACACACACATACACTGGTGCAGCAGCCAACTGAGGAAGAGATCCATCTGCTTTGGATCACCAACAGATGGAGAAGATCTTAAGTGTTATTTGCATCAGTAACGTTTACATTGGTTCCTGGTGTTTCTTCGAGTCTAAAGGATTTAATTGATGCTGAATAAACCTGAAGCTCCCTAATCTCTGCTTCTTCAAATATCTGACATTAAATCAGGCTAAATGGTTCCTGTTTTAGCTTATCATTGCTATCAATAATCAAACACCAAATAACATATTTACTTTTTAAATTCAGACATCGTCCGCTGTGAAGCTCATGACAAAAACATTTCCTTGAAGTTTTGGGTAAATACAGACTGATGCTGAGAGGTTTAGCAGAGTAGTTTATACAGAAGGACTTTTGTTTTTTGTTTTTCTTGTTGTTACCCATTTCTAATGTAACAGTTGAACCAATTCCTCCAAGTAGTTAAGTCTTCTGTCATGGTGGGTGGAGCTGTTCTCCTTGATGGCAGCTGCAGCTCTTTCCTGGTTTCTGAAAAATAGACGTTGTTTCATCGCTTTTCTCATGAGAAAACTGCAACATTTTCTTTGGCTCAAAATCTAATCTTGTGAAGTTTTAAATATCACTATTTTAGACACCTTAAAATGTCTGTCGTGCTCTGGGGGGCCAGCCTCGTTTCAACTTACAGACAAATACCTCAAACAAAAGACTGCTCTATATTTGGTTCTGGTTTTTTTCATGACGATAAAGAAAACCGACGAGATAAACATGGATCTTTGATTACGAAAACATGAAGAGTCATAGGTGTGAGTTTAGCAGGTTAAAATGCATCATTGTGCTGTAATCTATTAGTCAAGCTAAGAAGTATCAGCCATGCAGCTGCGTGGTCCATGCAGCCCACCTGGTGGGCAGAGGTGCACATTCTGCATGACCACAGCGGCAGGGGAGAAAATAACCTGGAATCGTCCGGTCATGCGCACTCAACTCTGACAAACTCTCCTCTTCCAGCTGTGCTTGTGCAGAAATGCACGGCGAGTCTGCGCTTCTCGCTCCACCAGGATGGTTTGCTCTCAGCAGTATGGCTCCTCCTGTTCTCACTACTAAAACTATATGGGGCAGATCATCCTCTGCAAAGCTAAAAACAATATATATAAAAATTTTAATCCTTTTGTCTAACCAATCAAGATTTTTATTTCTTCTAGCTCACAAGAGGTGCAAGATACTTTAACATTCTTTTTAATTTCTACCAAAAGGAATCCAAATATTTTATCCAAAGAAAATATTTCATGAAGTTGCTTTACTTTGGATGTTATTTCAGATGAAAGGTGCTGGGCTAGATCTTTTGAATATTTCCCGACAATGTTCTCGCTTTTATCTAAATATTATGTGTCCTGGTTCTTTTGTACTGTCATTGAAAATTTCATTTTGTTTTATTTAATTTCAACATTTTAGTTAGCATATTCATTTAATTTAGGTCTGGATTGCCATGGCATTACAAGCCAATTATGTAGGTTCTCTCTGTATTTTAATTTATATCAAAACCTTGTAATTTTATATCTACTTTTACCCCTGAGGAGCGGTAACTAAGGGACAAATTTAAGAAATTAAGCCAAAATTGCCAAAGTAGAAGGTAAGTAGAGTTTTTTTTGTTCTTTGCTTTTTATGGATGAATGACGTTTTTGATCAGTGTGTAATGCATAATTCATAGTAAACCAGGAAGTGTTTGCTTTGGGATGGAAACCCCATATGTCTAAAACGATTCCTTTATTGTACATTTTGTTAGCTTCTCGGTCAGCTATATGAACCAATATTGATGTGTTGAACTAGATCTGCTATTTTCACAACTTTTGTGACACACTTTTGTATAAAGTAGCTCATTAATCCAAAAAAAGTTTGATTCCTATAAATCAGTTTTCTGCCCCACAGCAGCATTCTGAAAACCCTTGATATATTAAGATATCGTCTGTCTTGAACACTTGGGTGTCTTCCTGTCTCACCTCTGCTCAGTGGCCATGAGAAAATAAAGCGTCTTCACTTAGTGACAGAAGAGGCAAACAGATTAAAAAGCTTTAACCCAAAATTTTCCTCTTAGCCAATCCAATAAATTTGCTCATTTTAAATTAGCATGGTGTAACTTTTAGCCACCAGGGGTGCTAGACCTGTAACTTCCAGCTTTAGTTCACCTGAAAGCAACTAGGAAAACTGGACTGCAGCAAAATCAGCTAGTTTACCCGTGTGTTTTGGAATCTGATACGGTTGGATCGGTTGATGGAGAAATCATGGAGTTACTGGTAAAGAAAAGTCCACATTCATCTGACAGTTGCATAGTGTTGCTTTAAGGGTGTCTTTACAGCCTCTACAGGATGTGTATTTGTTCCTTACATTAATCTATAGCCAGCCTGAGTGCTGCATTACAATTTGAACCCAACATCACATAAGGCCATCACCAATCCTTTGTTTTAATTTTACCATCACATTCAGAATTAACTTAAAATGGGGTCAGTCTGTGAGGAAGTCCTACTTATAGTTCACATTAAATGAATGGTATTGGTGAGCACAAGATCCAGAGTGACCCCATTTTAAGTTAATTCTGAGTTTTACCCCATCTAGAACAGCATTCCTGAGAGAAAATGCCAAATAGATCTGTGATAGACAAAGCTTGAACAACTTTTAAAGAATCAATTTTCATCAGTAGATCCAGTTACAAACTGCTTATCATGTTCAAAGTGTCACCAGTCCAATGAGTGCAGCTTTGGACAAGATCACCCCTTAAAAAAAGAAATGAAAATGTCAATCATGGAGGTTAATCAGTCCCTAGTTTAGATCAAGACTGTGCAGTTTGAAAGATAAAGCAGTAAAATGTAGTGAGCTGGAAAGTGTGTAAAAAAAGAGGAAAGCCTTCCCGTTTTAGGCGTAGTTCAGGTCTTTGTTCAAGATTAGGGAGATGACAGGAAATGGCAAATGCAGGAGGACAAAAATGTTTATGGCCAGTGCTTTAAAACCATTTAAAGTCTTCATCACAAATAACTTCTCCAAGTATTTCCAGCTGCTTTCTTTTTATAATCCTTGAGCATTTTTTTGCTTTTAGCAGGAGTACAATTTGAGTCATTGCAGTATTTATAAGGGAGAACAATCTATAAAAGTGTTCTCCTCAGCAGCAGTGAAGTGACCCTCTCTCCCGCCGGCCTCTTCCAGCCCTCAGCTGAGAAGCAGCACATTACTCAGTCTCAAATGACTGTTGGTTGAGCATCTTGTGACTGAGAGCGGGATGGAAAAAAGCCTCACAGTCTGCTGTTTGCTGAGCCGAGGACCAGTGGGACAATGTGTCAGCCTTAACACAAACCCAGGAATGTTTGGTGTCAGAGAGCGAAGAACATGTGAATGCAGAAAACACAAGCTGCCATTGAAATGAATGAGTGGGAGAGTAGTATCCGACATCCAATCGGCAGGCAAGAGGCTGTGTGACAGCGGCTTTCACAGGAGGAATGCGGAGCATGATAGTGACAAAGGGAGCATGGTTCTGTTTCAGAGAGACAAAATGGGGCTGGAACCTGTCAACTATAGGTCAAAACCGGCATTAAAAACAAAACCACAAAAAAGTCAAAATTTCTTAGACTAAAGACAAAATGTGTGTAGGGAGAGTGAACACTGACAAAGTGTCCATCTCTGATCACATGGAGCTGCCAGAACAGAAACATTTGTCCTGGATGATCAAAGAATCGTCTTCCTGCTCCTTAATAGAAACAGGAGGGCCTTCAGATCCAAATTACAAGAAAGTCCAAACACATCCATTCAACCAATTTCCATCACACTTTATCCCAGCTGAGGTCGCGAGGGGTGCTGGTGCCCATCTCCAGCTGTCTACGGGTGAGAGGCTTACAATTTTTTCAAATTTCAATACCATTCCAATAATATTCCAGCTGTGGACAGTTACCAATATAGACCCAATACACAATCAGCATGAATAATGCATTATTTTATTACTCATTTTGTTGAGTAAAAAGTTACAAAAGGCTTGATGAAATTATATTACCCAGAGAACAATAGTCAACAAAAACGGCAATCAGAAAAACTGATCCATTTATTATTAACCAATATGTGACTTCAACTTTAGATAAATGTAAAGTGTTTTTAACAGCGTGTTTTAAGATGCAGGATGATTTATTGCAATATTTATCTTTTGGCTGCCATCAGATTGATTTCTAATATCAACACCGGATTGGGACATTCCTACTAAAGTATTTAAATTAAAAATAGTGTTGTCAGAACGTCATGGCAACTGTCTAAAGAAAGAAGACAAATTTAATAATGACACATTTGGGCTAAATCTCTATTAAAATAATAAACACTAAACCTATAAATGGATTCTGGAATATAAATAAATAGATGCTATAAACGTGTTATTAAAGAAACTTGTTTCATTGTGACAAGTTAAGAATAACATTGAGAGATTGAGACCGTGTCAAGAAAAGCAGATGTGCTGCAAGGTCAGGATGTTACTAAAGGTGTTTGGGAACAAACGGCTGAATTAGAAAGAACTTCAAGAGATAATAGAGAAAAACCCATCAACCCTGCAGCAAAAAACATCAAGCTGTTATCTTTACTGCGATTAGACAGGATCACCTCGACCTCTAGCTTCTGAAAGAAGGAAACAACAATGCAACACGTTCAAAGTCGCATTATACGCACAGATGGTGTGTGAAATGTTCCATATGCTCAGGCACTCCCCACCACACAAACACACACCAGCCCTGCCTTTTTTTCCTGGTGAACTTTGAAATGAAAGCCATTCAAGCTCCATTATCACTCAGAGGACAGTTGAGCGATATGAAGCCTTCACATCAGAACCAAAGCTGTTGTTCTCTCTTCATAAAGTGCTGAGATTTCTCCTACCAGAAGGAATGAGCTGCTCCCTGCTCCTCTTTGGCGTTCTCTATGTTTGGGAGGATTTCATTGTGTCCCAGTTTGCCACAGCAGATTGCGTGTTCACATCCCAGCCCAACCTCAGCGTGTGTGTGAATGCTGATGAATGAGCGCGTCCTGATTGTGCTCAGTCACCGTATCCAAACAGAACTACGCCCTGCTTTCCAATACAAGCGCTGCATTCCTCTGACCCTGCTCCCAGTTCAAGAACTGCACGGCCCGGGTTTTGGCGGAGTCCAGATCTGACATACTGAGGCAGTGCGCCTGTAGCGGAGTTCCTGGCGGAACAGTTTGCGGTCACCTTGAAGGCAAACTGAAAGGAAGGTAGAAAACAAACCGCAGTGGGAACTGTCTGCAATCTGAACAGGAACTAGAACTGACTGTCAGCAGGGCTTCCCCACTAACAGCTCAGCCAGCACTAACCCCAACGGGCTCATCTCGTGACACATTTCAGCCACATGTTTATATAAAGAGCACATCTGAGCAAACAACAGAGACGCTCCACTGGAACAGAAACGTCACAAACAAGGCAGGCTGGGGATTCTGACAAGATTCTGCCTTTTTAAATTCTATTTCGGAAAGCAAGAGCAACACTCGTCTTGAAGACTCTGAAATCACTGTGATCTAGATTTTACATCACATAATCTCTCCATTATGAGGAGCCGGTTTTAAAAAGACATAAAACAAAAGCATGTGGTGTCACGAGTTGGGCAAGTCGGTAAACTTGTGACACATATAGCCGTTATTTAATAAGTACAGGCTTATAAATGCAGAAGAACTCGCTGTCCAACCTGTCTGAGTCAGAACACATAATACACAGTCAGCAGAGAAAGACGTTCATAACTCTCAGGTTAAAATACCAATAAAGACCTATAAAGTATTCTTTATCATTTTTTTCTTTTCTGCTGATACAATCCTGACAATCCATGCTAGTAACAAGTTAAACCTACTAACCAGACCAGCTTGTACACCCCTGACAGCGTATAGGCTACGTTCGCACTGCAGCCTGAAGTGTCCCGAATCCGATTTGTTTGGCCATATGCAACCTGTAACTGATCTTTTCATCGCAATCTGAACAACATAGATCCGATTTTTTCCAATGCGACCCAGTCCGCTCGGCTATGGTCCTGAATCCGGTACGCATCTGATCTTTTTAAATGCTACTCGAGTCTGAATGGCCAGTTCATCCGACATGAACGACGTTAATACCCAACGAAGATCACTATTCTTAGTCTTGCTACACAAAAACAGCAAAAAGAAAGAAAAAAACACAACCATGGTGGACGATAATGCGGAGAGTGGTATTTATGTTTAAGGTTGGGAAAGATCGCTAGATGCACTCCAGCAACACCATCCATGTTTAGTCCCGTAAAAACAGACCATGCTGGCTTGGGATTACCTTGCGCCCTCTACTGCGCATTTGGGACACTTACGTTGAATGAATGCAGTTCACACAGGAAATCACAGACAAGTCGCATATATTTGGAAATGTGAACGGCAACACGGGAAAAAAAATTGGATTTCACAAAATAATCGGAATCGAGCATTAAAGCTTGCAGTGTGAACGTGGCTACATCTAGCTACCTCCTAGAGCCTTTAGCACTAAGGCTAACAGTTACTGGCTCCTGAAGGCCAGTAGCTAGGAGCAATTTAAAGTAGCTACAGAAAGCTAAAGGCTACTGGAGGTATATAGAGGTTGCCTTTACCTACCTCTTTGCCTCAAAACTCGTTTTATTTTAGTTTGAGCTATTTTTTTTTTTCTGTCATTTGCTAACATGAAGCTTTCACACAGTCGATCTGCCTGAGGTAAGGCTACAGAATCTAAAAAACACCCAACAGCTGTTGGCTCTATGAGAACGAGGAATGGAAACCATGACTGCGGCCGACACAACCTGAGGAAACCACTGAACTTCCTGTCGGGTCCAGAATCGGCCTCCATCTGTCCACTGTGTTCTCAATCATCACCAAAGGTCAAGTTATGAAAGAGTGGGAACTTCCCAGCCCGTTAAAGCAACTCGCACACGTTTACATGAAATGTAAGCATTTATTTCATTGTGTTGATTGCTGTTGGACTCCGTTTAACGTCTAGGATGCACCTCATAGAAAATCAGCTGGAGTAACCTGGAAGGTCAGTCCTAACGCTTTAAATGTAGCCATGTCTTTAGAAATAAGCCTGTAACACACTTAACCACAGCCGGCTGCTGTCCTATTAATTCTCTAAATGTCTTTACTTGGTATTGTTTTTGTATCACTGATACACTTTGATATGAAGTCATATAGGAATTTCTTTGTTAACTGTCTGCTTGCAGAAAAAAAGCAATGATAACAGGACAACATTTTATCGTTCAACGGGACATGTGAAGGGACAAAACAACATGCTGACACAAAGCGCAAAATGATTGATCAAAAACTAAAGCTCCACACTCTTCGTCATGCTGCTTCTGCCTTCCTAAAAATACTCCGACAGACAGAATACCCCGGGCCCTGACCAAACCCTGGAGCCCGATTATCTCACAAGATCCCAGATTTATAGAGACGTCCACGTAAGTACAGGCCGCCGTTCCTCCTTCATGGCAGCAGACAAGGAAAAGCTTCTCTTCTTTCCAAACTTCACAGTTGAATTCACCATTTTCTCCCCTCTTTGACCAGGAAGTTGGTCTCTTGCACCATTAACCCAATAAGACAGCACAAAGAATAAATCCATTAGTGGCAACGCCAACAATCTTCAAGGTTTGGTTTCAAATATGAAAAACCGGCTTGAGCTGCAGACACAACCTAAAGGATTGAAGATAAGATGGTCCACCGATCAAAGCGTACTGGTCTCCATTTCAGCTTCACTGTAAAGGAAACGCTGCAGATGTTCTGTCTTCCTTGGATGCAGAGAGCAGCAAACATCTGGATTTGTTGTGTATAGCGGTTCTGATTATCCCAATGCCATTTTAATGGTTTGATATTTTATCCCAGGCAGCAGTTTAACACAAAGCATTATAGCTCCATATATAACAAGGGGGTGTTCAGGGGAGTGGCAGCCTAGTGGTTAGTGTATTGCGCTTGGAATCGGAGTTCGAGCTCCACTCCCACAGACTGACGCTCAGGGTTCCTGAGCAAAACCCTAAACCCCATACTGCTCCCCGAGCGCCGCACAATGGCAGCCCACTGCTCCCCAAAGGAATGGGTTAAACCAACCATAATGCCAGTCTGTGTTTATCATACATCTATGAAAACCCCTGATAAAAACCACACCGACTCTGGTTACTGTACATGCAGTTCTAGATAGTGACATGAGGACTGTAGCGCTCTATGTGGGGGGGACCCATGTGTTCTGGTTGTGGTTTAAAAACCAGAGATCCGCTCACTGCTGAAACACTATAGACACATCCAACATGTTATCACTTTGACACTTTATAATAGTGGAGGTGTTGATGACACATGACTGACAGCTGGGTGTAAACAGAGCTTCTGTTGATGCTCCGAGCCAAAGAGTTCCCCCACAGACAGAAGAGCAGCACCGCCGACCTCTGACCCGCTTCTGAGAGAAGATCGTCTCACTTCCAGCTGAGGGAATCTGTTCCATCTCTTTCCCAGAGATGAAGAGAATCTGTTCATTCTTCTGTTTTACACCAACTAACAAGCGTGTTAGAAAAGGTGCAGAAATTTGTCACAATCCAGACGCAGACCCACACAGCAGCCTTCAACACCTCTCCTCACCCGGGACTGGATCCTCATTTACACAAACCCTCATCTTGCTATATGTGTTGCTTCTAATTAACTTCCATTGATTCTGAGTTATTTTAGCCCTTTCTATACCCTGAAAACAACCCTAAACCTAACCACTACCAGTGCTTTTAACCTAAACTCAATTCACACTTTCACCAGACTGGGAGTGAGGAGCAGAAAAATGTCCTCAATTTGGTACAAATTATCATCAATCTGATGGTGGAATCAGAGAAATGGCAGCAAAGAGAAGCACACACATCCTTCTTAGCAGTAGCACCTACACCTTCATGGTGACAGGAGCTAAAGTTAGAGCTCTGAGAAGAAGAGAAAGGGGCAGGTTTACCTCCTCCAGCTTTACATGTCTGGATTTTAACTGGGACTGAAGCAATCATCATTAATTGATTAGCTAAATATTATTTAACCAATTCAGTAATTAAAAATTAACTGAAGTATATAGACTAAAATATGCCATTAGCTAAGAAAGCAAAGTAGTTGTACCCCCCCCAGTGATTAGTGGGAAAAAAGACCTTTTAATCAACTGGCAAAATTGTAATTAAAAGGCAAACGTTTAATGTTTAAAGATTTAGAAATGCTTAAAAATTGTAATAACCTGGAAACTAACATCTAAACTTTATAAATGATTTTTATAGGGCAGTGGTGTTTACTGCATAGAGCTTGGAATCCTGGGGTTCTGAATTCGAGCCCCACTCCCACAGACTGCCACAGTTAGCGAGGCTCAGGTTATCCTGAGCTATCTCTATTGTTATGCTGCTATAGGCTCAGACTGCTGGAGGACATAGGGACCCCTTTTACATCATTTTGCTTCATTCTCTCTCTGTTCTCTCACATCTGCAGAATCTGTTAGTTCAATCTCTAACGTTCTGCTCTCTCTGCTTTTTCTCATAGTAGCTTCATCTGGTCTGTTCCTGTTTGGCTGTGACTCCATCCTGGAGAGAAACATCAGCTGTGCTGCTGCCATCAACACCTTTGTTTATAGATCTTTGAGATCCACCTGTTTTTCAGTGTAGTCCTGTTTCTCTGACTGTGACCAACTGGATGTGCTCTCTTCATCCTCTGACATGGGAGCTGGTTCGGAGCTCGTCTGCCTGGCTGTGTGTTTCCTGGACGGGGCCGCCTGTGGAGCTGGTTGACAGTTGCCTTTTGTATCTATGCTTCTGTCTCCTTGAACCCCAGTGGGCCTCAGCAGATGGACGCTCACACTGAGCCTGGTTCTGCTGGAGGTTTCTTCCTGTTCAAAGGGAGTTTTTCCTCTCCGTTTTCACTATAAGCACGCTTGGTCTGAGGGATTGCCTTTGAATGAATGAGTCGATGCAATTAACTGGTTTTCCTTAGAAAGAAAACTTTAATTTGAACTAGAAAAAGCTGTTTCGGAGAAACATCAAAGTGGGAATGCTTTTGCTGAATGACTAGCATGGTTGTGTGTTGAGGAAAAGGGTCAGACCCAGCAGTGATACTTGATGACTTTTCCAATCATTAAATCAGCCTCTTTTCCCTAAAAAGTTATTAGGGCAGTAGATAAAGTGGCAATGGGAGGCTTTTATTTTGAAATTTGCTTGGGGTGTGTTTTGAAAAACCCCTAGAGTCTCATTTTTAAAAAAGTGGATTTGAGTTTTGGGTAATAATGTTGAGCCATATGCTGGGAAAAAAAAATATGATTTTAATGTAGGAGCTTTTATTTTTGAAGGGTCCCCCTCGAGTCTTATTTGAAAGTCCTATCAGGGTTAAGTGCGGTGAAGGGAAGGGTCAAGGGGTCATGGCCAGTAGTCATATTGTATCCACTTCCTAATGTTAAATCAGTGTTGTCTCCCTCATTAGATTAAAATGTGCTTTTAAAGTGGTGGGAGGTAAAATCTGTTTGAAGCACGGTTACCACATGACGACGCTTAACGAGCCTGTCAGTGACAACAGAGAGAGACATGCGCACAATTTTCGTTCCCAGTTCAGGCTTTTGAATGGGGATTATCAGCTCAACAAACGAAAGTGCTGAAAGACAAACCGTAAAATGGTATCTAAAAAATTCTTTCTGCAGCTCGCTTTGTGAGCTATCCTTGGTTCCTACTGGTGACTTTCATGGTTGTGAAGCTCATTCACAGCCTTAATGGAAGGAGGAATAAAAAGATTGAGAAATCCTGCTGGTCTCATTGATTAACATGCAGCACAATGGTAGAGCAGAACTCTCAAAAGCAAACTTTCCTCCCGAACAAACGAAAGCGCGAGCCAAAACCGTATTAGGTATTAAAAAAATTTTTTTCAATCGCGTGAGCGCCAGCCATCTTGGACCATACAACTGGAAAGTGTAACGCTCATATTTCTACAATATTTCGTCTAGGCGTGGTGACGATGTAAAAAAGTGTATAATTGTCAAAATCTTGATTTTGGGGTTCGACAGACGAGCTACCCCCCAAACAAACCTTTTCCTAGCTAAACGATAAAAGATATCGACACACACTTCCCTTCAATGTGAGTGCTAGGAAGGTCTGAGGAACAACTTCACCGCTGCTCATGTTGCTACGTCGAATGGCCCCCGAATGGGGGAGCGATAATAAAAAGTCAGTTTTTTTTGAATTTTCAGTTCGGATTTTCAGAGAGCTCTCATTGGCTTTCTATTGGGGAAGTGTGGACTTTTCGCGGGTCTGGGCCAAACTGTCGGAAAACCGTAAATGCCACACAAATGAGGGTTACATTTCCTGAATCCTGACGTAAAATCCCTACGTTTTGATGTAAAATGTATCTAGATAGAGTAAAAAAATGAGCTGAAAGTGAGTTGAAGCTGTTCGGGCATGAGTGAATAAAGTTTGAAAACGCTTAGAGTGGGCACACTCTAGCTGCTGAACATTCCGTCCATAGACTTCCATTATAAATTTGAAAAAAATCTGTAAAATTATGTTTAAAAGTTTGAAGCTTCACTGAAGCAAACTACTGTAAAAGTTAGCTGAAAGCCTAGTGCTAAACAGTAATAGCAGAAGATACGGAAACATTTTTAAAAGTTGAATGGTGTTCTTAGTTGAAAGTATGCTGAAGAAGTTAAAGGGCAAAAGTAGCTGAAGATTTAGTAGAAATTTTGAAGTTTTACATGCATTATTACGGAAAGTGGAATAATAATAATAATAATAATAATAATAATAATAAAAGAGAAACAGAAGTGGGAATAAATCCCCACCTGGGAATGCATGGGAAGCATTCCACAGAAACAGAATAAAGTGCCCTTAGATGACATGTTTTGTCACTATAGAAATAAACTGAACCGAATTAAAATGCAGAGAGTTCATTTCATTGCTCTGTACTTGTGACAGTGTAATGACAATAAAAGCTGGGGAAAGAAAGAGAGATTTGGTGGGAAATCTGACTACATGTAGCATGCTAGCTGTTAGCATCCTTTCTTTCTGTTGAGCTTCATGTTTACTTTCAGATAATATAGACCAAAAAACACTTCCTATGATCCGTTCCTGATTCTTTAAGAAATAGACCTTATTCCGTCGCATTTTATAGTTCAAACATTTTTCCCAACACATAAAAAATGTAAAAGGAGATGAAATTATCCAGTTTATTAATTTACATCCATCTTTGTTCGGTTTGTGCAGAGCAGCAGCAGCAGCAGCAGCTCTGTCCGTTACGCCACACTCCGACATCAACAGATTCATTTCATTATCGCGCCTTGAAGCTGTAAAGTTCAGAGTGTCGTCCACACTCCAGGATCTGCTTTAGTGACACCAACTAGATGGTGAAACTACCTGGTTTTGTAACTCTAGAGTGTGTAAAAATGCAGGAAGCGTTTAAACACAGCTGACCCACTCAGCCTACCGTTGATTGTTTTTAACAGAACCTGGAGAAAACGGGTCGACCTCCCTGACAAGCATCACTGCACCTCCTTGATGTTCCAGCTCCACCTTCAGGACCTCATGTTTTCGTTTAGGTTTAGTAAACAGCTGCTGGGATGTGCTGACGTGGACCAGCGTCAGAAGGCAGCGCATAAAGCAGAACCACTGTATATGTGACAAACAGCAGCTTGGCTCCGTGCCACTGGATCGGATGTGTCCAGATGGGTTCAACAACAACAAAAAAGCAACGCAAGGCCTGAACGAGCAGCAGAGATCAAAATACCCATCAAACCGCAGTGTTCTGCAGAGACACCCTCTTACCCAAAGAGAAGCACGAGTCTGAAATTCACTTAAAACAAACTCAGCAAATAATATTAATTTCTGCACAGCTTGACAGTGTGAATCAGAAGCTTCATTATTTGTGTCTGATAGGCATTAATCAAGGTTTTCATAAGCCCTGCTGCTCATCCAATATTCTGGCTGAAGCCACAGCCTGCCAATGTTTGTTAGGCCTCTAATAAAAACTGTAACGAGAAAACAAATGTGATTATAGGGCTGAATTGAATCTTTGACTTACTAATTTAGAAGCAAAGTTACTTGGAAATGATGAAAGCTGAAGCTAATTAGATCAACTGATTTGATCAAATGAGACGGCATGACAAACCTTAGCGCACACTTTGACTGCTCCGGGTTCTGGCCCCGAGCGGAGCAGAGCAGAGCGCCCTCACTGCTTCATTCGTTAACTGCCATACAAATCCTCCTGGCCATCACACACACACACACACACCACCCACTGAACACCTGCCAACACACACACAGGCGTTATGTAAGTGTGTGTCAGGGGGACGTTCTCAGATGGTTCAGTTACAATCATCAATCCAGTTGAACACCCCCGTGTCAGCTGTGGGGATATTTCTGAAAAACAGGTGCAGAATGAACCCAGACGGCCGCAAACGGCGGCCCAGTAGGACCAGAAGCAGATACGGTTTCTCCCTTTTAAGTTGGTATGAGGCGTTGGTCACTCAGGAGTTTTTTGCACGTTGTTCTCGCGCCTCTTTCTTTACCCAGCATGCATCAGAGTGGACTTGTCCATTCTTGAGATTGACAGCAGTCCCAGAATGCACTGCGGCTGCAGCATCTTCCAGGTTAGTGCTCACAGAACTCAGAGTTTTAAGTTAAAAGTTGTCTATATATCATTTAAGGCGAGAACATTATACTTTTAAGCGTCACAATATGGCCCATTTACTGATTTAGTGCATAATTTAAAAAAAATAGAAACTTCTAATGTTGAGAGGACCGCGGCAACCAGCGGAGGTCCGAGGCTAACTGCAGCCAGGGCTAACGTTAGCCCGTATACAGCAGCCCTCTCTGCATAGTCGTGTGTGAAGGGCCCGAATTCATTATTATCTAGAAACTATGAAAAACAGGAGGTGAAATGAAGCTCCAGACGAACCGAGCATGTGGTGATGTCATCGGTACGCTTCTGTTCTAACTGACCCATATTTATGCAGTGTGCTCCCGTTCTCCCAGAGTCCGCACTTTCCTGTGTTCTTCTCAAGAACATGCTAGCGAGGACACGAGTCCGTACTCACGTTCTTGTGAATTGAGAAATGGCCCAGCAGTGGCATTAAGAACATCCATTTGTCTCAGACTGACACCTCTTTAAATCGGTGCTTGAACCCTCGGCTGCAGCGTGCAGTGAGCTACTTCACCTCTTTTTGTCTGCATTATATGGGCCAGATCGGGATCTCCTCTGATGAACCGCTCACAGCCAGAGCAGTCAGCTGCTCTGCTGGAGACAAATAAGCTGCTGCTCGCTCCAACCTGCCTTCCCTTTCCTCACACAGGAGGAGGATGATGAGCTGCACTCGTCTTCTTGTCCTTATTTTATTCCTCCAAAGTGCTTTTCTCATGTTGGGCTTGTTGTTCAGACTGTTGCTGATTGATAATGTGAGCCATGATAGCAAAGCCAGATTCCTTGCTTGTCCACAAATTTGGCCAACAAATCTGATTCTCTCCATTAGTGCAGGAAGCTGCACTAAACATGTTTTCTTGTCCCAACTGCATTTTCAGCAGGATGCCATTCTAAACCAACCGTATGTATAACTTAGTCCTACAAGTATCGATCTGGAAAGCCACCTGTAGAAAGTGTGTTCGCAGAAGGGAAGGACATTCAGTACAATTCTTCGAGCTGATTGGGTACCTGCCTCCCATGTAGAGATCTTAGCCAATCACAGAGTTAACTGGAAAAGCCGGGCATACACTGTACAATATTTTTAATCGCTGCACGCAGCTACAGCTCAAACTGTGCGACGAAACGGCAGGTTTTAAAAGTTAACACCTCACAATACATGTTCTCACACTGCGGCCCGACGCTCTGATGCAATTTACCTGCTCACACAGTCAGAGGCGTAGCCAGAAAATCTTTATAGGGGTGGCCAGTCAATAACCAATGTATGCTGCGGGGTGGCCGAAAATGGTTGGGCGCCAAGAACGGCTTTGCTAACAAACAGACGCATATATTTAAACATTCATGCTGTCTAAATAAAAGGCATAGTGGACAAAATTTCTGGGGCGAACATCTTTTCCATTGCATTTACTTGTCATTATTATTCTGCATAAAATTAATATTTACATGTACTAATATATTAAATGGATTTTTAAGTTATTCTTAAAGTAGTTGTTTATCTATGATTTCACTGAAGACACCTAGATGACTTTCAGAGACATAACTTTCTCCTTACCAAATATAACACAAAATTTAGTTCTTAAAAAAGCATGAATTCTGTATATATCAACTTTGATGTTAGTGTATTGATGCGCATAATTAATCACATCATTTTAGTTATCAAGTAACTGTAAAGATATGAAAGATTAAAATGTTTAATAATTCTTGACAGCATTACTGCTGCCGCCGTCTGTATTAGAGAGCGTAAAAAAGTGGTAGGGGTGGCCACAAGGGGGGCCAATGATTGGCTAAGGGTGGCCATGGCCACCTCTGGCCCCCCATCTAGCAACGCCCCTACACACAGAAGAAGAACTCCCTTGTTTGCAGATGCGCAGTGCGTGAGGTTGTGATAAATCGTAGCTCAACAGCAGGATTTGTCCACAAACACCTCAGGAGGGCCGATTAAAGTTTCAGGCTGATCGGCCCTCGTCACCCGCTACATACTAAACTACGCAGGATGCACGGTCAGGCTAAAAGTCGGCCTGAACGAAAAAAATTCTTGCACGACTGCAGAATCTGCCAAAAAAGGGCAAAGAAAATAAAAAAGTAAGCAGTGTATGCCCGGCTTTATTTAAGCTCTTACCAAATACAGTCATCTTTCTATCCACAAAGGTAAAAATGACGTTATTTTGGAGGGTACTCTGGCTAAAACCGCCGCAGCCATGTTTGTTTTGCTTCAGCCTTCCGTCTCTAATTGACAAATCGGCGCCATACACATCATTACATTTCACTGCACCAAAACATTTCTGTATCTAGACTAAGTCTTCTGTTGGCTTCTGGCAAGATGTATTTTCATGAGTTTGTGACAAAATCATGCAAAAATTCATCTTCCTTGCAAGCAAAGCTGTAAACAGATCTAAATTCAAGTCAACATCGAAACCCTAATAATTCACATCTTTCTTTTGCTGACAGAAAAACAACCCCACAAATAAGATGTAAACTAAGTTTTTGAAAATAACATGTAAATAAAGAGATCTTATTTATGAGCCATTTCCTCATGAACTCCAAAGACTAGATGTATCTTTTAGTTTGACATTTATCATGTAAAATCAACTTTTCAGATCTAAAATTGTGTTCTAATGCTGTTCTTTCAACAAAGTTAGATAAACTTTGTTGAAGGATGCAGATAACCAGTGGATGGAGAACATCTACAGAGGAATGCTATAGAAAGCACCTACCTTAACCGCGCTGCACCTGCACATTAAACACCAATTTTCTCAATCAAAAGGAGGTGATGTGCGGCAGAGCGCCGTCATTCTGGCCCAAAAGTTCAGACTGGCTCTTTTAGCAGCTAGAACCCCTCACCCTAACACATAAAATCTGTATTTTGGCCTGCAGAGATCTGGGCCCATTCAGCCTTGGAGATGGTATGATGCGGTGGCGTCATGAAATGAGCAGCACACAGACTAAAGAGGAGCTTCTCTTATAAGGAAAGTATTTTTCTTCAGGGTTGGAAGAAAACCATATTTCATAACAAATGAATCCATACTAACAGCTAAAAGCAGTGTTTCATAATACATTTCCCAAAGGTGACTTAAAAAATTATATCAGACCTTAAAAATCTAAAAATATGACTATTGTTTAATCAACTACATGTAATGTTTAGGAAGTTGTCCAGATTAAATTTAGATGTTCGCACAATTAAATGGGATAAATAGGGGATGATCCGCATAAACACATGGAGCCACAGGCAGGCTGCGGAAGCTCAGAGATGTTTATAGCGAAACCAAACCTCAGGGTTGGGATATCTGGGCTCATCAGTGAGGCCCGCTTCCCTCCCATCAGCCTCCTCTGTTCGGCTCTGTGCTGCTGAGGCTCGTCTGGCGCTCTGTGGGGAGTTACTCCTCCTCCCTACAGGGTGTTAATTATCATGATTAAAGAATTTATTGCTGCTTATTTCTCAATCTATGTTTCATTCATCGTTTTAATCAGTGCTTGTAGCCCATCATATTATAATGTCAGAATTATTGAACGTTGAGTTTTTGTAAGAGAGGTGGGGTTAATGCTAGGTGGAGTTAGCTCCATGAGATGGATCCCGTTCATTAAAGAGTTAATAACCTGATAAATGGACGCTCCTGGTGTTTGCATCGCCACTCTGGACGTGTTGGCTGCTGTGAATATGGTCAGAACATTGTGTTAGGAAGGAAATAAAATAAACACTAAGAGGTTAATCTGTTACAGCATCCAGGCTGCTCGTAGAACAGACCAAAGGATCAGTTAACCGACGGTCCGTCCACCATGTTTGTTCTGCAGCAGCACAATCAGCTCCATTTGTCACCCACCCCAGGCCCCAGGGCATGTCCCGGACGGCTGCTGAGAACCAGCAGCTAGAAGCCCGCCTCCACTCTGTGGCTGACGTAGAGTGGGGGGGTGGGCGGCTGCAGCTGAAGGTGAACCTGACAGTAACGAGCAGGAAGGACCCGGCGTGAAACTGGGCTGAGCCCGTTTGAGTCATGAAATAATGATGAAGGCCAACAGCTCCATTATAAGCACTAACCGTGGGGCTCTGTAGAGCATCCCTAACTTAAATATAGGACAGAGCCTCTAACAGCTGCACTGCACCCATTAATAATTGATGCAAACTTACATAAGAGACGGAGCGTGCTGCTGGATGCGGCTCAGGGCTGGGATTCCTTCTACTCAGGGGTTTCCAGGTTTCCCTGTACGGAGCAGGTCTTTCCCTCTACGCTGTGAGTGAGACCGGCCACAGGTGGACTTCTGATTTCAGCAACATGGTTTTAAAGCTTTTTATATTTTGAATCCATCTGTTTATTTCTCTGGTGATCATGGCTGAGAGAGAGCGCCACATTGGTTCCCGTCCCTTTCCTGTTTCCATTTAACTCTTAGATTTCAAAGCGGGTCGATAGAAGAGATGGAAAGATGGATGTTTTCACTGACGAGTTTCCTCCTTATTTTCCAAATTAAATCCTAGTTGTCAGAAAATTTCCATATTCAAAGTAAATCCTGTAAGAGGTCGGTCACACTGGCCTACAGCTTTCCGTTCAGGCTAGCAAACATTTAAACTGTTCTTTTACATTGATGTTCAGTTTATTTTATGATTTATTCGTTTCAACACAGCAAGCAGGTCAGCAGAGTAATGATTCTTAGATGTCTAATATAAAAATCTGAATATTGGATTATTCATAAGAATATCCAGACTTTTGAAAAAGAACTAAAATCATTTCTTTTCAGCAGAAGTTTTGACCGTTAACCTTTTTTAACCACCAACTTATTTATTCAAATATACTTTATGATGATTTTTTTTTTTGCTTTTACCTTTCTAGGTTACCTATAGCAATAGATTTTTCATAAATGTAAAGTGCAATACGAATAAAATGTATAATTAATAATCGATTACTGAAATAATAATTTCTTACAGCCGTTTTAAACTTCTTTTGGCTAAAAAGTTGAGACACCTGGCGCTAAGCCCCTGAGTACAGAGCAGAGCAGTTCCCTCGTGACTTTTTCGTGTCCAAGGTGAACTACTATTAAAGTTTTGTTAACATTCCATTGATTGGTAGCGCAGTTTACATAAATTGGAAAAAAAATGAATTTTGCAAAAATTTTAAACAGAAAAAAACGAGAATTTGGGAAAAAAAAAATAAAACTGTTTTTATAGGGACACACAATCCTCCACGGACCGGGTTGGTCATTGGATGCGCCAACTTGAAGAGGGAGGATTGCCATGAACACTTACAGTTCAGAGAAATAACGCAAATGTGGCCATTAATTGGCTACCATATTTAGCAAAGCATTGGCTAATATGTATGCAGCACATTGGAAGAAGAATGTTTTCAAGATGACTTGGATAATAGCTGGCGTTGTGACAAACACCAGATATACAGCACTGGGACTTGATCAACAGCGCGATACCGCACCGTGGCACGTCACAAACTAGTAGGTAGCAGTAGTGTTCTTTGACATGGTTGCTGGATACCAGTAAAACACATTCACATGAGAAATTACTCTGAATTAAAAACTTACTGATCATTTATTACAGTATGTCATAACTTTATATTTAAAGAACCTTTAGAAGTTTATAATTCTGAATATGAGCGGACCTTTCCTTTAATGGAAAGTGAACAGAAAGCAAACCACCAGAGGTCTGAGGCTGACAGGCCAGGAAGCAGCTTTTCTTTAAAAGCCGCAGCAACATCCAAACACTTACAGCTTTCATGAAATCTCAACGTCACCATGAACAATGGATTGTTCCAACATTTGCCATATTTCTCTAGAACTACTCTCCTGGTTCCTGTAATCAGAATAAACCAGCAGCTCCTTCTCTCTCGCTGATTACCACAAAGCTGTCAGACACTAAAGCCCAGAAGCTAGCCTCCATCATATAGAAAACTATAAGAAAAGACTGAAAAGATTATCATTAAAATCTCAACAACAAAAGTAGTGAAACAGATGAATAATAAAACTGATCAGAAAATGTAGCACGTCAAAGAGAACAGGCGTCCTGACTGATTCCTGACCGCAGATCACCCTGAAATATGAAAGCTCTTCTTCCTGTTGCTGCTGAAGACACCTGAGCCTCCAGCGGGACATCGACAGGACAGAGACACCAAGTCAGCATCTGTCTCTTCCTGTGCTCGTCAGCAGCAGCAGCAGCATGACACACAAACAGAGCGCTGCTCCGTCTGCAGGTAGACGTGACTCAACCCCTTGGAGACAATCTGCTTTATTTTCATGGTTTATTTCTCCTGGATATCTGCTCCCTTCGTGCTTTAATCCAGTAAGAGAAACGGTTCCATATGAACAGTGATGCCCTGCGGCCGTGCCATCATGGTGGAGGCGTTTCCTCCTCTGGCTGCTGCTGCCCATCTGCGTGCAGGCCGACCTTCATCCTCTTCTCCAGGATTCCCCATAGAGTCGGCTCCGGTTTTTCTACACAGGAGGGAAACTTCAGGGCTCCTCTCACCGCGCCATCATTCGACCTGCGGAGCTGCAGGGGTCGTAATACTGCAGCTCCAAACAACCTGAGGGATCTGACCTCCACTTTGAACAGAGCTGAAATAAACAGCCTGTGTTTACTGCAGGAGGACGTGAGATTTTACTGGGTTTAAAACGGTTTGTCTCTTTTGTCTTTATGAGTCTTTTAGAACCTAGCGTACCATGAAACCAGCTTCATTCATCTGATTAACACCTTTATCGTACATAAAGCAGAACTTTTGATTGGATAATCTGAGGCATCAGCATCTCTGATACATTTCACTGCAGCAGACATGTTTATGAAGCAGATCAGAACGTTCTGATCAGATTCAGCCTGATGGGAATCAAACCTGATTCAGAATAAGGCGGTTCAAGCAGACTGTCTGCGTTTAAACACTTGTTCTGATCGGTCGCTCTGACTGCGTAACCCCACCTGACAATACATGTGGGCTGAAGTTCTGTCAGATCAGCAAACCCATAGTTAATACCCGTTTATTCCTTTATTTCTGTACAAAAAATAGGATTTTAGACTACCTCAAAAGGGTGTGTATCCCACTTTAGCAACCTGGGTGCCATTCCGAACTTAGTCCCGCCCACAAGGTTTGAGGTTGGGAAGTTCGGTCTAGCTCACCACTCCATAGTAAGCGCTTGAGTATGATTGCCCACTCTCTGGCGATCCAATCAAATTGTCGTGCCGAGGGCTTTCATCGAACGATGATGGACAAGTGATGGGTGAGGAACAACAATGGCTGCGCTGGAGAGTTTGGGTGTGTAGATTCTTCCTATTAGGTCTGTTCTAGAAGATATCGACAGCAAATTAATTTTAAAGAGTGAGTGGAACAGAGATCAAGTCATCAAAGTCTTCTTATTCTAGGGCGTAAAACTGCACCGGCTTTGATTTTTGCTGACAACAACTATGCGTTTTTAACATGCGTCCGCGCACTCCGTTGCTCTTATTGGTTGTAGATCTATCCAATTTGAGTGCAGAGGCATTTTTCCTGGTTCGTTCAAAACCGCCCCATAATCACAGCTCTATGGAGCAGTATCAGATTCATATTCTGACTAGGATTGAGTGGGACTTCGTCGAGCTGGTGTATCACTGCAGTCATGTACAGAAAACTAGCGAATTACTTATTTTTTCGCGTTTCTGTACATGACTACTAAAGATAATACGCCCCTCAAAGATGTATTTAAAGTCTATTTTTCTTACCAAACTAAGGGATAAACGCAAATCTGGCGTCTTTGCGCATCGCGTATTGACTACGGGTATGTTGATCTGACGGAACACCCGGTCAGCTCGTCGCATTAAACATATGATCAGAGAGAAACTGCTCCGTTTTCAAAATAAGTTAGTAGGTTAACAACATAAAGCCATGAATCTTCAGGACTTCAAATGACACCAAAATCCCATCTCCAAATGGCTCGGTTAGACTGGAGCAGACGCTCTGACTGATGAAACGCTCCGTTAAAGACAGCAGGTCTGAGTCGTATTACCAAACTATTGAAGATTAATTTAATGGCATTAACATAAGACTGCTGAATTTAAACCATTAAAGCCTCTATTCTGTGTTCATAATCAGAGACGCCACATAATCAGTAGCATTCTAGAGAGAAAAGATCTATATTTTACCAAAATAGATTAATATAATTACTACAACAATGTTTTTAATCTACCTCCACCCAGTTTTTTTACCTTCTAAAACTTGTGTCGCTGCTTTGAACAAAGGTCACTGATTGCTTAGGAATCCTGAATATCTGAATAATTATCTGATTGCCGTCCGGGCGGTTCTTTGTGACGTCTGGGCCTGTTGACAAGCAATAAAACAATAATTCACATGATCAAAGTGAAGCAGTTTAATCGCTTCTGTTTTCAGTTCTTATGTCTCCTTTTCTTTCTAATAAAGAGTCGGGATAATAAAAGGTTTCAGTCAGGTGTGTCGGCATCCTCTCGGCCCTCCCCTCCTGGTTTTCCTAGCGTAGAGGAGTCAGACCTTTCGTCAGGTGTTTGCTGATCTCATGCTCTCATTACTCACCTCAGAATGAAGCGTGAGCATGCTTTGCATTTCTCTGTCTTTATCTCAGTTTTCTTGTCTGAATCTAACGATTCATATTTGTTTTGGAAACTTCAGAATCCTTTTAATCTATGGCTTTGGTTCTGTGTTTTTTTAGTTACATTATTTATTTAATTTTTAGTTTTTTTATTAAGGTGCATTTTTTGCTAACAGAGAATAAGAGTCCCTTTTATTTATAGTTTAATTGATTAGAAAATGCCTTCCACTTTAGAAAATAAAGTGTTATTATGTTAAAAATTGTCTCTTAACAATATTATTGTTTATCGCGATTATAATTAATTGTTCAGGAACATTTACTATCATGACGGGTTGAGTGACATGTTCATACTGTATACAAGGACATAGATATAAACACACAGATCTGCATCGACCCACAGACACATTCCGAAGGGAAAACTGGACATTTTAAACAGAACCACAGCAAAATAAACACACAGAATATAAAATGTTGGAAACTGCTGCTTTGATGTCGCTGCTATAAAACTGCTCTATATAGAAAATGGAAAATCCAGCGCTGGATCCCAAAGTCCTGTGAGTCACAGCTTTAAACTGGTTAAACATTCTTCTCATTACGAAGCAGGAAACCAAAATCATTTAGTCAATTATTCACGTATAACCTGAACCAAAGCTCTGCTGCTCTTTAGCCTGCAGATTTCTATAGGAATCATTCCCTGTTAAGCTAAATGGTACCAGAACTTGTTTCAATGACTGCTTTAGGATCCAGTAACATCCTAACCAGTATCTCTGTGTCAGCTGACCAGCCGTCTGTGGGTCCATCCTGCCTCTGAGGTAAAGTCACCAACCCGCCAGGTTAACTCGTACCTCAACTAGGCGCTAACTATCTCAGCATAAATTGGCATCTATAGCCCCATTTCCACTACCCTTTTGAAACCGCACCAACATGGTACTAGTTCATCAGTAGGGCTCGGCGCAGTTCAGTTCTGACTCGGTTCTCAGATACCACAGAGCACATTGTCTCCTTACAGTCATCCTCCGTAATCATGAAGCTTCAGACATTCATATAATAGCTTCCATCCAGGGCCACATGTTACAGGCACCACCATGTTGGTTTGTTTACCTCTAGAGAGCAGTAGTACCGTAGATCACCACTAGGAGGCGAGGAACCGTGCTAGCGTGGTGTGTAAATGGTCTTTAGGAACCAAGCTCGGCACAGTTAACCGATCCAAATTCGCCACGGATTGGTTTTCAGAGTGTAGTGGAAATGGGGCTTATGTCTGAGCAAAAATAGAGATACATGATCAGCCTCTCTGTTTCCTACTGAGGCTTCCCTGGAGTCTGCAGTTCTGATTGACTGGATGCTCCAGTAACTGCCGGATTGCTTCTTGTTGATTACATGCATCAAACTCCTGCAGTTGAATCATAATAAAACCCAAAAACAATCCGTTTTTTTTTCTCTTGAGTTCTTCAGAAAGCCAATAAAAGAAAATCGGGCCCGTTTCTTCCACCTGCCAACTGGAAGCTCTATCAGTTCTGGCTCCCACGCTATGCTAATGATGGTGGATGGAGCTGCCATTGGACAGCATGCTACAGTGATTTATTTACAAATAAGCAAGAACAGATGAAGGAGAGCTGCTAACTGTTCCCAAAGCCACCAACAGGTGCTTATCTGTGCACCCTACCTCTGTTTGAGTTTCTAATCTAATAGGAAGTCTTGGCATATCGCTTCAGACACAAATGTTGCACAAACTTTTAGCAGACTGATTGTATGAGTACAGCCAAATGATCAGCAGAGACGAAGCTGAATGCATTAAAAGGTTAAGAAATCTACTTCAAATGTCAGATTGTGTTTAAAAACAGCATTAAAGAGATCTGATTTCATTTTAAATGATAAAGGAGGAGAATGTTCACCTCAGTTAGAAATAACTATTCTGCCTTTAGTCCTCTACAGTATTTACTGATTCGTGATAATAAGGGCAGCCTCTGATGAAGGTAGACTTGAAAAGTGCAGCTTTGGTTTGGCCTTGAAGCAAACGCTGGTCACAGCGTTCATAGAGATCAATCCACTAATCTTTTCAGCTGTGGTTATCAAATCTAGGCCGGCTAGCCCGAAGCAACCGCCGCTTAACTTCATAAAAAACAAGTTCAAAACAACATTACCTTCAGGGGGAAAGGAGGTGTGAAGGAGCTACCGTTCAGGACATCATTTATTAACTAGAGTCGGTGAATGAGAAGCAGCAGGAAGCAGATGGCTGAACCTCTTTGGCTCGACTTAAAAGAAAAAACAAAACTGAAAATAATTTAAAGAATCCTTCAGAATGAAACACCCTGACAAGAAGAGCCTGTCCGTCTGAAACCAGCTCTTCTGCCACGTCCACTGTTGATGAGTGTGAATAAACAGCAATACTTGAAATTTGGATCCTTGCATGTTTACATGACACTATGATAAAGGTATAACCTCAAATTGACATCTGTACACAGAGAAAGGGAAAGCCAGAAGATATCGGACTAAAGAACAAAAACAAGTACAGGTGAGTATTACTATGATTACCATCAATACTTCACAGTACGACTTGAGGTGGCTTAGAAATGAAGCTGTAGTGAATTTGTATTACAGACTGACTTAATAAAAAAGAAAATGACAGTTTGAAGCGATAAACTGACGTAGATTCTGTGGTTATCACAGGTGTCCTGCCAAAATGTTCCCTTAACAGACTGTTAAATCATGATTTACAGCATCTGTTTAACTAATAACTGATGCTAAAGGTACCTCGTCCATTTAAAGTCGAAATAAACGTTACCTTTAACATATTTAGCAAACAGTTCTGCCCCGGGGGAAGCTCCTGCAGATCGGCTCATTAGTCTCCTCCTCTCAGAGCATGTAGGACATCCATCATTGTCCATCATCTGGTGGTAGACCGAGCGTTTCCACATAGACGACTTTTATAGGTTTCGTTGCGCAGCAGTGAGCCGCGATGTGAACATTTTTAAGGGAGAAATTTGACGGGTGGGGGGAATCACTTTGAATTTGTGTTGATTTATATAAAACTCCATGATACTGCAGGACTGTTTCACACCCTGGAACAGGTAACCGCTCCATGCCTACTCCCAACGCTACATCAAAACAACTATTCCCCCATTAGTCTTCCATGAATCATCCCGCCGTGCTATTGGTCAGTAGGAGACGAGCCTTTTGTCCTGATTGGTCAGCAGCAGTGCAGCCAAGCTGAATGTCTGGTTTCTCAGTACCTGAGATGTCCAGTCTCCTCTCCCTCTGCTGAATCGTGAACTCTGACCTTAGCTGAGCGATTTAGATGCTCTGTCTGACCTCCGGGTGGAGTCATCTATGGGAGGCATTTTGGTCGGCCAGTCTGCATTCCCAGTTTTCTCCATTTGTGGTTAACAGACCTCATGCTTTAGAAGTATTATCTAACCCTTCAAGACTAAAAGCTCTAGAGAAAGTCAGCCTTTTGGGCTCTGGCCTTCTAGTACAGATAAATAAAACGCCTCTCATCTGATCTTGAACTTCTTTAAATCCAGACAGAAGACCCACCTGTTTATAGCTACCTTTGATTAATATCTGGAAACAAAATCGAGGTAAAAAGCCGCTCTATTATATGTTGACCATCTCCCAGTGATCATCATGTGTAACTGGTTGATAATCTTTAGGATTCTATGTGAGGATTATGACATTTGGATGAGTTTTATGATTTTCCTGCACTTTTGTTCTTGTATGTTTATCATTTAAAGCACGTCGACATAGATGCTGCTGAAATGTTCCATTTTTTGTATGCAGCGGTCTACTTCGCGCTGTGAGGCAGGTTCTGTTGAGTAGGTTTTTCATTCTACAGGTGGGACATCAGCAGGCCCTTGTGTGGCAAAACTAAGGACAATAACAAATAACTAAGATAATCAACCTTTTTTTTGTTCCAGCATGACATCAGCATCTACATCTCTCCTGGTTATAAACAGGAGGACAACATTTGGGGAACTCAGTATGCATGTAGAAATCCTTTGGCAAAGAACCAATAAAGTATAAAAACAGGCCATTTTTTCCCCTTTGGACTGGGCAGCTGCTGGGCCATCACCCCACTCAGCCAGCTCATACTTCACAGTCTGAATAAACATTCAAATCCAATTCAAATGTGCATGGCTTTCAGTTCTGCTCCCCAGCCAGCATCTCTGCTGATGGGTTTTGGGCAGCAGAAAACTGAAGGAGCAATGCCCTCCAATGGAGGTCACAGGCTGAGGAGGAGTCAGAGAGCCGAGATGCGGGATCCCCCCCTCCCTCCTAACGCAACAAGGCGGGACACACCCAGCCAGAGAGGGGAGGAGGTGGGAGGAATGAGAGAAGGAGGAAAAGGAGCACAGCCTCATCCACCCATCAGAGAGATGACGTCAGGACGTTTCTTTATGCGCTAAAGCTCCGTTAATTAGAATAAAACGATTTTTCCACCTTCACCGCAGCAGCAGCAGCAGCGTTTTGTTGGGAAACCACTCCAACAAGCCCGACAAGCTCACCCAGATGAGCGGCACGCATGGCAACCGAGAGAGAGCAGCACAAATACTCCCAGTTTGTTCTGAGCTGCAGAACAAGCAGCAACCAGTGTTCACTGGTGGGAAAGAAAAAAAAAAGGAGCTGGGCTTTAATCAGAGCCACCAGAGGCCATGTTTTCCTACTGATGCAGAGCCACTCTGTCGGTTACCAGGGGGAGAGAAAACAGACTCCTGCAAACTGTTTCCAGACACTCGGAAACATCCGCAGCGGCTCTGATTGCTGCTGCTCTGCAGCGCCATTCACAATGCGCCACTTTTAACCCCCCATCCCTGCTGACAGGGAGCCATTAGGATCAATCCTGGAGAGATGAGGTTACTGGTTTTACTGGGAAATGCTCTTTGGTTCGGCGGGTCGCTTGGACACAAAAAAACAAAAAAAAAAAAAAAGGGAAGTTCAGCAAATAATCACAGCCTAATGCGGGGGGATGTAAAGTGGCCACTTAGCGGAAGTTTTAATACAAGTAATAAAAGCAGATCGACGGTTTCTGGTCACAGCTGATCCAGATTGGGGGTGAAGCCAGGCGGGCAGGATGGGAGGCTCGTTTTTTGGTTGGTTTCAGCAGCAGTTAGCCGCAGGGCTCCATGGAGGGCTGTCCGCACAGACTGCGGATGGAGGAGGCATGAACCGCGGCTCGAACAGAGCAAACCGACCGAAAGGTGGAGAAACGGGAGCCGGGAGGCTGCGAGAGACACAGCTGAGATCAAAAACATCCGGCAGATACATGTTACAGCGGTTCTCCGTGGATTAGCCCGTCCGCACACCTGTGGATAACCCACAGCGGCTAATAACCGGGAGGAGAGCCGAAAACAGCGGTTCATTGGCTCCGGTTCGGCGAAACAAACAGAACACATTAAAAAAAACATTATATAGAATAAAACTAAGAAATAAAACATGGGAGAGTTCAGCTCCTTCAGCTACAAGTGGACTCCAACAGAACGAGCAGAATGCGCATAAAGTTTAAGAACGCAGGAATTAGACGGTACCTTCAACAGGAGAGTCTTGGTCCAAATCACGTCCTGCTACCGATTCCGAACCGCGTGGAAACGTCCTCAGAGCAGCTGGTCCATCTCCCAACAGGGCGCTAAGGTGGAGGAACCTCCGACTGACCGTGTGGCAGGGAGGGAGGTGGAGGGAGGCGGAGGAGCTCCGGGCTGCTCTGCGTCCAAATGGTTAAACCAGTTCCTTCAACAGAGGCTGCTTTCAGGGAGACCAGACTCTGGTCCTGGAGAGGAAAACCAACCGGATCCAGAAAAAGAGCGTTTAAGGAGGGGCGCTCAGAGTCACCTCCCCTTTCCTGGTGCTTCGGACCCGGTGAATTAAGACTGTTCGCGGCGGTGCTGGGTGGTTTTGGACTCGGTGGGCTCCGACACCTTCTACATCCAGAGAGAGACCCGGGAAAAGTGCCGGAGAAGCGACTCCCCCACGAGCTCAGGGAGGGGCGGGGCCAGGCCGGGATCACCCTGCCTGATTTTTAAGGTAGACCCGGGAATTAATTAGATTATCAGAGAGAAACCAGGGGACGGGTCTGCGGCACATCTGGGTCCGCAGCGAAGAACCAGGCTAGGGAGGCTGAAGGGAAGGCATACCGATCCAAAGCCGGGTAATGGAGCAACTCCTCTGCTTATAGAGGAGGAACCAGAGCCTAAGGTTCACCTGCTCACCTTAACTTTGGTTAATGTAAAACTAACCTCTATGGAAGGTATAGGACAGAGGACAGACTCATTTCTCACTTTCTGGGGAAAATCTTTAATGACGTTGGTCAGGTTGTGCATTTAAACATATTCCTTTTACCCTATTTCCAACAAACCTTTTTATTACATTTAGCGATTAGTGGCCCTCTCAGTGTTTTTGTCCCACTCAGGAACCACCTCCACTGCAGTATGATTGCCTTTTTATTACCCCCTAGATTTAATTATGTTGTAGCTTCTTTATGCCCCACAGTACTTGGTGAAGGTATTTAAGGTAGCAACACCAATTCTTTACCATTTTTATTTCTATCCTTTATTAAATTATTGCTCTAGTTTATTCTGGAACAAAAATATACAACTGAAAGCCACTGAAATATTTTCCATTTAGGAATTTATTAATTAGCGTCAGTCTTTCCCTTACATAGCAAAAAAATATTCCTTATTTATAAAAAAATATAAACAAAAACAATCTGATTTAATGTCTTTAGAAAAAAATGTTTCATCTGTTTTTATATAAAGTATAATTAATTTTACTGTCAGTATAGAGATAAAAAAAAATGTCCAACAGATGAAGTGAATCACTAATTTACTAATTCTGTGGTAATCTTTTACACTCTATTACATATAAAAATATCCAGCATCTTCATTCAAATAAAGCGTAACATTACGTTAAAAGTACAGTCAAAAGTATTCACACCTGCCCGTTGTTTTTTTTAATCTAGTTTTATTTCAACAAAGACGCTTGTTCCAGAAGAGGGGGGGACTCTTCAAAAAATAAATATGAAAGAAAAGTAATTTTTTGTTTTTTGATTTACCTTTTAACCTGATAATAATTTTCAAATAACCCTTTTCTGTTATTGCTAAGCAGCTTTTTAAATGTTTCCTCTGGTATTTTAAGGACCTGTCTTTGGTCATAAGATTCAAGTCTTTAAAGATCAAAATGTTCTTTACCATTACCTTAATCTTTAACTCCTTCCACGGATGAGTGCATCACATTCATTATTAGTAATTTGTTGAATTATTAAACAATAACTATCAATAAAAACAAAAATTAACACTAATTTAATTTAATTATATGATTTAATTTCGCTCAAAGACCAACTCCCTTTTTTGTCTTTTAGGAAACAGTGAAGGATTTACAGATTACAGAGCATCTAGTTTAGTGGATCCTAACATTTGACTTTTAAACTATTTTAATCAGTGTGTTTTAGTTTGAACAGCAGAGAAACCACTGAAGTTTTGACCAAACAAATACAGAGGGAAAACCATGACTCGGATCTAACTCATGGTGACAGGATGTCAGCTATGACTTAATGAGATTAGATTAGCATCTCTTCTGTTTTCCCTTCTGATTTATTGTTTTAATATAAAATATAATCAAATATATTAATATGTCAAAGGGGGAATGCAAACCTGCAGCAAGACCCCTGTGAGACTCAACCAGCCCAATCTGATGTGTCTGTGAGGCCTCCGCTGAGTCCTGCTGTCCTTCAGTCCCTGCTCTCACTGACTGCTGGATCCTCCAGTAGAGTAGCCAGTACTCCAGTTGAGGGGGGATGGCATCCCGCTTCTTTAAAAAAAATCTTAAAAATCATCCCCCTTCTTAAATGACCATCACCTTGTGGCATTTTATTACTGAATGTGTAAAAATTCTACTATAAATCAACAGTAACAGCAATAATATTTAACCTGACTCCGCCAGATGGATTTTGCTCCGCATATCCATCTGGAAACCTACTCTCAGTTGAAGTAATTTTGGGGAGGGCGAAAATACTGGTTAGCTGATTGGCCTATGTTGGTGATAGGCGGGCCAAATAAACCAATCAGATCCAGCGAAGCCATATGGCGTACTAACAGATCGCTGAGCGGCGAAGAGAGGAGCCAATTGATAGATCAAACTCTTGCCTAAACCAGTCGGGAGAAGAGCAAAAACATCTTTTCCTTTCAGAAAAAGCCTTCCAGAGCAGTGTTTTGCTCTTTTTTTCAAAAAGAAATACTCTGATAAAACTTGCCCGATAACCCGCGGCTTACTAGTTTTCATCGGTACTGAACGCCGGCATCGGCATGTTCTTTAGACTGAACTGTGGGCGTGCTTCTCGTTGTGTCACACCTCAGCAGCGCAGCCTCAAAGCCAATGCTGATTGGGCGTTCCTTTGGTGACCCGGCTCCAAATTTTCTTCAGCGAATAGTCTCGGACTGATCTGCGAGAGTGAAACCTTGAAAGCTCGCGAGATCAGGATGGTCTCCTGAGGCTAAATAATATTACCCTTCCAACATTTTGCGGGCTGTGGGCTTACGATTAGCCTTAGCAAAATAAATAAAAATTAAAGAAGTGGCCAACCATATGAAGCTGATCCTAGTGGGATATTTGTCCTCTGCATTTTTCCTAAGGGCAGTGATAGTCATGCCAGTCCTGTAAGGTTCCTTGGTCAAGGTTAATGACCGGCGTACCTGACATGTAACAACCATGCATAATGCTTTAGGTTAATAGACTACATTAATTAGGCTATGTATGCTTGCAAAACAAAATACACCATCCCCCTTCTTTTTTGTCTTACAACTGGATTACTGACAATAGCAGCCATTAGAAATGGTCATTCCACTTGGCAGCCCACTTCCCTGCAACTCCCAGCAATATGCTCTCCAACTTCCAGCCACTGGAGTGGCCCCCTCTTGCATATTTTCTTACTCTGACTCCACCCTTTCAGTGAATTAAAGGAGATGACGCTTCTCTTTAGATCTTTATGTCCACAAATCATGACAAAAAGATAATTTTAGTACAAAGATTGATGTTTAAAAAGGAATTGCAAGGGACCAGCCAAGGAAAGTGGGGATATTATGATTGGCTGCTACTCTTACTGCCTGGTAACACCTTTACCTCTGCTTCCTGTTTCTCCTAGCTTCTGCAGGTCAAATCATTTACACATACAGTACATCAATCTCCTACAGATGCATCATAGCAAAAAAAAATAAAAAATCAGAACACAGATTTCTCAGCATCAGTTGATGTTGAATCCTAAACTTTGTGGTTTTTGTAGGAAAGAATTAAAAACAAAACCAGACGGAAACATGCTGCTCCTGGCAGTTTATTTGTGATTCTCTGCATAATATACTTCATGTGCAGCAACTGGGAATATTTCCTGATGTTAAATAATATTTATGTAAACCATTACAGGCTAAGCTGGTCTATGCTATATGAATTCAAGCGGTGTGATGTAATGTGTATTCAGGTATGTTTAAGGTTTTAATTTCTCTGTGTTTTTTATTTTTGCTGGACACATTTGTTTAATGTAAGATTATGAAAAGCTCAGATTACATCACTATGTATCAAAAGATAGAGGTGGAGATTTATGCTTTTTTTTTTTTTTTTTTTTTACATTTCATTTTGCAAACATAGAACACGGATAAAGAAATTAAAAGGATATTTCTTCCAACTGCCAACTGGCCACTCAATCAGTTCTGGCTCCCACGCTATGCTAATGATGTAGAGGCAGAGGGGTGGACGAAGCTGCCATTGAACAGCAGGTTACAGTGATTTATTTGCAAAAATAACAGGAGAGCTGCTGGAGCTGAACTGTTTCCCAAATCTCAGTCAGTTCAGAATGATACCTGCTATGCAGAGCGCGCTTAGATCTGCAGCAGTTAGGCGTATAAGGGTGTCTGCTCAGACAATGAGGGGAAAATGTGTTTTTGTACCAATTCACTCCTCCTGTTGAAGTTACCCCCATAAGGACAGTGTGAAGATCCTAGTTGAGCTTTGTGGTTTTGTCTTTCTCTGTTTTCATCAGTTTGGTTTCAGTCACTGGTGTAAGAAGGTCTTTCATTCCCTTAGGTTTAGTGCCTTACTTTTCTGTCATCTGCTCTCTGTGTATTTAAGTGCATTCAATTAGCTCTGTGTCTCTCTATTCCCATTGGTACAGTAGCAGCTATTCAAAATGGCCCTTCCCAGTCAAAACCCAACAGAATCCCCTCCAACTTCCAGCCACTGGCCCTCTACTGGGCATGCATATTTTTTTACTCTGACTCCACCCTTTCACTGAATTACAGGCTCTGACCAGGAGATGAAGCTTCTCTTTAGATCTTAATGTCCACAAATCATGACAGAAAGAATATTTCAGAACAAAGATTGATGTTTAAAAAGGAATTTTAGGAAACCAGCCAAGGAAAGTGGGAACATTTTAAATGGCTATTACTGTAAATTATTCCTCGTGTTTTACTCACCTGTCTCTGTTTTAATTAGTTCTCTTCCTACAGTTTCCATCACCTGCATTATATGTCATTCTCCACTTTTCCCTCAGTATTTAAGTTCACTGTTAGATTTCATTTTGCTGGATCCTTTTATCAGTATCCATTTACCTTCCTGTTCATCTGTCTCTCCTGACATAAAACCCTTAATTCTCATAACATTTGTTCTGCATGTTGGTCTTTGATCCAGGATTTTTGAGACCTGATTTTTTTAGCCTAACAGCTCCATTCAGGGGTGGATTTAGGAAATTTGGCATGGGGCCCCTCTGAATTGAGAAGACAGCACATAAAAAAGACCTATTATACAAATAGAAAATGTTAATAGAATAGACATCCATTATCTGTTCTAGGTTTTGTCCCTCTCTTCTTGTCCCTTTTCTTCTTGTTTTCCTCTCTATGTTTTGTAATCAGCTGACTTTTCATGCTGTCTCTAAAAGGGAATGAAAGATTTTTTCCAAGCACTAAGCTCACTTAGCTGATTGCTCCTTCCATGTTTCCAAAAGGCCAAAGTAAATAACCCAGTCCTTCTTTTTTCACTGTAGACAAGCCATGATCTGCTTCTCTGTTTCTCATTTTTCATTTGGATGAAATAATAGCTGCATGAATCATGACAGCAGACAAGATAGAGGAGAGCAGGGAGGCGGGGTTACCAGTCTACTTCGCTCTGGAGAGCAGAGTTACGCTGCTTTTAGATGTTGTCTCCAAAGTCTCCAGTAGTAGAAAAAAGTCGCTAGATTTGGCGCTAGGAGCTTTTTAGAAATCAAAAGCTGCTAGAGGGGTCTGAAAAGTGGCTAAATATAGCGACTAAAGCGCTAAGTTGGCAACACTGCTCTTTGCATGGTTTGTTTTCAAATGGTTTGCTGCTGTCTGTTTTGGACCTTTCTGAACATGTGCAGCAAATGGACTGATCCAATATGGTCAACACTGCAAAACACCTGGAGGTTGAGACACATTTAATATTATCCAGCGTTCTGATGGCATTTTAGTAGAAAGGATTTTTATCCAAAACATAATAATAAGCCGCTGAACAAATAGGGAATAGTTGTATTAACTCTAAATGTAAACAGAGTTTTATGTGGCCCCCCAGGGGAACTTGGGGCCTTAGGCACCTACCTAGTATTGCCTAATGGTAAATCCCACCCTGGCTCTATTTTCCATACCCTCTGGAGATTTTAGAAGTGCAAACTGGATCTCCATCACAGTTCTGCTCGTTTCAGTTAGTGAGGAAGGTTTTACTGATAACTGCTCTCAGACAAACGCTGTTTTTAATCCGTCTTTTAAATTGGTAAATCTGTCCAGTTCATGACGTCCAACATGGAACAGAGAGATGAAGTTGGGTTCTGCTGACAGTTGACTTGATCCAGAGGGGGTTTCCTTTTTTCAGCCTCAGAGTTTTAGGTTACTGGAGCTTTTATCAGCAACACATTGCCGAGAGATAACAGATTACTCAGCCCATCAAACACAAAGTGATTAAAGTTTTTACTGTACGCTTGAAGTGAATTTAACGACCCCGTTTATCTCCTGCTGGTGTTTGGCGAGTGGGCTGCTGTTCTTGAAAGATTCCTGCAACATTTCCGATCCTCCTAAACATTTCCAGACTCGGGAACTTTCCTGGACTTTGACTCACCTGCCTGCAGCCTCACCTCTCAAACACACTGTTGCCACAACAGGCTGATGTCTGTAATGGAAATATGTCCTGCAGAGACATGACGGACAGAAGAAGAGACGAGGTATCATCATCTTCAACTGGGGCATCATTAAAAAGGCCTTTCTAAAAACAGCCCAATAAGGTGAATCTTATTTCTCTGATTTGCTGTGAAGATTTTTATTGAATTATCTGATCCATTTCATCCTTTTCACTAGTATTATGTGTTTTGATGGCCTTGGTTTGAGTTCATTTATTACTAATATGAGCTGCGGTGGCCAGGAAGGGCCAAACAAAGAATTTTTAGTGTGAAATCTAATTACCAAGGCTACAACCCTGCTTTCTTAGCTCTACACATAATTTCTTTTTCCATTTTTATTCCTGTTGCTCATCTCTGTTGTGGTTTTTATTTATACCAGTGTTTCTGCAGTCTGCTCTCATCCGTTCTGCTAACTATATACTCACCTGTTCCTAATCATCTTCTCCAGTATATCTTCCTCTTGAGCCGGGCTTACACTGTATGATTGTTATGCCCTTTTCGGGCCGATTCTCCAGTCGTGTGAGAATTTTCGATCAGGCCCGGGTTTCAGCCTGGGCGTGGTGACGTGTACATGCGTTAACGAGGGGCGATCAGCCTCTCATAACCACCTCCACATTAGGAATCGTAAGTTCGGGAGAAAATCAAACATGTTTGAAATTCAGTCGGCCATCATAAGGTGGTCGTGCGCAAACAAGGATTCTTCTTTTTAACTCTCAGACAAAATCACAAAAAGCATGATGGGGTGTGAGTGAAATGGAGTTCCTCCTGTAAAAATGACAGACCGTAGTAGCCATGTTTGCTCAGCCATGTCTTTGTTCAAATACGTCGTCGCCTTTTCTTTTTAGGGCTTTCAGCACAAAACTGCACAAATTGCCAAGACAGCGCGTTTCACTCTAGTGAGCTTCTTATTCCTCCTCTACTGGTTTGGCCTCCAGATAGATGACTCTAAGTAACGCTATCTCACTGCGGAGCTGAGTCCCACCTGGTTTTTAGACGTACAATGTGAGCAGGTAGATCGCATCAGAGCGTCGGGCCTCACAGTGTGAGAACAAACACACGTCGTACATTGTGAGCTGTAGATGCGTGCAATGATTGAAAAAAAATCGTACACTGTAAATTGCAGTGTTAAATATGTAGTGTAAAAGGACATTGGCTCTTTAACAGTTATTCCAACAACAATTGGAGTAAGATATACACTACAGAGAGTTCTAATTTAACACTAATTCTGAGTGGGACCAAATGCACTCTGAAAGTGTTACTTTAACACTGCAGGTTCATTCAGTCATTGCTAATTCCTCCTTTTTTTTTTTTTTACCATCCCCTGTTTATTATTATTGTTATTAAAACGTTTAGTTTTTTTTCTACATGAACCCCTTTCTGCCTTTTGGACTGCCCACAGTACAAACACATGCCAGATTCAGAAGAAGGATCTAATGCTGACGTTTGTGGTAGTAATCTAACCAAACCTGGTCAGGATAAGGAAGGAAACTAGGAAACTGGAGGGTGTTAGGACTCCAGTCTGTGTGGTCTGTGTTTTTGTGTTTTCCTTCCTCCACCAGGCGGCACCTGGTTCTGATTCTCGTCCTCACACACCTGCAAGGGGTTACCTCTTTAATGGAGTGTTCTTAAGCTGCTGACTGCCACTACCTCACGCCAGAGTGTTTGCCAGTTTTGGGTACTCTAGCCAAGCTGAGTTTTTGCTGAGTCAAACTGAGCTTTTTTCAACCTCAGTCTTAACATTGTTTTTTGTCTTTGTCTCTCAGCAGGAAGTCATCCTGCAAACTGAATATTTCTGACCTTCTCTCCCTGAAAGGGTCAATTGAGCTTCAAACTGAGCTGAGGAAACAAACCGGAGGTTTGGATCCACTTTTCCCCGAGGAAACGTTTGAGCTTCACACTGAGAAAGGGATTCATCTGCACAACAATCCATTCAAGTACCGCAGGAAATCTGAGAGTCTTTTCTCCATTCATCTACAAGCAACCGCATTCTGGGTAACCCTGTCCGTCCCTCCACCGTATGAGACAAACACTGGAACACATTCCTCACCTACTGGAGACTAAGAGTCTGCTTTTCTGGAAACGTGAGTCTGCCAACCTTTTCTCCTCTTCAAGGTTGAGAATCAATTTTCCCACTGAACCTGAACTAACCGCAGTGTCTTCCCCTCACCTTTCAGTTCCGGTTGAGCAGTGTTCAGAGCAACACTGGAATCTCCACAAGCTTCTCAATAAACCTGTAAAACGTTTTCCCTGGTCTCTCTGTAATGGTTTCTCTGCGTTTGGGTCTGATCTTTAGTTAAAACATGACAGAAGGAAACCAACAGAGGCTGGGACAGACCGTCAGAAACTGTGTATTAAGGCTGTCATGATTGCAGCTGAGGAAAGAAGATGTTTTATTTTAGAACATGGAGATATGCCTGATTGGTTTATATAAATAAAAGGAGAAAAGATAGAAAGCAGTTTACATTTGAAGAAAATATTTGAAATGCTTCCAGAAAGCATGAAGAACTACGGAAACTTTAATCTACAGCAGGGGTTCCCAAAGTACTCTTATTTTTAATACATTGTGGGGCCCATTTCAGGGAAAATGGCACATTTTGGGGACCGGCTGCTCCTTGTTGGGCTCAATGCCTGAACCCCACGTTGGGAATTGCTGTTTTATACACAGTTTTATACACAATTCTCATCGTGAGGTTTATTGATGACCAAAATATATCATGATATACATATTTTTGAGTGTAAATACATTACAGTCAAAGCCAAGCTTTTTGCAGACGGTTGTTTAATTGTGATGAATACCTTCATTGTAATAAAAAAGGAAATCTGAAGGCTCCCGTTTCCAGGATGAAACCTCCGGTAGAAACAGAATCAGGCTCCATGTGTCTGAGCATCTCTCTGGACCTTTTTAGAGTTGGGAGACCGACAAGAAACACTGAACCAACTGGAAACAAAACATTACAAAGAGAGCAGAAAAAGCTCAAGAGACGAGGGATAGATTACAAGTTTATTCTAAATCTGTTTATCAAAACAGACCTGAAAACAACTCAACATTTCTAGAGGTCATGTAGAGGCTGGAACTCCTTCAAATACTGAGGAGAAAATATCCTAAAACTCCTGAGAGCCCATGCTCAGGGTAAAGAGTCACCTCTCCATCTGTTCACTGCTGCAAAAGCAGCAGGAGTTCACACACACACTGACACACACTGACACACACTGACACACACCGACACACACAGCATTTCAGTTTCTGGGAGAAAAGCTGTAAATGAAGGCAGTGATTTTAAACTCTGATCAAAGCAAATCTGAACGCTGGTCAAGGCACCAAACAACAGGATCATCTCAACACATTTATGTCCTCATAACAAGAGGGGGGCGAGTTCACACTCACAGACAGGGAGAGGAGGAAGAGATCTGGAAAATTCCTGCGAAGATCAGCTTTGAAGGATGTTTTTGAGATGTTTATGCGTTTTTGCATCCTCTGATCCAACAGGCTTGGTCTCTGTTTGCACCGCATTGATTTTTCCTGGGAAATCAGTTCATCACTCAGCTCCTGCTCCGGCTCAACCTTTTCAAAACACACATTCATTTTTTTTTTAACCACAAATTATGCATTACTAATTAAGGACTTCATTAAAGGGAGGTGTTGGTGGGAGAAGTTGCTGCATGAAGAAGCAATCAGCTCTGCAGAGCGCCGCTGACAGATCTTGTTGTCTGCACAGTAATGGTGTCATTCATCACTGTGTGAAGTGTTATTGGTGCTTCTGCCCTGCAGTTTCACTCTTACAAAAGACTGATTCCACCTGCTGCTAAAACTCACCTCAGAGTGAGAACTGTCCCTGTCTCCAGCAGCCAAAGGCCAGAGGTGGCGTCCACCCCGGACGGAGCTCCTGTCCATTAAAGGACACCGGTGACAGACCGGACAAACAGATAAACACACACTCTGTCCACAAAGATCATTTAAAGGGGCCGTCTGAATCTGCTGTAGTTGGATAATTGACCAGTAGGTTGATTTTTATTGGTAACATTAGGAAATATTTATTAAACAATAAAACTTAATGACGTTCAGCCTGGGGAAGAGGAACGCTCCATCCTGGTCCTTCATCTCTCACCATTAACTTCTCAGATGACTCCATCTATTTATTGTTCTGCTGTTTTTCTTTCAACCCTGGTTGCAACGTTCTGATCCCTGCCTCTGCTACCTTTCACTTTTTTACCTCAGTCTTTTTCAGCTTATTCCAAAAAAGTTTTAGAAAAAAGGTTAAAATATAATCCACTGGACTTTGTTTCCAAGTTTGAAGACATTTCGCCTTCCATCCAGGAAGCTTTTATAAAATGTCAGATGAGATCCAAACTTTATAGAGTAGCCCAACAAAGCCTTGTTTTGGCTTAGAAAACATGCAAATTGAACCGGAATTCGGTAAACATGGCGCAGCTCTGGACAAAGGACATTTATTTGAGGACCAGAATGTTCACATATTGGATAAAGAAAATAGGTGGTTTGAGAGGAGCATGAAGGAAGCCTAAAAGAAGCTTAAACAGAGGGAATCGACTCCCCATACTGCTGGAGCACCCACAAAAGGGCACCATGAGGTACACGGTGGAACCCCTTCTCCAGATTTACAAAACACGTGTGGCGTGGTTGGATGAACTCCCAAAAACCCTTGAGCACCTGATTTAAGTTTAATTCAATTCAGTTTATTTCTATAGCACCAATTCAAAACACATTTTATCTCAAGGCACTTTATAGGTACAATTTAACCAGATCGTACAGTCAAAATGGTTCAAAGTGATCTATCTAAGGAAAACCAGCTGATTGCGAGGAGTCATTGACTCTTCAGCAATCCCTCACACTAAGCATGCATGCAGTGACAGTGTAGAGGAAAATGTTAACTGAGCTCAGTGTGAGCAGCCATCTGCCTTTATAAGCCTCATGCCTTCAGTAGAGGGTTCCTCTGGCTCAGGGCTTCTCTGGTAGTTTTTTAATTCTCTCATAAGGCCGCTCACTCTAAAGCCTGGCTAACGCCCCACACAACCAAATCACTTTCATGCCCCTCCATGCAGCATCCTTGCAGCCTTAATTTCCTCACTGCGCACCTAGGAAAACTTGTTGAAACAGGAAATGAGTGCTGCTCTTGGATGGCACAAAGAGGCTTTTTAAAAGATGGCTGTGTTCACAACCTCCTCCTGTAGTGTGTAGTGTTTTTAGTCGTTAGTGCTAATGATATGGATCTAGCTAAAATGATCTTATGATATGGCAGGAAGTGGACTGAAGCTGAGAAAAACTCCTCAGGAGGCATGGATAACTGATCTCACTGGAAAAAATCCAACTCTAGATAAGTCAGTTTTTTTAAAAAATAAGTGCATTTGTTCTTGAATTGAGGAGATAAAAGAGACATATTACCAATGGAACAAGACAATTTAGGTTTAAAATAAGAAAACACAACTCCATTGTCTTATTTCAAGTGCATGTTATCTAATTATCTTATTTTAAGAGTAAAAAATACTCATTCCATTGGCAAATTATCTCATTTACATACTCAAATCAAGGGTAAATACACTTAATTTGAGAAAATTTTACTTATTTCTTGATCGTTTTTGCAGAGGTTTGGATCAAAGGGACGAGAGAAGGAGAAACACAGGGCTGGATCAGTAGATCTGGCACTGATGGCTGGGACCAAGCAGTTTCAGTAGAATCTAGAACAGGTGGATCTGATGAAAGGTAATGAAAACCGGGTGGAGCTAGGCAGGTGGAAGGAATGAACTAATAACCCAGTCATCAGTGCCAAGATCATGACCTTTACATCTTCTGACAGTTAATGTGAAACTGTTCTTGTCTGCTAAATCTGCACCAGCATAGAACCTTGTTAAGTCGTTGGTAGCACGTCATCCCCTTTACAGAGAGGACTGAGTTACTACTCCTCCGTACGTGAGCAACAGGATGGCAGCGAGGGACGGAAATTGTCCTCTGTTGACATGACTGGTTTCTAAATGGTACTGATATAGAGCTCTATTTAGACTAATTTCAGTCAAACACCCACACACTGATGGTGGCAAACTGCATGGGGCTTACTGACAGAAGTGGGGCTGCCATACACTGACTTGAACCGACAACCCTCCGGTTGAAGGGCAAACTCCCATCATCTGACGCCACTGTCGCCCTCTAGATCCTAGATCCAGGGTAATTTCTAGGAACCAGCCCATCAGAACCAGAAATTCTTCTTGGTGATCCAGAGCCAGTCTGAGTCACAGATCTACACTCAAAACACGAAACCTTCCCTAATAACAACAGGAACTGCGATTCGCTGTCTGACTGCTAAACATGCTGTTTCTGTCAGCCAGTTATGATGCAGCTCTGGTGTCTTAGTTCAATTCTTACTGAAGGCCAGTTCCGTGATGGATGCAATAAAAAAAAACTCTAAAGAGTTCCCTGATAACTGAAGAATTATTTCATGAATGACTGGACCAAACCGAAGGAACCATGCCTCAAGCCGTCCAGCTTTCCACATCAGATGACACGTCAACCGGAGGCTTGGAGTGGGAGGTCTCTGCAGAAGGAACCCACTGAAACCCACAGAAAGCTCTGATTGGCTCGAGGAATCCTGCATCAGCATTCCCGCCGAGTGATGCTCTGTTTTCCTGAGAAACTTTTCAGCATTCCTTCTAATTAGGAAGTGGAGGGTGTGATTCAGATCCAGCAGGTTTATGTAATGCGGTGACTTCCTGGGGTCAGGATCCACCTACACTCCAGCTATCTGACAAACACACAGCATTTAGACAACTACTTGAGGTGGAAACATAAATCTCTCCATATATGCACTGACAAGGGTGACTGGATGTTGTATCCATGGCTACCTTCTCACGTAAGCCGTATTATTTTTATCACAAAAGCCGTTCTGTTTTTCCACCCAAGCCTCCTGCTAACATGATGCTGATATTCACAGAGCCGCTTCTATACGTGAGGAAAAACCAAAAAGGCTCAATTACACACAGAGCTTCCCATTGTGTCCAAACTGGAGGGTGTTGGAATCAGGGAGAGGATTTTAATGAGAACAGACAAGCAGAGAGCTGCAGAGCATTTCTGTCTTCACTGCATTTACTTCTCACTTTTAAATCATTCAGATGAAGCAAAAACAACTCATCCTGTCCAACCGACTGTGCCTCCCTCAGAATGAGGTCCACTGCAGCTGACAAGAACTTCAGTAGTCCTGCTGTACACATCTGAGTCCAGATATTTTTACTTTAGTTTAAATTGGACTAAAATGTTATTCTGTTTAGGAGTCCCTAAGTTATTTCTTTACTACTAATTTTGGATTTTCTTTAAAGTCTCTACTCCAAATTTTAAAATAGTGATGAAGCCTAAATGGTGATGTCATGGTTTTGTAACTTTTTGATAGGTTGCTATGAGATAAATGGAGACAGATCTGTGGATGCATTTAAAGGCAACGGCTTTAAACACTCTGCTTTGCTGGAGAAATCATGAAACAATCAAAGAAATATCAGGATGAGAAGCTGCTGGCCTCCACTGCTCTGGCTCATCTTTGGATCCAACTGCTCATCTGCATAACAATCATAGGAAAGTTCCAACAGCACAGAAATGTCCAGGCGCCATACTGTTCAAGAAGGAGACAGGATACTTAAAGGAAAAATCCCGATCAGCAAGGAATGATCAATGGGTCTCATTATTTATTCCTAAAACTAATACGTTCCCTGTGATTTAATGAATTTAGTGTTAATCAGTAAAAAATAAAAAGTACAATTTTCTTCCGATCACTGAGTCTGGGAGCGGCCATTTTGCCCAAATATAGTAACCCCTCCCTCCTGCCATCTTCCAGCAGTGGCGTCACGGTGATTAGCGATAAGCCTAAGCGCCATTCTCCCCCCGCTTTACAAGAAGCTAAATCAATGGGAACTAAGGAGGTATTGTTCACCTACCCGCCCCAGCCGGTGAACAATACCTCCTTAACGACGATCAACCCTTAACAATCATAGACAGGTTTCAGGTATTACAGGAGACAATCCCCCCTTAATGGCAATCCCCTTTAACGACCGACCCTAGAATCATAGACAGGTTCAGATATTACAGGCTAACGATGGAACTAATGACCCATTCATCGGTTACCATTTGCATGTTTCCAAGCGATACAAGGCCTTGTCTATATAAGACTCTAACTCACTGCGGAGCCAGACATTTGAATTGAGAAAGCTTCCTGGAGAGGTGGAGAAACGTCTTCAAAATCTTGGAAACCAAGTCCAGTGGATATTTTTGAATTTTTTACGGAATTTCCAGAGGACTTCACCATTGAAATTCACCAGAGCTATAGTGAAACTGACAATGCCCACGTGCATGGCAGCTGGATGTTGGAATAACATCCAACATCTAAAAAATTCCTGATCCTCCACGGACGGGTTGGTGGATTGGATACCGCCAACTTGAAAGAGGGAGGATTTGCCATCAAACTTCTGGCCAGAGAAAAAACCGTAATATGTAGCCAACATTTGGAAGAAGAATGTTTTCAAGATGACTTGGATAATAGCGCGACGTTGTGACAAACACAGATACAGCACTGGGACTTGATCGTAACAGCCGATACCGCATACCGCACCGTGACGTACAAACCAGTAGGTGGCAGTAGTGTTCTTTGACAAACATGGATGCCTCCAGTAAAGCACATTCACATGAAAATTACTCTGAATTAAAACACTGATCATTTATTGAACAGGATGGAATAATTTATATTTAAAGTATTTTCAGAAGTTTGAATTCTGAATATGAGCGTCCTCAGTATTCTGTCAGTTCCTCCAGAGAACTCTCAATCATCTAATTACTTGATTCAGGTGTGTTGAACCAAAGTCACATCTAAAGGTTGCAAGATACCGGCCCTCAGGAACTGGAATTCCTACCCCTGATCTAAAGGAAACATATTCCAGGACATTACAACTTTTTTAATGATTCTTTTTGTACTATATACGCTCTTTTTATATTTTCCGATGTAATTCTATCTTTAATGGTATCTTGCTTTAACTCTTTGTGCTCTATTTAAGCTACGGGAACCAGGATTTCACTGAAGGAGTAATCGTACGGGATAAATAAAGTTGAGTCTAAGTCTAAGGTTCTGTGTCCCAGAGAGGATTGGGTTTTGTTTATAAATGGGTCCCAAACTAAAGCCAACCAGTAAAAGGAAAACCTGTTACTATAGAAGCACCAGAGGACGATAAGAACATAGTTTGCAGACGTACTGGGAGACAAATAGCTTAATTTTTACCTTCAATAATAGATCTCATGGTCAGGAATGAACAATGTGAGGAAATACATTTTTGTCAATCAGTTTTCTTCTTCTGCATCATTTCCTTCCGACCCACCTCTCAGTTTCTTGAGTCCAAGCCAAGCAAAGTCCTTGTCACTCCAAGTGTTCAGTAAATGTATTATCTTGTATTATTTATCTTCTGCTTGTCGTTGGGTCCACCGTTAAACTGGACTGCAGCTGGGAGAAAAAGAAATCCAATGAAAAGATGGAAAGTTCTGATCGTTGGAGGAACTATTTTTCCAGAACAAAGGAAAGCTTCGCTGCTCGGAGGGGAAATATTAAACGGTTTGAGATAAAGTGACGACATAAGTTGCTAAAAGGGACAAATTACACAGAATATGGAGGAAATTAGTGGGATAAAGAAAACTTAAACTAATGATACCTATTAATGACTCCTGTAGGAACCATCAGGAAATGTGTGACTGATGGACTAGAAGCAGTTTTGTTTCTGACCTTGATGAAACCAGAAAGGCCGACTGTCAGCAGCTCAGGGCCCATAAACATGAAGTGTCTGAATTTATGGAGTACTTTGGAAAATGAAGAGATATTCAGGACAGTAACAGAGTCCTGCTGGAATCAGGACCTAAAACCTGTTTTGTTTTTTGTTAAATTTTTATTTATTATAGTAGTAATGCTAATGTAAAGGCTGTGCTCATTTTAATTAAAGCTGAAGTCTTCCAGAGTCCCTCTTCCACCTCTGGTTCTGACTCACAGCACTTCTACAACAGAGCAGAACCAATGCGACTGTAATGTTATAAGAACTCTATGATCACAATATCCTGTTTCTCCCACCATGAAATGCATATAATTTGATTTAGTTCAAAAATACTTTATCAAATCTCCAATCTCAAATCTTTGTGGTTAGAATCTTCAGCAGACAAATCTGAAAAGTGTGGTGTGCGCCTGTATTCATTTGAAGTCAGTACTTCATCACACCTGGACTTCATCAGCAGGACTCTGGAGAACGTGCTGTCTGCTGAGAAAGTATTTCAGCCAATCGACTTAGATGTGTTTTATCTGAGAATCACCTGAAATGTGCAGGAAGCCTGGTGTAGAACCTCCATCCTCTGCAGGTTCAAATGTCCATCTTTTAAGGTTAGTCTCTATCAGCTCCATATTTTCAATTCATTTCAGTTTATTTATCTAACGCCAATTTACAACACGTCATCTCAAACTGAATCAGAGTTTTCTATCTAAGGAAAAACAGTTGATTGCATCGACTCATTGACTCCAAAGGCAATCCCTCCCACTAAGCATGCTTGTAGCGACAGTGGAGAGAGGAAAAACTCCCTTTGAACAGGAAGGAAACCTCCAGCAGAACCAGGCTCAGTGTGGCGGCCATCTGCTGAGGCTGACTGGGGTTCAAGGGAGACAGAAGCAGAGATACAGAAAGCAGCTGTAAAAGGCGGCCCGTCCAGGAAAACACACAGTCAGGCAGGCACGAGCTCCGAGCCAGCTCCCATGCCAGAGGATGAAGAGCACATCCAGCCAGTCACAGTCAGAGAAAACAGGACTACACTGAAAAACAGGCTGCTCTACAACATTTATAAAACAAAGGTGTTGATGGCAGCAGCAACAGCTGATATTTCTCTCAGGATGGAGTCACAGCCAAACAGGAACAGACCAGATGAAGCAACTATTAGAAAAAGCAGAGAGAGCAGAACGTTAGAGATTGAACTAACAGATTCTGCAGAGTGGGAGAAAAGAGATAGAATGAAGCAGAATGTTGAAATGGGGGTCCCTATGTCCTCCAGCAGTCTAAGCCTATAGCAGCATAACTATAGGAGATAGCTCAACAGATAACCTGAGCCACTTAAACTATAAGCTTTATCAAAAAGGAAAGTTTTTAAGTCCAGCCTTAAAAGTAGACAGGGTGTCTGCCTCACGGACTAGGCACAGGAGAGGAGCCTGATAACTAAAAGATCTCCATACATCTACAGACTAAAACATTTGCTTATTTTCCTTTGCTAAATATGTTGGTTGGAGTGGGTCTATCAATGTTTTAAATATTTTCCAGGATTCTCAGAAGGGTTCAGATCAGAGCTGGAGCCGTTTCCTTTTAGAACTACCCCTCTCAGCACACCTGATTTCCATTCCACATTTTGCATGTGGTTCAAAGGTTTCATTTTGCTCCCTCTGAGCCGAACATCTTCCACCACATATTTGCTGAGTCTTCATAGCTGCTGAAAAGCAGAACTTGCTGCTCTTCATGTGAAGCTTCAGAGTTCAGGACTAACAGTCAACAGATTCTCCCACCTGAGCTGCATGCCACTGCAGCCCCTCCAGAGTCCTCTGTGCTACTCTGATCAGTGCTCTCCTTGTGCAGCCTGTCGGTTTAGGTGGACCTCCAAATCCTGGCAGGTCTGTTTGATCAGATGATGGATAGATGAGAGCCGGTGCAGTACACTGGAAAAAAATCAAAATCTAGAAAAGTCATTTTTTCTTAAAATAAGTGCAATTGGTTCTTGGATTGAGGAGCTAAAAGAGACATTTTGCCAATGGAACAAGACAATTTACATTTAAAATGAGAAAACACAATTGCGTGTCTTATTTCAAGTGCAATTTGTCTAATCATCTTATTTTAAAGGTAAATACTCATTCCATTGGCAAACTATCTCATTTACCTACTCAAATTAGTGTGAATACACTTAATTTAAGACATATATTACTTATTTTTAGATTTTTTTTTTTTCCTGTGTAAGACAATTGTAATTGGTATGACTTCTTGTTTTGAGAAAACATATCATGATTTTGTGTAATATATTATGGCACTAGAGGATTGTTCCTTTTACTTTGAGTAAAATCTTCTCAAATGAAGATTGGTAATCGAACAAAATCTGTTTGCTTAATACATCATCCTCAAAATAAGCCTTTTTGGATTGTAAGACTTAAATGCTGTACTGTTCTGTTGCATCGAAGACAAAGCTGAGCAAAAAGGGTAGTGGATCGATGCCTTAAGATCTACACCATCAACAGCAGAAAGCATGCACTGCAAAAATGATTTAGAAGTAAGTGAATATTTTCTTAAATTACGTGTATTTACCCTTAAATTGAGTAGGTAAATAAGATGATTTGCCAATAGAATTTGTATTTTTACTCTTACAATCGTTACATAATTTGCACTTGAAATAAGACAATGCAATTGTTTTTTTATTATTTGGAATCTAAATTGTCTTGTTCCATTGGCAAAGTGTCTCAATTCAAGAAAAAAATGCTCTTATTTTAATAAAAAAAAAAAATAGATTTGTTTTGTTTGTTCTTTGCAGTGTGTTCCTTCCTCCTCCAGGCTGTAGTCTTTCTGATGCAGTTTGCATGTTCCTTCTGTAAACACCTTGGTGCCATCTGGGTCTGGCCTGCTCCACAGTCCAGAAACACGACAGTTGTTTTAGTCTGTAAATGTGTGTGTGCATGGCTGTCTGTTGCTTGATATATTCTGACATTTCCCTCATGGCTGAACTTTATCTCAGCGTCGCCAGAAAACTGTAATCTTGTTTTAAAAGCACGACGCAAAGGAACACAGCAGACAGAGCTGCATCCGAGCACAGTGAGAACACAGGATGGACAAACTAACGTGATCATCTGGAGCTGGGGAGATTTGAAAATGCACAACACCACCTGGCTGATTGTGGAAGTGAAATTGACTAAAACGTGAACTTTTTTCTCCCGCAAACACCAGCTGCTCTCATTATACAAATGAACAATACTTGGTTACAGCTTTACATCTGAGGATATCCTAGAAATCCTCAATTTGAAACTCAAAGACTTTCTCACTACCACTCAATATGATTACAGAGCCAGAGCACGGAAGAGGGAGAAGATTTTCAATATGATGGCTATAAAGATTTATAACATGAGGGAACAAAGGTGGAGGTGGACATAAAATTTATAAGGACAAGAAGTCATTGAACTTCAAAGTACTGCATTACATTAAATTAAAGTACTAGGTGATGTAACAACTGGGGATAGAAAAACGCATTAAAAGCAATTTCACATAATTTTGTACAAATGCAAAAAAGCTATATTTATATAAACCATTTTTAGTTACTGGTTGGAGAGTAAAGTGTTCAGAATAACCAACAACAGCCTGTTGGTATGGAGATTTTAATATTGGTGCAAACTTACTGCAAATGAATAAATGTTCAGGACATACAAAAGTTAATGCAGATAAATGCAAAAGAAAAATGCCGTAATCACAGAAAATAAAGAGCACTAAAGGGTAAATACGTTGCATGCACATAAATTATGATAATACATACAAATTCAAAGTAAAATGCTGCAATTACCAAAAAAACAAAACAAATAAAATCTATATGAGACCCGACCCTCAGTACAGTCATAACTGGGATGCTAAGACAGATTTGTCAGGGACTCCAGTCTGTGTGTTTGTTTTTTTGTGTTTGTCTCCCTTCCTCCACCAGGAGGCGCTTGGTTCCTGGTCCGCCTCCCTCACACACCTGCTGATGGTTACCTTCGATTAGCGGAATGCTCTTAAGCTGCTGACTGCCACTACCTGCGGCCTGGCCAGAGTGTTTGCCCAGTTTTGGGTACTCTAGCCAAGCTGAGTTTTTGCTGAGTAAGGCTGAGTTCTTGTCAACCTGAGTTTAGACTTTGTTTTTGTCTTTGCCTCTCGGCAGGAAGTCATCCTGCAAACTGGATCTTTCTGACCTTCACTCCGAGGAGGGATCAACTGAGCCTTAAACTGAGCTGGGGATTCAAACTGGAGGTTTTGGATCCAGTTTCCCAGAGAGGACGTTGAGTTTACACACTGAGCAAGGGAATCATCTCCATTACGACCCGTTCAAGTACGCCAGGAAATCTGAGTGGCAGTCGGCTTCTCCGTTCACCAACAACAGACCATGTTCTGGGTAAACCCTGTTCCGCCCTCCACTGAATCAGACTAACACAGGAAAACAGCACACAGATTGGAGTCAAAGATTCTACAACTTTTCTGGAGACGTGAGTTAACAACCAAATCCTCTTCTCAAAATCCACAAATTAAATTTCTCACTGAGCCTGAACTAATCGCTGTGTCTTCCCCTCACCTTCCAGTTCCGGCTGAGCAGAGTTCAGAGCAACACTGCACCGTGCTTCATCTCTTCAATAAAACCTGTTAAACCTTTTCCCCTGGTGTCTCTGAATTAGTTTCTCTGCATGTGGGTCCGAGCTTTAGATTAAACCATGACAAGATTATGGTTTTACAAAAGATTCAAAGGAAAACTTCTCTTATTTTCTTTCCACCAAATGTCCTCTGGTCTGCATCCCATGTATGTGTTAAGGGTCTCTTCCATAGATATGAATTCATATTAAAGGCTATATCCTAGTATCATATCAGTTGATCGGCTCACCCTAGTGGCTGGGGACTCTTTCTTTTATCCAGTGCTAGTTTGCAGCTTTTCTTAAAGTGACTTAAGCATACACTGTGTGATATTTTCAGTCTTTGCACGCAGAACTGTACAACGAAACCGCAGGGTTCAAAAGTTCACAGCTCACAATGTTTGTTCTCACACTGTGGGACCCAATGCTCTGATGTGATCTACCTGCTTACACTGCATGACCAAAAACCACACGTTTGGCTCAACACTGAGAGATGGCGCTGGATGGACTTGTTAATCTGGAAGAAGAAGAACTCCCTTGTTTGCACATGAGCAGTGCGCGAGGTTCTGGTAAATCGGCTCGTAGCTCTGCTTCAACAGCAGGATTTGAGCTCGAACATCTGAGGAGGGCGACTGAATTTCAAACATGCTTGATTTTCTCCTGTACTTACAAATTCTGATCGTTAAAACACTTATCAATCCCGATCGTTAGCCTCTATATACTACACAATGCACAATCTGGCTAAAACTCGGCCCGATCAAAAAATTCTTGCACGACTGGAGAATCGTCCCAAAAAGGGCAAAAATCGTACAGTGTATTGCCAGCTTTAGGTTACGTTTACACAGCAGCGTGAAGTGACCCAAATCCGATTTTCTTTTTTGCCCATATGTGACCTGTATCTGAACGACACAGATAAAAAATGTTCCAATGCGACCCAGGACACTTAGCTCTGTGGTCCTCAATCCGATACGTATCAGATCATTTAAAATGCCACCTGTGTGTGAACGGCCAGGTCACATTCATTCAACCTGATCGCCATTAATACTCAATAAAGCTCCCTGTTCTGTTTCTTGCTATGTTGAAATGGGATCACTTTACTTGGATTTAGTTTTTACATATGCATATATATATACATACATAGATATATATACAGAAGAGCTATATGTGTATATATTGTATCTCTTTTTTATTTTTATCTTTATTATCTTGTATTGTTGGATGTGTGTATATATTATATAAAACTGTAACTGGAGAGTGTAACAAAAGTCATTTCCCTCTGGGATTATTAAAGTATTTCTGATTCTAAAAAACGACAACCGAGGTGGAAGATCATGAGCCTTCTTGGAAAGATTCTATCGTCAAAGCACTGGCTGAGGTTGGGAAAGAAATGAAAGACTGAAAGATGCACTCCAGCACCATCCAGGGCATGCTTGCTGTTGGGTTCAAAAATGTAGGTTTGTAAAAGAAGAACTGAAATACACAGTAAGGGATTTTCATACAGCTGGCTGTAGATAATGGGGATTACTTCAATTAACTAAACGTCTACTCCCTTTAACTTGCCTTGTTTTTTTCCTACTTGCAACATTTTTCCTTTCATGGAATTGTGTTGTACCCCCAGGGAGCTAATGGTTTATGCTGCTTTTTATTCTTTATTTTTAGCTTCACCAACAGCATGTTTCATGGACATGTTCTCATCAGCCCATCACTTCTTCTGCTCAGCTCTACTCTTCTAATCTCATTCTACTGCTGCCCCCTATCGTTCAGACCGAGACACCATGGATTAATCTGCTTTTGATGTTGACATAATTTATGTGTTTGCAGGTTTTGTGTTTGCAGTGCATTTGCACTTAAAGGCTCAGTTTTGTTTGCAGGCATTTGGTGTTTGTATGTTAGCCTTATTTTTTGTGTCTGCTAATCTCATTTTCCTGTTTTCAGGACTGAAAACTTGCCTTTCAATGACACTTATTGTCAATACATTCACCAATTACTTCATAAATGATTTTATCACTGTATCTGTGACATCACCAATCACCTGTATATTTCTGTTGTTTACAGCAATAAACAGAAGACAACTGAAACTAAATCCAAAAATTTATAAGAGAGTTTAAATAGAGGGGTCAAATTATTAATTAAAAAGTGATTTAATAAAACTGACCTGGCATAGAGTCTATAAATCTATAAACGTTAGAAATATTCATGGTGTTGAAAATGTTCAACAGATATGAGAAGTGCAGCAGCTGTCCCTGAGTGACAGAATGATCACTGAAGGCATGTAAAAGAGGTGCAAAGAGGTGAGAGGTGTCAACAGCTGCTGATGGCACCTCAGACGGACGTTTGACCTGGAAACCTGTCAGGTATGTTTTAGATAAACTGTCTGAAGACAGAGGAACATGAAGACTACACCTAAAAATACACACTGCGGGTTTTGTTGGAATAACAGAACGATCCTAACTAAAGATGGCAACGCAAAGAAAAACCTAAAAATATATCAAATACTGGGGCATGGAACAGAAGAATGAGGAGTTTTAAAACTGACGAATGAACTGAATATTCAAAGCAAATAGAAATAAATCCCAAAACATAAAAAATTATCACAATAACAGTGGATTGGACAGATTAGGTGAAAGGTCAGCTGATCATAGTATCAGTCAGAGGCCTCTGCTGCCAGCTGACAGATCTCCGTCGTTAAACCTCGCTATGACATCACTGCAGCCTGGATGGGAAGGCCAATAAACTATCATCATCAGCAATCAGCTCTGTTCTGATTCTACTGCTTCTAAAATAACCTGAATCGACTTTAGTGTCCAAGTTTTTGTGTTTGTTCATTCACTTCATTATAAACAGAAAAACAATCATAGAAAGGAAACTTAACAACAAAAACAGTAAAATATCAGCATTTACAAGTGTGTAAACTTGTTCAATGTTACACTGGAAAATAAATTGTACTGAAACCATCTACATGTAGGAGCAGATTTTGATCAATTTTATACGTTTCCCCATATTTGTCTTCTTTTTTAAATAAATAGGCAAAGCTGCATTTATCCGCTGCTTAGCAGAAAAAAATATACATATATGACATTCCTTTATTTTTTGGTTAATCTTTACGCATCACCTAATGATTATATACAGTATCAGGAAAATAGCAAATATCTTACTACAAAGTTAAGTACATTAACTAATTTAAGAAGTGATTGCTTGCCAACAATTCTTCCTTTCAGAGGCATAGACCAGTAATGGGTATTGCATGCTAACAAATAACTTAAACGACCCCCAAATGTCGCCCCATGAATTGGGGAGTGGCAGCCTAGTGGTTAGGGGCTTAGAGCTTGGAATCCTGAGTCACTTTCCAAAGGGGCGGGCCTGTTCTTCTGGTTCAATTTCTATGTTTTTTAAACCAACATAAGGCTTTGTTTTTGGCCAACTCTATAACTCAATGATAATTCTGACATTTTGAATTGAAAAAGCTTCCAGGATGGGAAGTGAAATGTCTTTAAACTTGGAAACAAAGTCCAATGGATTGTTTTTTCACTTTTTTGGAATGACTGAGAATCTTCACCAGCATTTAGAGAAGTTGTGTTTCATCCCAACTGCTGGGGACTTCAGTGGATGCTGTTAGCCCTTTTAGATTCCTCAAACAGGAGGAAGATGAAGAGCTGCTATGATGGATTTTTAAGGGCTGGTTCTCCTCCCGCAGCAGTGTGTCGCAGTGAGCTTGTCGCAGATATTTTAGATTTTATGGCCAATATTAACACATATTCTGCGCTCTGTTAATCCATGTCACAAGACAAAAGGGAGAATCAGGAACCAGCTGTGGGTCTACATATGGCCGAAGCGGTGAGGAAATGGGGGCAAGTTTGTGCGACAACTGAGGGACATGAGGGTGAAAAAGTGCGGGGAACCAGGTGGGACCCAGCGTTCTGGCACACCTCGCTCTTCTAGCTGGTCCATCTTCACCAGTCGTTTTCCACAATGGCGGTCATACAAACAAAACAAGCTGATAAGGTACAGTGGGGGAAATAAGTATTTGACCCGTTGCTGATTTTGCAGGTTTGCCCACTTACAAAGAATGCAACATTCTACAACTTTAATCATATGTACATTCTAACAGTGAGGGACAGAATCCCAAAGAAAATTCCAGAAATTCACATCATATTAATTTATAAAATTGATAACCATCTGATGATGAAAAAAACAAGTATATGACTCCCTACCTTTAACAGCAAGTATTCTGGAGACTCCTACAAGCCAGTTAGTCTTTCTTTAAGACACAGCCCCAATCCCAACCAATTATCTACATCAAATACACCTGCCTCACCTCGTTACCTGTATAAAAGACACCTGTCACCAAACAACCAGCATCCAACATCACCACCATGACCAAAGAGCTTTCTACGGACATCAGGGACAAGATTATTGATCTGCACAAGGCTGGGATGGGCTACAGGAGAATCAGAAAGCAACTTGGAGAGAAAAGATCAAGCTGTTTCGGTGCAGCTATCAGGAATTGGAAGCAGGAGGACATTTGCATTCACTGCTGACACACATGCAGGCGACCTGGTTTCTGAATATATATCAGCCTAAAGTCACATGTGGAGGGTTCCCCAAGGGTCCATCCTGGGTCCCCTCCTATTCAATATCTACATGCTCCCTCTTGCTCAGTTAACAAAAAACAACAACATCAGCTACCATAACTATGCAGGCGACACACAGCTTTACATCACCATGTCACCAGGTGATTATGAAGACAATTCAAGCACTGAGGAAATGCTTAGAAGAAATCAATGCCTGGATGTGCCATAATTTTCTTCAACTGAATAAAAACAAAACTGAAGTAATAATCTCTGGGACCAATAGAGGAGATTAACTACAAAGTTAGCACACAGCTTCAGTAAGTCGCTTCAGCTAGTAACCACTGATCAGCAGGCCCGAGAGTCCTAGGTGTGTAGTGCAGGATTCAGAGTTGAACCTCCAAAAGCATTTAAAGACAATTACAAGGTATATGCTTTCTACATCACCCACAGAGAGAACATTTCCAGGATTAAAGGGACTAAATGTTCCCCAGCCTGATCTGAAAAAGAAGAAGACTAATCCCACTTTATTTAGGGTTATATTTAGTCAGATTGATTACTGCAACAGTGTTTTCACAGGTCTGCCTACAAAAGATGGATCAGACAGCTTGCAGCTGATCCAGAGCACGCTGCTTTGCCCGTGTGTCCTCCGCTAAGACTAAGAAAGTAGAGCACATCACCCCAGTTCTAAAGTGCACTTACACTGGCTTACCTGTATCTCAGAGAGAGAATAGACTTTAAAATACTTACTGCATTAGTCTATAAATCTCTGAATGGCTTAGCACTGCCTAAATACATCACAGACTTTGCCTTACACTCCAGTGTATCAACCCTCCAGACCAACTCAGGTCTTCTGGCTCCAGCCTGCTCTCCATACCTAGAACCAAGAGGGCAAACATGGAGAAGCAGCTTATAGTCCCTATGCTCCACTTACCCGGTGTCTGGAACAAACTCCCAGAAAACTGTAAAAGTGCAGAAAGCCTGAGTTCCTTTAAAAATCAAGACTAAAAACACATTTGTTTAGGATTGCCTTCCACTGTTCTAGTTAAACAGTTCAACTAAAAAGCATCATTAGTTCAACTTTTTTATTTTCTTTTAGTCCAGCTGTTTTTAATATTCTTTTTTGTTTCTGCATTTTTTATTTTTATTTTATTTATTTTTTGCTTCCTACCTGCTTTGATTCTGTTTTATTTTCCTATATTTTGATCATGTAAAGCACTTTGCATTGTCTTTTGTACTGAATTGTGCTATACAAATAAATTTGCCTTTCCTTGCCTTGCCTTACCTAAAGTCTGACTGGCAACAAATTAAGGAACCAATATAAAGGAGTGGAGAAAATACTTTGATGTTTTTTCATTATCTAAAATCTCTAACCATAAATTTTCTGCCTTCCTGTCTGCATGTTTGGAACCTCTGCAGTCCATCCGCTGCCTCCTCATCCATCTGGCTCTCAACCCAATCTTTGAATGTTTCCTTTCTCTGCTCTGCAGATTTAGAAACGTTCCTTTAGATTAACCTCAGATTTTTTTCCCACCTTTTTTTCCATGTAATATTCCTGCACATAAATTCATCGACATTTTCCAAATTTTCCAAGCAGCTCAATAAGCCGATGAACCTGCAGTTCGCTACCATCGTTACGGCTGTGGGTTTTAAAGCAGGATCTTATAATGAGGGTTAGCTTCCTCTGACTTAGTTTCCATGTCAACTATTAATCTTCCCTGCAGAGCTCAGTCACTTTTACACGGCCTCAATTCAGTTTTCCGTCTGACGTTGTCATTTTCACTCTGCTATACTTAAAATGTTTGATGCTGTTGGATGTTCCTCTGTCTCGGATACCCCTCAGTCTCTAACTCCCCTCCTGATGTGTCCTCCTATGTTAAAACTGGGCCAGGCTAAGAATAAGTTCTGCTGTTCAGACAGTCACAGACTGCTTTAGGCAAACTTCTGATTTGATTTTCTAACTTTGCTTTTGAAAAAGGACGTAGAAATTGAATTATTTTGGTCATTACTGTGTTCTTTCCATCAGCTAGCATATCTGGGTCCTGAAACAGGAGCTGTGATGTGTGATTCCTCACAGACACTTGAAGAAAGAAAATTACATTTTCTAATCTGCAGCAAACTCTGAAAACGATCCAGCGTCTGTTTGAGATGCTTTCCAGCAGTCGGTGTTTGTGGGTTTTCTCCTCCCGAGTCTCTGCAGTGAAACGTCAACACATCAACACATCCAGCGTGTTGTGTTCCTGCAGATGGAGAGGTGTGAAATTGCAGGTTGAGGTTTTGTGTGTGTGAGTGTGTGTGAGTGTGCGTGGGGGCGGCGTCTGGCCTTTTCCCCTCCTCTCCCACGTCCTCCAGCTCTGCCGCAGCATTAGCATGCAAACAGCAGCTGCAGCGATGCACCCCATTGCTCACTTCAAACAACAGCAAAACCTCAGCTGACACACATGTATACAAACCCTCAACGCACACACATACAAAACGTCGCACTGTGACCATGTACTACTGTTCATATACCACAACAGTAGAAGATACGGCCCTTTGCACATGTCAATGAGATGTATTCATTTGACATTCAGCCCACGCGCTGAGTGGCACACAGAATTAGCAACCCACACAGGAATAAACAGTCTTCCATGCTGAACCAGTTTCATCAAGAATCAAAACATTTTCTAGATTCTTTTTCACTTTTTGTCTAAATAACGGCTGGAGAAGGTTGAGTCGGGCTGCAGAGGAGCAGCAGCAGCCGCCCGAGCTGCCGTACGCCCCCTCAGATATGGAACGGCTCCCTGGAGCTGTAAGGAGTCGGTGGCGTAATAAAGGAGCCAAATGAAGGCGAGGCTCTGGAGGCAGGTGGTGGAGGGGAAATAAATCCATTTTGAAAGAAAAACAAAAAGGCACTATGAGGCAGGATGTCCACAAACATAAAACCGAAACTCTATGCCAGCAAAATGAAAACCTGACCCCGGGGAACATGCTGACAAAGATCTGACATGGAGATTTACCTGGTAGAACAATACTGGTCTCCAGAGGAAGTTTGCCACAAAAACATTTCTTTTGTCAACATGTATTTAAGCATTTTTAGAGAAAAAAAGTGGAGACAAGGTTGGATTGGTGCAGATTGTATTAATCTGGGTCCTTTGACTGTTAACAGTTCTTTAGAGAGATTGTTTTGGGAAAGAGACTCTCTCAGTGGCGCCAACCTGAAGGTGAAAGTGAGAGTCTGTGTCCCACAGACCTGTACAAGTCTGGATGGAGGGAAGGTCATTGCTGACGATCCTTCTTGCATACCTGATTGTTCTTTCTAGTTGGCCCCATCCTGTTTGGTGGATGAGTCAAACCACTCAGAGGTGGATGAAAACAGAACAGACTGAAGGATGGTGGTGTGGAGATGAACAACAACCCTGGAGGCCTCTCTCTGCATCTACTCAGGGATGGAGACGGTTCCTGAGTCACTCATCTACAGATAATTAGGATTCACTTCTAGATTATTCAGGAGCGGCCCTCATTTCAACCGGTTTTCTGTTAGTCAAGAATGACTGTGTTGTGAGTGTTTACCAGGAGATTATGAACTGGAAGTTATAGTTAATTAATAGGTCATTCAAATCAGGGGTAAAACTAATTAATTATTATCAGCTGAATGATTATAACTGTAATTTGCTTAATGACCGCGGTTTTTAGCCTCTTAGATAAAAAGGTTGGACTCCTGAATCCAGCTGTTAAAAACTCAGTTGTCTTTCACCAATTTAGTAATTTAGATTATGTGTCACGGTCTTGATTCTGTTATGTTTTACTTTGCTCCATGTTTTCTAGTTTTGTTGGTTTGGTTCCTATTTTGTTGTGTTTTCTGGATATATTTGAGTTCTAAGGTTTTTATTTGTTCCCCTCTGTCGCCCTCTTGTGTTAGTCTCTTTTTCCCTAGCTCCTTCCTTTGCTGCTCTGTTCACACCTGCTCCCAATCTGCTCTTTAGTTCTTTCTTTGTTCAGTCCACCATAAATACTCTCCTTGTGCAATTCCTCAGTGCTGGTTCATCGTCTTACCCTGTCCTACCTCGTCTTACCCTGGCTCCTCGTGATTATTTTCCCCTGATGTCTCCATGGTTCTGGTTTGTGTTACATTTAAGTTGGATTTGTTGGATTCCTGCCTTTGTTACATGTGTTAATTCCATTAAATCCTCAAGGAACTCACCCTGCCTCCCTGCCGTTGCATTTGGGACCAAAACCACAACCAAACCTTGACATAATGGCTGTTAGCAAAGTTATTAATCATCAACCGAATAAATGTGTCTCTGTTCATTCAGATGCTACTAAAAGAAGAGTGAATCCAGTCTGAGTAAAGGTGAATTCTTGTTTGCTGTAGATCACTTGTCATTTCCCAATGGTCTCGCAAACAACTCAACAAGATCATCCAGCTTGCTTAACCATCAAATAGGAGGAACTTCTATCTGCTTTCTGTTTCCTCTTGTCTGTTCCTCTCAGCATGGTGTGGAGTGGGTTCAGGTGCTGTACCTCTATGTTGAAAGCTGAACAGTGGTGTTGGCAGAGGTCTTCGTGGGTCCACCAGATCTTTAGTAGATGCTAACATTTCAGAGAGCACCATCACCTGCTCAGGGAGCAGCTGCTGGTCACGTGCAGCGGTACTTCCTTCTATCCAGGACCTATTATCAGGGCATTTTGTAGAGTGGATCACCTTCCAGTGGGTTCATTCCTGCTGCACTTCACAGCCCCATTCAGTCCCTAAATGAATAACACAATGGGAAATGAAAATTTGCAAGTGTTGAATTTGAGGAAGATGTTGTTTTGCTCTGACAGTTTATGCCTTTTACAGCACTCAAAATGCGTCTTTTGCATCATCAACCATTAATCTGTGCCTGATCATGTCTTTACATAGGGATAATATATAATTTAATCACTCTATTTGTGTTGCTTGCATTGGGTATGGATGCAGCTTAAGAGCTTTAAATTGCCTCCTTCAAGTAATTTTGTCAGAGCTGAGTACAAATAGACTGTAGTATGGCTGAACAGGTACAAAAAGCAGAGAGCGAATCGTAGTTGAAAAAAAAATCCAGATCATGGATGGGAGGACAGGAACACAGAGCAGGTGAGACTTCCAGGTTGGATGGGTGTCAACTAAGAATTCCTTCTAGGTGTTCTCTAAGGACAAGGGTTTGGACATGTCCCCAGGGGAGACTTGTATGTTTACCAGGACTTTACTTTTCTGGACCACATCTTGTCATACCAACTTGATGTAATTAATTACCTCCACATAGTTCAACAAGAGGCATCACTTTTAATTCAAAGTGTGTTGAAGTCTGTATGAGAATCCCTCCAGTTTAAGTGTGCACTATCAACCTTTCTGCGCTCCTTCACTCGCACTGACCTCAGTAGTTCTTCATTCCGAAGTTAGTGTGCACCACCCGTTCTTCTGGGTGTCAGGACTCCTGTCTGAGTCTTAACATTGTTTTTTATTGTCTTTGCCTCTCGACAGGGAAGTCATCCTGCAAACTGGATTTTTCAGACCTTCTCTCCCTTGAAGGATCAAACTGAGCTGGGGATACAAACAGGAGGTTTGGATCCACTTTTCTAAGAGGTCATTTGAGTTTCACACTGAGCAAGGGATTCATCTGCACCACAGCCCGTTCAAGTGCCGTCAGTGGCAGTCAGCTTCTCCGTTCACCTACAAACAACCGCATTCTGGGTAAACCCTGTTCCGCCCTCCACCGAATCAGACAAACACTGGAACAACAAAAATAATAACAATCCTAAATAATAACCTGTCCCCTTGGGGAGAAGTGGGGGGTTAAGGGTCTTGCTCAGGGAGCCAGAGTGGCAGTCCGTAGGAGTGGGGGATCAAACTCACAATCACAGGATTCAAAGCCCTATGCACTAACCACTAGGCCGCCACCTGTGTTCCTGTGCCTGACTTTCACCAGTTCGTTTTAAATGTATCTTGTCTCCTCAAAGTCCGCTTCCAGGCAGTCAGGCATCATCAGCTCTCCACTGAAACCTTTCTCACATCCTGTGCCTGGCTGAATTATGGGTTGTCAAATCATCTTGTTATAGTTTCCCTTCCTCTTTCAGACTATCTTTGGTCAGAATGAGGTATTTGCCTTGATCTCAAAATGTGAAGTTGCATGCTCCATACTGATGGAGTTGCTATCTATACCTTTAAAAATATATTAGGTCATTTCATGTAACAACAATAGAGGATTTATTGAAAATCATTCATGTAAAGCATGATATAATAATTTATGTTTATAAACTAATAACTGGTTTAACTATTTGCACTAGAGGGGTAGAAACCTGTGTGTCCTGTGTTTACCACCAGGGCCACTGCTGTCATATTAGCCGTCACCCTCCAGCTCAGTTCAATTCAGTCTATTTCTATAGCTCCAATTCACAACACGTCATTTCAAGGTACTTTACAGTTCAACCAGATCATCCAGTCAGACTGATTCAAAGTTTTCTATCTAAGGAAAACCAGCTAATTGCATCGACTCATTGACTCGAAGGAAATCCCTCACACTAAGCATGCTTGTAGCGACAGTGGAGAGGAAAAACTGACTTTGAACAGGAAGAAACCTCCAGCAGAACCAGGCTCAGTGTGGCGGCCATCTGCTGAGGCTGACTGGGGTTCAAGGAGACAGAAGCAGAGATACAAATAGAAGCAGAGATATAAAAGGAACTGTAAACCAGCTCCACAGGTGGCCCGTGCAGGAAACAAACAGCCAGCCAGACGAGCCCCGAGCCAGCTCCCATGTCAGAGGATGCAGAGAGCACATCCAGCCAATGTTTGATTTATAATAATTCAGAACCACCTGAAATTAGAATTCCCTCATCAACACTTGAACACCCTCTAAGAAAAGGCGTGACCCATATACCTGAATATTAAGAAATAAGGAGTCTAGTCTCCTACAAAATTTACTATAACCCAAGAGGGCCAGTAATTTAACCCCTCCTAAAGATTCCTCTTTTCTCAGGTACCTGGAGGACTCTGAGGGCTGCAAACAGATCCTGTGGTCTGCTTCCCTCTGTCTAGAAAGTAAAAAAGAGAAAGTGTCATGGTCTTGCATGTGAGTCCAGCAGCTTCCTGCACCCTGGATGTTGTTCTTGAACTTCTGATCTACCCGCTGGTCTCTGCTGCCTCAGAGTGTTTCATCACTGCCTCAGATTTCCGCCCCAAACATTCCTGTTTCTAGTTCCATTAAGGATAGCAGAAGAGATGGACTGAAGCCTAAAGTGATCCTCCCCGAGCCAAAGCTTGTCCCCATGCTGGCTCAGCTCTGCTTTCTGTTGTTGTTTTGCTAGTCAGAGCTGCAGTACGACCTAAAGCTGAATAAATGAGCCGCGTCCCGGAGGTAGACACAACAAACGCCTGGAAACGGATGAATGGGTGAAACCCAGATAGACAAGAGATGAAGCAACTGGAAAAATGTCCCAAAGTGTTTCTTTCATCCTTTTATTTAGTTTCTGATCTGTGTTTGAGGAAAGAGAGATTCATTCTCTGAATGGAAGAGGTAGCTTTTAACGTTTTTAATCCCGATCAAAAAAAGGTTGTTTAACTCAGAAAAGCTGTAAACATTCCCGAGCTGAATATGAAGAACCGGAACATGTTCTGGTTCCTTAGGGTCCTCCTCCATGGAGGGCCCCCAATAACACACATGCACATTACGGATGTTCTGCTTTTTGTTTATGAGTATCAGAGGCTCTGACAGCTGAACTTGGACCCAGTCTGTTTCCATAGAAACACAGTCCAACAAACAAGCTGGTTGCCCGTCACTGGGAGCAATTAAAAGGACCCAGGGTTCGGTTTTTATAAGTTAAAAAACTCAAAGAGTTAAACTTGTCAAACTTAGTGTTTAAATAAAGAAAACATTGAACAGATTATCTGTTTTTAAATGAAAATAAAAAGTAATAAATCTGTTTTTGTATAGAAATATTCCCCAGAGCAAGAAATATGATGCAAAACCCTGAGCAGCTTCTAAAGGCTGCTTTCTACCTTCAGATCTTCACTTAAGCTCCCCGCAGCACCCGCAGTGATATCTTCTGAAGTGACTGTGCCACCTAAAGCATGTAGGCGCTGCAGCGCCGTGTTAGACATGGACACCATGGCAACAACACAAAGCTGTGTGCTTACATAAAGGCGATCAGAGATCCACAGAGAACAAGACGAACCGATCAGAAACAGGCTCACCTGGGGAGCTGCTGCTCACGTTTCATCTGATCTCAGATCCAGTCAGCCTCTTCATTCACAGTTTTCAGTGTAAAGCAGCAGATTCACGAAAGGTCCTCTAATTCTGAGCAGAAATCACTGTGACTCATGGTGCCACTCTGCCATGAAGGTGACTTTCTAAAGAGCTCTGATCCTGATACGTTTCTTTCCCCAAACCCAAAGTAAAGAGCTCTGGTTGCCATTTTTTCACATTAAAAGCACTGTAGTGAAAGTCCTCACAGTGAGTGATATTATCTGCGCTCTGCTGTTCCTAAAAGGACATGTTTTTATTTAATTAACATGTGAGTTCAACATGTAGCTGTGAGCTCCTGTGTGTGGGATATGGAAATGTGTGCAAGAGTGGATCCCTTCTAAAGAGTTCAGTAAGACACTTGATTGGCACCATGATAAGATGCTACCTCCACATAGTTATCGGTGTCAAAACAAACTGGCATAGCAAACAGCAATGATTATAACATCGGATCAGATTATATTAAAGGACAGAGATTGCAGAAAACACCAAATGTCGCAGAAGCTGCAGGCTTTCAGACATCATGTGGACTTTGGATCAGGTCAAGAAAAAGCACATCGAGAGCTGCCTGGAATGGATGTGTTCATCAGGGGAGCTGCAGTCAAGCCTCACATCACAGAATCCAGTAGATAGTGTCAAATGAAATATAAAGCACAAATATAAAGCACATTGCTACTGGACTCAGAGATGTGGACTGTCCCTCATCTGACCGCTAGGTGCCGTGTGTAATGTTTGGTGGAAGGACGATCATAAGCTGAAGCGATTTTCCAGGGTTTAGGCTGATTTATACTCAGAAACCAGGTTGCCTGTGTGTGTCGCAGTGAATGCAAATGTACCTCCGCCCCCCGCAGACATTCTGCTGCCCCTCTCCAAAATTGTAGGTGTCCACAGACAGGAGTCCTCTGATTGGTCAAATCTATATCCGCTGTACTCTATGCATATTTCCTGTTTGGTACCTTACCGGCTTGTTTTGTTTGTAAAGTTGGACCAGTATTGTAAAACACTGTAAAGTGTTTTACAATATAAAACTGGAGAATTAATAACCAATATGCAGCTATGGACATTTTTATATAGACCCAGACAGTTCCTGATTGTCCCTCTTGCGTTGTGGTGTGGAAGAACAATTCAATTCCATTTCAATTCAGTTTATTTCTATAGCGCCAATTCACAACACATGTCATCTCAAGGCACTTTACAGTTCAACCAGATCATCAAGTCAAATTGATTCAAAGTTTTCTATCTAAGGAAAACCAGTTGATTGCATTGACTCAAATACAATCCTCTAACACTAAGCATGCTTGTAGCATAAAATTGAACCTTCTTTTGGCGGAGGAGAACTCTGTTAAAGTAATCCTGAAGGTTATTAGAAAGTGGTCAGAGAGGACAGGGTTGTGAGGAAATACTGTTATTTCTTCACATTCTATGCCGTATGTCAGCACAAGATCCAAAGTATGAAGAGAAGAGAATGCGTGGGACTATTCACATTTTGAACAAAGCCAATAGTGTCTAAGATAGCATTAAAGGCTGCTCTTAAGCTATCGCCTTCAATGTCAGCATGGATGTTAAAATCTCCCACTATGATGACCCTGTCAGTATTTAACACCAAATCAGATAGGAACTCTGAAAACTCATCTAAAAATTCAGAGTAAGGACCTGGTGGATGATACAAAGCGCAGACCATGCTTCAATATTGGGCATAAATCAAAAATATCTGCGACAAGCTCACTGCAACACACTGCTGCAGGAGTATAACCAGGCCTGTAGAGTTTGGGGGTGACTCTCTGCTCTTCCAACAGGCTCACAAAATAAGGTCCATAAAGTAATGGCTGCAGAAAAACTTGGCTTGTCTCTAAAGTAAACTGATCTGAAACCTTTGATTGAATTAGAATCAGAAGTGTGAATTTTGAACTAAAAATGTGCTTATTACACAGTTGAAAACCTTTTAACCTCACGCTGCACAGGGCCAGATGATTAAACTCTGTGCATTGAAGAGCTGGATGTTAATTCACAGCTGAGGTGTTTGAAGGCAGAGAATGTTTAAAGCTGGGCTTACACGATATTTTGCCCCTTTGGGGCTGATTTTCCAGTTGTGCGTCGTGTATTATACAGTGGGTAACGAGGGGCGATCAGCCTCTCACCACCACCTCCCGATCAGGAATTGTGAGGTCCGGAGAAACTCAAACATGTATGAAATTCAGTTGGCGTTCTTAGGCAAATCACTCAGTGCACAAACAAGGATTCTTCTTCTTCTTCCTCTCAGACGAAAACACAGAAGCATGGCAGGCGGTGCAATGAGTGAAATGGAGTTCTAAGTAAAATTTACAGACTGTAGTAGCCACGATTGCTCAGCCATGTCTTACATCGTTGCCTTTTCTTTTTAGGGATTTAAGCACAGAATTGCACAAATTTCGAAGGCAGCACATTTTACTCTACTGGGCTTAATATTTAACAGGAGGCATCGCCACTTCCGTCTTTTTCCTCTTCTCCTATTTGGGCTTCCGGATAGACGAGTCCAGGTAGCGCCACCTGACTGCGACGTGCTGCACAGTGTGAGAACAAACATAGTGAGCTGTAGCTGCGTGCAACGATTAAAATAAACATACAATGAATGCTGGCTTTAGGCTCTTCTCCTGACTGATATTTTGGAGTCCTTCTGATTTTAGATTTTCCTCTAAGTCATTAAAATTTCAGAGGTTTAAAATGTTTTATTATGGTCTCATTTTCTCCAATAACAATCTGTCATTTGAAGGCAGCTGTAGACGCATTCCTCTCTGAACGGTTCCGGTTTTTAATCTTAATTCCTCCTTTCATGCAAATGAGGCCTCACTTTTTATCTCAATAATAGATGATTTCACAGTTCTTGTTTGGTATAAACTGTTCTAGGGGGTTGCCTTTATGCATTGTTAAAACTTATATAACGAAGAATAAAGATGGTGCTGAAAAACATCTCAGTTTGGGTGAATCACAGACTTTAGAGTGCAGAAAAACAAGAGGTAACACTGAATTTGTCACCAAGGCTGCTGTGAGCCAGTTGTAATTACAGCGAATGTTCTCTCCTCCACAGCTCTCCTACGTGACCGTCAGGAGCTCCAGATCTGCTGCTTGTGTAGGAGCTGCAGTGGGCTGTTGCTGTTTTACATTTCATCACTTATTATTACCTTCAGAACACATGCAGATCTCCTCTGAGCCATTCCCAGCATCCCCGGAAACAACACGAGCTGAACAGAATCTACCAGAAGATTCAGCAAATGAGGAGAAAAAATTCAGAATGCTTTAACCCAGAAATGGTTCAAAGGTCATATAGGACAGCTATTAACTAACATCCCCCTTTTAAAGGTCGAGCAGCGATGTTCTTACATGCAGCTGGTTTTGCTTTTCGACCTAAATTCCTCTATAATTAGAACGGGGTTGTTTTCGTCACTTACAGATTAAATGTGCTGCTTCAGCATCGACGGCCGAGCACATTAACGCCGACCGGACTGGAAATTTAATTAAATGTTAGGAAACAGCCACAAAATGCGACCCTGCTTCCCTCATTGTGTCGCGCAGCTTCTGGGCTCTGAACCAAACTCCAACAATAAACTCCCTGATTCTGCCTGCATGAATCTGCTGCTCTGGTATTTATTTAACGAACCTCAACCTGCAGCTCAGCTCAACTTGTTTTTCTGCTTTGCTTTATTTTTGGTGGTTTTGAATTTTAAGCTTCTCCTGCAGGTGTAATTCATACTATTGTTCTGGGATTGGTGTTTTTTCAGATGCAGAGACTAGACTAACAAGAGCTTGATTCTGTGTCTTTCTTGCTCCCTCTGCTCTGATGTTTTTAGAAGTATTTGGTTACTTTTGAGCTCAGTAAAGGCTGATGTCTTCACTCTCTTTCACACATGTTGCAAAAACAGCTGATTCCAGAACAATCAAACTCTAAACAATCTGTAAAAAGTCTGTAAAAACTTCACATTAAAGGTATACTATGCAACGGTGTTGATTTTCCAGCGAGGCTCCCCAGAGGGCGAAAGTAAAAGTGCACTATTGTACATATGCTCAGCTGTTCTCCTGGTTTCTCCGTCAAAGCCAGGCGCGGTTGTTTTGAGCTTAGCAGACGAAGCGAACGCAACGAATCTCCATGTCTACTGCGGTAAGGGACTATTTTGTTCCAATTTTCGAGTTTGAAAATTTAGCATGTTTTCATACATTATTTGTTATGCATGTGTCTAAATAACAAAGATTGTAGTTAGCCAAGTTCTAGCCGTAAAGCAAGACCGACTCTCGCGATGCACGAGACTTCTGAGCCTGTGGGTGCGGGCCGAGGACTCCTGCAATTGCAAGTGCGGTAATTCCCCTACAGACCACCAGAGTGCGGCCGAGAAAACCTTTGTTGCGACCTGAAATGACTCATTTAATCATCCAAAGCGTTATGGAACACATTAATTAACTGAAAAATGTTGCATAGTATGCCTTTAAAGGGATATTGCGTAAGGATTACTGCCATCTAGTGGTGTAATGAGGGTATTTAACTCACTGTCACTGTCTCAAATATGTATTGCAGTAACGGTAGCTGCTGTGTGTCTCTACAAGCTGACATTTACTGTAAAAAAACGCTAGCGTCCATTGCGGATTTGAAAGCTATAAACCCACAAAAACCTGCAGTTCTCTAACATCAATATTGGCTTTTTAACAAGATCTACTGTTATGCTTTCTATGGTAACAAGCAACAATGTCTCGTTAAACCGCATGGGAAACGTTAGCTTTTTGCTAATTTAACATGGGAGCTTGAGCATCTCTTGTAAAATCTTTCTCCTTCTAAGCTCATTCCACCTGGAGAAGACTTGCTTAATGTTTATCCTCTTCTAAGTTAATTTTTGTTTTTTTTATTTTTTTGGGGATGGTGAAAATGTGCTGCTGCTGCAGATGCATGGCCCTGCATTGTGCTGCAGTAGTGCAGACTCTCAGCTGCTAAGTTAGCGTCTCCAAATGATCTTCACCGCTGCCTGTCAATCACACTGAACTGCCAACAAGGGGGAAAACAGTCTCATTCTTTGCCTTAGTTCTATTTTATCCCTCTTCAGCATCTGTACTTTCAACATGGCAGACTCTCATGGTGCAAACAGGTGACCAGCCTTATCTCACCATCAGATTGGGGGTCCTTGGCCTTAAAAAGCTTTAGACCATATATTTTATTTAATATTTACTTAATATTCTGATAATTTTTAAAACATTTCATCTTATGATAATGATGAGCAGAAAACATGAGATGTTTTCTCTCCTGGATGAGATGCACAGTGTCTGCTGGTGGTTGGAGGTTCAGCTATAGATATTAGATCAGAGGTGGATCACTTGTTTGGTAACAAACAGTCTGGAATCAGTTATGTTGAGAGGAATCATGTAATGCATCCATCTACGGCGTCGGTTTTCTGACTGATGGAGGTGCCAGGACTGGGAGGGGAACCCAGGCATCCGTCATACCAGGCCGTTTCCTGGACAGAATGATGTATCGTTCCCTTCTGTGGCTTCTGGCTCTATTTCACAATGCTCAAAGAGAAAAGGGAAACAACTAGAATCAGCTTCGTAAAAAAGCCCAGGATGGAAACAGGAGACGTCAATCTGATCAGCAAATCTCTTAAAGAAGCTTATTTAATTACAAGGCAAACATCACCAAGGTTTGTTTCATATATTTCAGCAAAAGTTCAGTTCATTTCTCAATCATTGGCATTTTGGTGATTAAAGATGCTGTTTTTATCCGTCAGTGGAAACCACGACTCTACATATTTAGTCGTTCACCGAAAATTCTAAAATGCAGTAATAAGGTCATTTAGGGTTTCCAGTTTTGCGGCATGGAAAGTTTAGTTAGAAAGACTAACTTTGCATTGAAACTGATGCTTAAGAATGAGAAAGAGTCAACTTTGAAAATCCTATCTATCTATCTATCTATCTATCTATCTATCTATCTATCTATCTATCTATCTATCTATCTATCTATCTATCTATCTATCTATCCTATCTATATCAATTCAATCCATCCGTCTGTCGTCCGTCCTATGACCGAAAAAATTTGATTGACAGATGACCGTTGATATATGATAGGCCAAATTTATTTGTTCAGGCTGACGTAGAACTAACTGGCCTGTAGAAGATAACGAAACATAAAACACAGATTCTAAGACAGGATTTTTTTTTTAAAATAGAAATTTTCTAAATTTTGGGACAATAGAGTCTGATAAAGAGTACATTTATATACATGTTTAAGCCAGAATGATTTGACATTTAAATATGATTTTAACGATTTTAACGAGAGTCAATGGGCAAAGATTTTTGCGCCCTTGGGCAGAAATATGTCACCAGTCCGACGAAAATGAAATAACGCTTAACTTGTCATTAAAGATTAAATATTTATTGTGCACATTTAAAAAATAACCATCCATATATTTCGAAATATTTTGCATTTTAATTTAAAATGTAAATATAAAAATAATTTTTTTTTTAAACGTGTTAATCAGGGTTATTGGGTGGATGGGGCGGCGCGCTAGCACAGCTATTGACCAGCCGCCACTGCTCCCTGCTCTGATTGGCTGTCAGATGCTTAGGTAACTGCCTGATGGCCTTGGAACAATTCTGCCATCTGGTGGCTGATCTTGACCGTCGGTGTAAAGGCAATAACTTTATAGGCCATGACTGATGCTACGTTCACACCAGCGCAGCTTAGCAGGCGCAGCAGAAGCAGCGAGTTTACATACAAAGTCAATGGTTGGCGGCGCATCAAAGGTCCAGCGCATTTTGAGCAGCAGGCGCAGCTGGCGTCCTGAGCAGCTGAAACAGTCGCGTCAGGGGCGTTTGTGCATCTGGCGCGTGTGACTTCGCCGCAAGCGGCGCTGCTGCTTCCGAGATGGAAAAATTTAACGAGCTGCTCGATCGCGGCGCTACATCAATCAATCAGAAAGCTGATCTAGGAGCTGGCGTGAGACGAGACACATTGCTGATGATACAGAGAGCTATGATCACTCCTCTGAAACAGTTTATTGGCGCATAAATTAACTTAAATGCTGAAACCTGCCGACAGAATATGTTACGCTTTTATTATCCTGCTGCCTGCAGTTTGGATTATTTAGATGAAAAACACCTACCAGCTGCAGCGGTGAACAGCGAGGAGGAGGCTGACGCCCGGCCAGAAGGCTGCTGTTGAAGGGATTCCTTCTGTCGGCGCTTACCGCTGCTATGTGGGGGTCTGGCGGCTCCGACAGAAATAATATTAGAAGGTTGGATTGTAATCTGGATGAACTGACTGCACTGATTAAGTTTTCAGGTGGATTTTCTCACTTAAAACATATTAAAACTACTTTTATTCCCAATGATCACAGCAAATATAGCTGCAAGGCAGAGAAAGGATAGTAGCTCCTCGCGCGTCAGACACACTTTTGCACCGTGCAGCCAGAGCAGCAAAGCTGCTTCAGCCCATGCGCGTCAGAACTAACTGGTACAAGCAGCAAAATTGAAGCAGCAGACAGGCGATTTTGCTGTGAAGCGTAGCATGATCTGTATGTGGACCAAGCTGCATCCATCTGGATCTCTCTTTCTGGCTAAATCCTCTGGTTTTGTTTCTGTAAAACCTTAATTTCTTTGTTGAGAGGGTTTCCTTGCAGTTGCAAGTTATTCTAGGACCATAAATAATTAATCAAATGGAGTGCTTGACTTTCACTTTTTTATCCAGCCAAACATCCACCTGCTGTACAGAGGGCTCTGCTGCATGATGGTTGCATCAACACTGGAGCTCCTTAGCTGCCTGCAGACCTGGGAACTGGCCCCATTCACTTGTTTACCAACAACATTTGGCCCGGCAGCCTCGGAGGCCGCTCGCTTTCCGCCGTCTCAGGAGTCTGCGGCTGTCCGGAAGATGCGTGTTTATCCCCCCGAGCTGGAACAGACGCCTCCTCTTCTCCAGCAAAGTTTAACGCCAAGGCAGAGGAACTTATCAGAGCTGTGCTCAGGAAGGAAAGAAATGAAATATATACAGTCACAGTTCTGCCTCAGGCTGTATCATAGCACACACATATTAATAAGCTTGTTTCTCATTCCAGCACAGTTTTTACATTTTGTTTTTCCTTAAACGAAGTGAGCTACTGTGTAAGAATAAAAGTGGAAATGATTTAGCTATTTTTACTAACTAAATATTAAGAGGTCATAATACAGCCTCAGAAGCTAAACAGGATTTCAGTACCACAACCTTAATTTATCTACTATTTATTTTTAGGTGATGCAGTAAAATATTTGATGGTCAGAGACATTTAGTCATTAAACACCTGTGAGACACCTGGAGATTTTTGCTCCTGACCTCACCTTGTTTAAAGGAAAAGTCCAGCTCATATTCAGAGATTCAAACTTCTGAAAGTACTTTAAATATGAAATTATATTCCATCCTGTTCAATAAATGATCCAGTGTTTTTAATTCAGAGTAATTTTCGTATGTGAATGTGCTTTACTGCAGGCATCCATGTTTATCAAAGAACACTACTGCCACCTACTGGTTGGTTTCTGACGTCGCGGTATGCGGTATCGGCTGTTGATCAAGTCCCAGTGCTGTATCTGGTGTTTGTCACAAGGCGCTATTATCCAAGTCATCTTGAAAACATTCTTCTTCTTCAAATGTTGGCTACATATTCACGGGGTTTTTCTCTGGCCAGAAGTTTGATGGCTCCGTCCAAATCAGGTAAATCGTTAAGGACACTGAAGCCAATGAGTGGGATCTGAATGGTTCTGCCAGTAATCAGGAGTCAGGAAGAGGAAGCAGGATGCCGCCTAACACCAACACATTTGGCAGTGTGACCCTCTGATGTTTCAGGTCGCCTCTAGGAGCAATACGGTTTCCCACAATCCTTTGCATGCAGGATATGGGCACAGTCCAACTTAGAGTTGATCAAAAAAACATTATTTCTTCACATGCAATCTGTGTTACACATACAACATAAAACCCAGACACCTTCATATGTGTTTAGTCTTATAACAGAGAGCTTTAGCCGTTCACTACCTTAATGAAGACATTTGCCCCGATTTGACCTGCGTCATTCATTGCGTGTGTCTGCAGCGTAATTAGGCCTGTTAGTGGATTTAGTACTACAATTTGAGTTATTTGGATTGAACCAGTGACTGCAGGCAATCAGCTGGTTTCCTCAAATAGAAACTATTAACCAAACTGAACCATTAACTGAACTCAACTGTATCGAGTTAATTGGAGGGAATGGAGTTGGAATCTGTGTGATCAGATGAAACTGACTTTTTCTGTTTTGTTTTTTGTTTTTGCAGCAATCCCTCCTCCAAAACAAGAACGTAAGAACAATGACTCCTATGCTAAGATCTATAAAAAGAAAAATCTAAACATAAAAATTAAATAAAAAAAGCAACAAAGAAATAAAATTAAATTTATTGTCAAGGTTGGGTTGAAGTTTCGAGAACCCAAATGCAGAGATGAGGAGGCAGAGGTGAGTTCTTGAAGATGCAATGAGTAACTGAGGCAAAAATCAAAGAATACAAAGAAACAAATGACCAGACAACATCAGCAAAAAACTCACGTAGGGAGCCAGAGATGAGGAAGCAACAAACAACAACAAGGAACCAGCCCTGAGACTGCAGAGATGGAGTATATAAGGAGAACAGAACAAAGGATTTGAGTGGAACTAACTAGAAGGAAGCCAAGGGGAAAGGAAACAAGCATAAGGAGGCAAGAGAGAGTAACTAAAGACTGCTGGAATATAATGGAAAATAAACCAAAGATCAACAGAACAGAACAATTGATAACTGAAAACTAAAAACTCAGAGTCCCATATGGAGAGAACCATGACATTTATTGTTTCACAGTGGGGAAAAGTTGCTAAGTCACTGTCAGTCACAGAGAGAAACCGGGTTTAAGGATAAAATAATTTACAAGATGAGGTAAACTAAAGACGAAATCTAGAGCTATCATATTCAGTGCAATGAACTGCAAACTGCAACACAAAAGCATTATTCCATCATTTATCGTTACTGCTGAGCGGGGTTATTGTAATGCACTTTATGCTGGGATCAGTTAATCTGCTGTCGACCTTTTACAAACGATTCAAAATGCTGCTGCAGGAAGCACTGAGTCAGGATCTCTTTCTATGAAAAGATTAGCTGCTAATAAGGCTAACATTACCTGAGACAAAAGAGTGGTACAGCTAAAGGTAAAATCTGCAATGAAGACGTTAAGTTTCATCAAACAGGAAAGTTTTAAAAGTAGACGTGAAAGGTGGAAGTCCTGCCTCTGGTTCGGCTGTTTGAAAAGTTCAGAAATGCCTTTAATGCCAGAAGAACATCTCTAAAGCCCATTCAGGATAATAAAGGGCAGATTGTGTGGAGAAAGAAATAAAAGCCAGGAACGCTGCTGCTCCTGAGATGTCAAACTGCTTTAAGGAGGCTGGCAACAGATGAGGAGAAAATAGCTTCAGCGCATCACAGGGAAACGTTTTCCACTCGCATGGAAAGCGAGCCCCTAATAACCAATGTGTCAGACCTGTCCTCTGCTTCGTCTTTAAAGCTGTTACACCATTAAGGTCCTGACAGCTCTGCCTGCTGCACGCTTCCAGAACATCACACAGGGTTTCATTCAGGTATTACCAGACATCTGCATGTTCTCCCATTAGCTCTATAATTACACTTAGACTGCTCCGTTTATGCATATTCATGAAGAGATAAAAAAAAAACCTTCAGAGGCGACGACGTTGTTCCTGTGACAGTTTGTGACATGTTTGTAGAAATGTTTCTCTGCTGCTGCAGCCGCTTATCGACAACCTGATGGTTTATTACTGACACTCAGTTTCCTACTAAATTAAAAGTTGGGCATAAAGCAACAAACTCCCCAAAAAACGCCCTGAGTCTGACCTCCGCCGTCGCTCAGAAGTCCCTGATGGATGGTTTTAATAACAGCCAAGGCTGCAGCGTCCTCGGTCCTCCAAGGAGAGTCCAGGCGGCAGCAGCGTGTCGTTTTCAGCTACAGTTTGACTTCAGGCTCTCAGGCATTTGGAGGACCACCGTCAGCTTCCTGATGAAGCTGTGAGACGCTTCATCACTTACAGAAATATGGCGGAAGGTGTTGACGTGTAGTAGATCAGACGATGATGGAGCTGACTCAGCATCTGGCCGGGAGCAGCGGCGACGTGGTGAGGACGGCTCCTGAAGGACGCTTCATCGAGTCCAGCTCAGGTCTCAGGGGGACGGATGATCCACATCTGCCTGGTTACACATCTGTTAAACCCCTGGGCCTCAGCGGATCATCTTCACATCACTTCACAGCACGACGTGTTCCCTCCAGTCACCTTCCTCTCAGGTCTCTGAGTTATTTACATCATCACATCAAAAACTGCAGCTTGGGAGGAGGTCAGCAGGTCAGTCTTTTTATGCTCCTCCTATATGATAGATGCAGTTCCACTCAGACAGCAGAGCTCCGCTAAAAGGTTCTGGTTCTGATCCTGGATGTTTTTTCTGGGTATACTGGTTTCCTTTCCCAGTGATGGCCCATTATTAGCTAAATTTAAGATTTGGACACATAAGCCTTTATTGCAGAGCTCTGTGTTACAAACTGTTGAGGTTTGACAGGACTGAAATGCAGCATTTAATAACAAAAAGGGTAACTGAAGCAAAAATCCAAAAGCATGAACCCTCAAAAACAGAAAAAAACAGAGAGAAACAAAGACCAGGCTGACCAGCAGGTTGGGAGCAGGTGTGAACAGAGGAGTCTAGAAGGGAGCTAGGGGAAGGACACAAGAGGACAACAGAGCTCAAACAAGAAATACCTAGGAACTCAAATACAATCAAAAATAACCAGAATAACAAACAATGGAAATAAACTAATGAAAACTCAAAGGTAAAATTTAAATAGAACCAAAGCCATGACACAAACCGTGACCATGACCAGTTATTATTGTTGGATTAATTATACAGCTTCCATGAGCTGCAGGTTTAGATTCTGCTTTCTCTTCTTATTAGCTCAGTCTGATGTCGACAGACGTTTTCTCTTTATCTCCTCTTTGAGAAATAGAATCCACCTGCAGCTAAATTAAACAAGGCAGAACTTGATCCCACAAAATTCGTGTCAAGGACTAAGGCCTCCATGCTTTATCCCCACACTGCCTCACCCCCTGACCTTTAACCTTTACCCTGCTAACTGGGGCCTGTAGAGAGTCTGAGCTTTTAGGTTTTTGTCATTTCTCTGAGCTTTATGCTCCGTCCTCTCCTGGGTCGCTCTCTGAGACGTTTCATGATAACCTTTCTCTGTCCAGGTTGATGGACAGCAGCAGAAGCTTCTTTAAGGTCATTGCTGATGTCTTTCCACTCTGACATCGTGCTACATTTCACCTGTAAGCTTATATCGGATCAATAGCAGCTTGCTATTGCTTCTTTCTCTCTTGAAATCATTTAGAGGCTGCGTTGATGGACCAATGTTTCCATTCAATTCTTCTGGGTTTTGGTTCAGTTTTTTTTATACACTAATGAATATATGAAGGTTTATGTGATGTGTTTATCTAAAGATGGATTCACCACAGAGCTAGATCAAATGAAATTATGTCTTTATTATGTTCTAGTGAGAAAGACTTTGAAATTAAAAACAATTGAATTTCTTTCTCACTGACAGTGTATCGATCAATAAGTTCTTCTATTCTCCCTCCGTTTCAGTGCTGCACAAAATGTCATTTAAAAACTTTTCTCTTCTCTAAATGTTCTTGGATTCTGCAGTTAGCGTTTTTTCCTTATTTTCAATCCAGTCATTCTATGAGCTACTATACCCTGATCTTCTGGGACGTTCTGCAGCTGTATGAGATGTTTTCCACCTGGAAGAACCTCAAATCCTAACAGAAAAGAAATATGGATTTCACAGGTTAAAATCACATTTAAAAACCATTTATCACATGGAAAATTGACATGTTGCCATTAAACTCTACGATTAAAGCACATGTATAATTGTGTATCTCTGCTTCTGTCTCCTTGAACCCCAGTTGGCCTCAGCAGATGGCGCTCACACTGAGCCTGTGGTTCTGCTGGAGGTTTCTTCCTGTTCAAAGGGGTTTTCCTCTTCATTGTCGCTACAAGCATGCTTAGTGTGAGGGATTGATGAAGAGTCAATGAGTCAATGCAATCAGCTGGTTTTCCTTAGATGAAAACTTTGAATCAATCTGACTGGATGATCTGGTTGAACTGGAAAGTGCCTTGAGATGACATGATGTGAATTGGCTGCTATAGAAATAAACTGAATTGAACTGAATTGGAACGTTTCTTGTCAAAAGCACATGTGATTCACATGTTTTCACATGTGAACATGAGCTCCAAGGATTTCAGGTCTTAAATTTCAATTACGTGAAAATATGAATATCCCATACACTTTTAACATGAAATGTTCCAAATCCACATAAACACAGATTTTAACAGTTATTTCATAGTTTCAATCGTAAACGTTGCGTTCCAAGTTTCACATGCTATTTAATTTAATATGTGGTCACATGTGAACCCCTTACCATGTCGTAGGTAGGGCATGACTCCCCCTCACAGTCATTAATGGAGACTATTCAGGAACTATTCAGAAAAAACCCCCAAAAACATTAAACAACCAAACAGAATTTAAACAGTAGCAACATTGTTTGTGTAACATTTTTGGTAAGGATTATTAATAAAAAAGAAAAACTGGTTGCTATTTCAGCTTGTTGTCAGTCGCTACGTTTGGAATAGAAATGTGTGCAAATCTACGTTGATTTTCTGCTATTTTCTGGTATTTCTATTAAATCAGAAATACAATTAAATTTGCATGTGGATCATTTGTTCACCAGATAACTCAGACAACAGTGCAGTGGCAGATTTAATATTTTAGCCAGTGGGCGCCATCATCCTCCAACTATTTCCAGTCTTCTTCTACATGTTTTTTAAAGACGCTAAGTTCTAGTTGCAGATCACATGACTGGCGTGATGCAGAAAAAGTGTTTCTATTGTGTTTAAATATAAGGAATGTGATGCGACTGAAAAACCACCTTAAAGAAGCATAAAAACTTTTTATCCAAAAACGTGCCATTTTTTTTAAATTGTAGTGTTTCCATTTAGCAAATTTATTTTCAAATTTTTCAAATTACATTTTGATGAGTAATGGAAATGCAGCTACTTACTTTTGTAATTTCATTTTTGAATGTTTTTGTAATATTTACTCAAAGTACATCACAAGATGTTTACATAAAAAAATCATATAATTATATAACAACATCCATCCATCCTGTTTATGGGCAAGAGGCGGGGGCCACCCTGGACAGGTCGCCAGTCCAAGAATTTAGAGAAGCCAATACTTTTTTTTAACTTTTTAATTTATTTTTTATTATTTTTAATCTTTAAATTGTTATTTTATTTAAAGAGGAATAAAAAAATAGAAAAAGAGAAGCCAATTAACCTAACAGTCATGATTTTGGATTGTGGGAGGAAGCCGGAGTACCCGGAGAGAACCCATGCATAATCAGGGAGAACAAGCAAACTACATACAGAAAAGACCCCAGGCTGGGAATCAAACCCAGAACCTTCTTGCTGCAAGGCAGCAGTGCTACCCACTGCGGCACTGACCAGCCTGTATAACAACATACAATAAAAAAATACAAATATTTGGGCTTTTTGACAAATGTAAATGTAAATTCACAGGGAATAAAAATCCTACTATGTGCTGCACATGTGCTGAATATGGATCGTTACACAAGTCTCCAGAAAAATTAGAAGGAACATGGAAGAAATGAACAAAATGCTCGATCGTATGTGCAAATGTGACCCACATTTAGAAAATGAGAATTCCATGTTTAGGATGGGAATCATGTGTGAAGTTCCTGTTTTTTTGTAAAGGAAACTTTCTGTCTGCAGGATGATGGACTTTAGATGGTTTGGAGGTGATCTATGATCCTTCCCACATGGATAAATTTGACTCATATGGTGTGAATATGTAACGGTATGTGGATGATGACATAACTGCTCTCAGACACAGAACATTAACGGGTCGTTTAGATCGATGGTCCTTAATGTGGAAACAGGCCGACCCGACTAAGTGATACCTGAAAAAACAAAAACACCCGTTTTATCTACTGAACGCTGTAAATCAGAGAGTAAAGCGGCTTTTTAACATCAGAGCGGAAAACATTCATCATTATAAATTGCTGAACGGATGATGAAGTGAAGCACCTTTTGTTTTTTTTTAAACCTTCACCACAGAATGTCCCACAAACTGTTTAGCAGCCCTTTTGTGAACCGCAGTGTGAGAGTGACCCAGATGAAGATACAGGAAGATCTCTGACCCACTTCCTTTCAGCGGATTCAGACCTCTCTCTCTTATTTAGACCCTCTGATCAGGTTTACTCTGATAGAAAAGGACTCTGGTTTGTTCAATGCATGTTCATTTCATCGACGTGTGTTATAAACATTGATTTAAACTAATTGATCTGCTTATATTTGGAAAAAAAAAAATCCCAGTCAGACATAAATATATATCAGATATATGGAAGTGAAGCCATGAGGAAAACAGTGCGTGGTATAAAGTCTGGATTCTCAGCTTCTCACAGAAATACATTTTAAGCTGTTAGGCCCTGAGGGTTTCACAAGCAATTTCCTGAAATAAATCAAGAATCGCTCCACAGCTATCAGGTTTACATGCAACCTTTTGGCACTATTGTAAAGATAAGAGGTAAAGACTGTATTTCCAATAGATCCACTATCACAGCTGTTAATATGTCTGATTTATTTGTGTTTGAAAAAATTATTGAATTAAAATCTACTTAATTTTAGCCTTTTTTTATAACAGTATAAATAAACACAAAAAAAGTGTTTTTGAAAACCTAGGAGTGTCTTCAGATTGTATTTGTCAACATATTTGCTATAATTGCAGAAAATTAGGATTGAATCAGTTAAGTTGGATCCACAGTAGTTTTATTGGGTCATTTGCCAGATGGAGCTGTCATTTTGTTAAAATGCTAAAACTGTTGCTAAAGAGTTTTCAGTTGAGTTTATTTCTATAGAAATAATTCACAAAACGTTTAATCTCAAGGATCTTTATAGAGACGATACAGTCAGATTGGTTCAAAGTTTCTTTCAATAGAAACCAGTTGATTGCTTCCAGTGTCTGACTTGTAGGAGGTGCTCCTTCTGGATGAGGATGAGGTTTTTACATGCTCTTTGTTGTTGATTCTTCAGCAATCCCTCACACTGAGCATGCATGTAGCGACAGTGGAGAAGAAAACTCAATTTTAACAGAGATGAGTTTGCAGATTTCATGAAAAAGGCTAGCAGAAACAAAAATCCAAGAACAAAATACCCCAAAAAACAGGACTTGCAGGGAAAAACAACGCAACAACGAGGAACCAGCAATGACTAACTGAACAGGTGGTGTATGGGAGACAGAAACAATGGGAGGACTGGTTATCTAAACAAGAGCAGGTGAAAAAAGATGTAGCCAGAAGGAGAGACGGGAAAGGAGACCGGCACAAGGGGGCAACAGAGAACAGCTCAGAAAATACAAGACTGTTTAAATAGAACACAAAAATGGAAAAGAAACCAATCAGCAAGAAAACACAGCATAACAAAAATCAAACTGGAACTGAAAACTTAGAAAGAAACGCATATAGAAGTCAACAATGGGAGCACCATAACAAGAGTAGGTTGTTGGAAAGATACTAGTTTCCAAGGATACCAGCTATGAGGAGCAGACATTAGAGCTTTGAATTACATCTACATGCTTGTTCTATGCTGTAAAACCAAATGTTTGTGAAATACTATATTAGCAGCTTATTTCAGAGCCATTAAAGGCTCCTCCTTCAAAAAACGACTATATGTGACCAACTTTAGTGGAAGTGGGCGTTACTCTCTGGGCCTGGTACAGCACCCAGCCTCGTGTTTGTGAGGATGCTGATGATCCTATCTGAGGTAGCAGGAACAAAGTAGAGCTTCTAATGTGGATCTGCAGAACTCTGTCATCCATTCTGCAGAACATTTCCATCACTAATGAAACTCAGATGAAGAGGAAGATGATGAAGATCACTACGAGCTGCGATCAGTTCAGCCTGACTGGTTTGAGTGTTTCTCATAAGACTCTGAAGCCGCGACAGATGCTGCAGAGAAGCTGAAGGAAACGGGATGAAGATAACAATCATCTTCAGAACTTAAACTGGGACTAATCTGTTTGTGAGGTTTTCCAGCTGATTGGTCTCTATGCTTAATTTGAAAGCTCATTAAAGCTGTTAACACAAACCCAGAGAGACATACGTAGAAATAGAAGAAGTAGAAATATTCTGCAATATCCCACAGTGGGAAATCTCAGGTGCCACATCAGACTGGGATAAATGCATAAGGAAGAACGGAACATCTTCTCTTCTTCCTGCACTGACAGGATGATGGTTGCTGGGCTAAACTTTATGGATCGGGTTCATCATGACTCGGCCCAGTTGCTCTTGGCTCGGTTCTGGATGATTCAGCAGTTCTGCAGGAATCATTAGGACTTTTTTTAAAAACTTCCTCTTTCTCTCCCAGCTTCTCAGAACGAATGACCAACTTCACACATGCATCATAACAACTGGGCTCTAAATGGTTATTTGATGAGGAAGATGAAGTCAGCTTCATCATCAACATTTTTCAAGGCTTCATCGACGCCATTTTATCAGGAAATTCTTGCAGTTTTCCTTTATGTCTCAGACGTTTCGCTGCAGCCTTGCAGGATGCAGAAAAAACCCCATTGAGGACAAAAAAGAAAAATATGAGACCGCCCGTCCTCGTCCTTTGGTGATGTCATCAGAGATGTGTGCTGGGAGGGGAGGATTTTAGTGTGATTAATTCATCCTTCGTCTATAACTATATCCTTGCAGTGTCCTGTGGGGGGGGGGGCTATCTCCAGAGGTCATTGGATGAGAGGGACAAGTCGTCAGTCCATTACTCTGATTAGATATCAATAAAACAATCTGACTGTTTGCAGACAGTCTGTGCATAAAAGTCTGTTTAATAATGTCAACATTAATAGAATAATATAAAGATAATAAAGCTATATATTAGCAATACAGTCTAAGTTTGTCATAGAGACCTCCAACATTTACAGATTTATTCATTTTTTATTTGAGCCATTTCTACTGTTTTATTGTGTTTGCAGAAAATTTCACCTCTTCAAGATTTGACATACGATGCTTCAAGGTTATGTCACAATAAAAAAAAAGCTTAATTTAGCTGCAGGTGGATTCTATTTGTCAAAGTGGAGATAAAGAGAAAACGTTTGTCGATATCGGACTGAGCTAATAAGAAGAGAAACCAGAAGCCAATCAGCTCCGCTATTACTTAAAGAATTAAGTGTTTAATCTAAACCTGCAGCCGACGGAAGCTGTATAATTAATATCCCCGTGTAGTAACCACAGCAGCCCAGTCACAGTAAACAGGATCGCTGGGAACCAGTAATGGGCTCATTAAAAACTTAAAAACAGGATCATTCTGTCCCTAAATGTCAGCAGGAAATGTCACCTGAGACCAGGAGCAGCAGCAGCAGCAGCCTCACTCACAGCTCTAATTAGTTTTAATTGACTGCAGCTCGCTCTGGTTAAAAGTCCAACAGGTGAAACTGAAACAGCCCCTCTGATAATTACTGTCCCTGTTAATGGGACTCAAACAGGAGGAGGAGCGCAGGATGCTGCTGGTTAGAAATAAAGGGTCAAAGACTGAATTTAAAGATGAGACAAAAACAACAGAAAAAAAAAATCAAACAAAGCGTGAAACCAGCGTGGTCTAAAAGGTTGACTCAGAAATAATGACTTCTACATACCTTCAGATTAAAGGGCTTCAGGTGGATGAAAGATGGCCGGATCTACTTGATCTGAAATGATGATCTGGGCAATTAAAGCGAGAGCAGCACCTCCCTGCCATGACGAAGCACTCAGTTAAACTGTGTTTATATTATAACTTATAAAGTTTATTATGCAGCCGTGATAACATGGCTGAGAAAATAACTAAGAGAGCTCCAGGACAACCAGATGGGATCCTAACGACGCTGCTCATAGACTTTACAGAGCTTTAATAAATCACTATAGAATAAATCAGTGCAGGTAGAATTAGTCTGTTGCATTTTAAGCAATGAAAACATAAAGCTGAAGCCCTGAATGAGTGATTGCATTGTTTTCTTTGAATTTTTATGATCTTATGCATTTATTTATATATTCATGGGTTCTTGTATGGGATATTTTCTATGTTATTGTTGTGAAAGTGTGACTGATGGAACTGACAGAACTTTGAACAGATGTTTCTTCTTTGAGATAATTGCTCAGCCTGCCTCTGATTGGCCTGGATGCTTTCCACTCTCTATGGAGACACATTGTTGATGAAGGACCTGGTGCTGGTTGTTCAGGTTTTTACTTGGCAGAATTTCCTTACAAAGGAGATTTCTCTGTTTGTTTGTTATTTTTACCCAACTTGTTGAGAACTTGTGATGATTGAAGTTTTGTCTGTAAGGAGGAAAATCCTCTGGATGGTGTGAAGGCCTGAAGGCGTCTTAGTGGAGCCCAGCAGGAGGATCTGAGCTCTCTATGAGGGAAAAGAATAATTATTATGAACCAAACAGATCCTTTTATAATTTAATTTATTTAACAAGGTTAAAACAAAAACGTAAAATATGCTTTTTTCAAGAGTGACCTGGCAATCATCTATTCTGCTGTTAAGTTCACAAACTTTTCAGCTTCTGGTCCACAGAATTGTACCAGTCAACTAATGACGCATCCTATTCGTTGATTATATAAACATCTGTTAAAAAATCAATGAAACACCTGCCTGATAATCTTTCAGCCAGCATCAGCAACCAAAGTGGTTGGATTTCCCAATGTTTAAATTATGTTTTTAAATCTCAAGGCACTTTACTGTAAGTCCAGACTGACGTTTTTCCTTGGTTCTACCTTTCTTATACATCATCCAAAATACTTAGGTTATCCTGAGCTATTTTCTGCATTTCTGCTGTTATAGGCTTAGACTGCTGGAGGACATAGGGACCATTTTTCATCATTCCATCTCTATTGTCCAATTCTGTGGAATTCGATAATTCAGTCTGTCGTGGGAAAAAAGTATTCAACTATTCATCCTAGTTTTAATAGCAGGAGACCGATGGATTTCACTCAGTCGGCACATTTATAGTAATAATCTTTGCAAAGAGAGAACAGCTCATCATGGCATAGCATTCTGCTCTGTTCTGATCTGGGCGGGGTTAGGTCCCCCCTTACTTACAACAATGGAAAGCAGATCAGAGTCATAGAAACAAATTTGCAAAACACTTTTGGTTTAAACAGTAACATGTTAACCCAAGTCTCTAACATTATCATTATCATTGTTTAGCTATAGATGTTGGAGATCGGAGAGTCGGGCCATGTTTTCAGTGCTTAGTCCTGTTTTCTCCTGTTGTGACTAACTGGATGTTCTCTCTCTTCATCCTCTGACATGGGAGCTGGTTCAAGAGCTCGTCTGCACCTTTTAATCAATGTGTTTTCCTGGAAGGGGCAGCCCTGCTGAGCCTGTTGACAGTTGCTTTTGTGTCTCTGCTTCTGTCTCCTTGAACCCCAGTCAGCCTCAGCGGATGGTCGCTCACTCTTTCTGTTGCTGTTTCAGGTTTCTTCCCTGTTCAAAGGGAGTTTTCCTCTCCACTGTCCTTACAAGCATGCTTTTTTTGTGAGGAATTGCTTTTGAGTCAATGAGTATTGGTAACAACAAATTGAGAATTTCATCCAATTTGATAGTTTTTTTCAGACAAAAATGTTGAATTCCTTCTCACAGTAAAATAACATTTGAACTCAAAGCATTTACACTTCAAAAAGGTTGAAATTTGTTATTTTATGTAATTTATTTTCGTCGACTTTCTGTGCTCTACTGTTAAACAAGTTGGTTGGAAGAGGAGTTATCTTTCTGTTTTGGAGGAAATTTTCTTGGAAACAAAAGTGGGGAAAAGTTAGTAAACCATTGATTTAGGGCTCTGACTGACGGAGCTTTCATGGCCTTATTACGGATCTGACCGGGCAGGTCACGTGTCTCAGTGGTGCAAAGCTTGGCAATGATGCCAAACATGTGGATGCTGGACATTGATCGCAGTGTGAGAGTATTTTTAGATACCAAAGCAAAAAGAGTCACACAGCGATTGACTTTTCCTTTGGGATTAATAATATTTTCCAGCAGTGATTTTACCTGCCACCAAGAGGCTGGAGCACTGACAGTCTGGACAGGTCAAAAACTTCTTTTAACATCAAGTCATCAGATGGAGTCCACTCTGGGTCAGAACGACCATTTACTGACTCATTTTACCATTTCATACCAGGAATGAGCCTTTTCCGCTCCTCTTTGTTCATCATCTTCATCATCATAGACGTGTCTCTGACTTGATGACTTGGATTGGTTATTTCTATGAAAGGGTGGAGAGCTGCGTAGAATCGTACTAAAGCAATAAATGTTGTTTTGTAGAAGATAAAGATTCCAGTTGAGAAACAGAGACTATCTGAACATGTATGACCTGTGTAACACGCAGGGATCCAGCAGCTCCCCCTCTGAAGGGTGATACTGTGTGTTTGCAGCCGGCCTAATGCTCTGGATGTGTGCACGTATTAGAGTGGTACATTTTGTTCTCTGTGGCACGCTCGGGCGCTGCCATCCCTCACTGGGTCGACAGTCCGATTAGAAATCCATGCAGCCCAAGCCGGAGCCTCTTCCCCTGCGGGTGCGTGCTCATTGATTAGCTGTCAGAGAGGAAGAGGAGGGAGGGGAGGGCGAGAGACCACGACAGAGAACGAGAGAACTGACACCACGAAGCAGGACTGAGAATAAAAATGAGGAAGAAGAGCATTAAAGGCGGATAGATGCAGAGCTGGATGCACGCAGCAGCTCTCCTTTCATCAGACATTTCTCACCAGCCACTTTGTCATTTAAATCTAGTTTTCCTTTACATCAAACAGCCTCTGATCCTCGATCAGCTCTACTTTGCTCATCTGAATCATTGTTCACATAAACTAAGCTGTAGTTTATTAATCTGTCTCGGTTTAGATCGGTGCTTTGCTTTTTCTCTGGTTTTGGTGCTGGTCAGAAACAAAAACATTTTCAGTTCATGGTGAGCGAAGCTCCAAACAGCAGCTTTTAATTACTGGTCTGTCCCCAGACTGAGGTTGAATTCACCCTGCAGGTCTGTGTTAGGGGGCGGTCTGGTTATTGTTCCATGGATCAGTACAGGGATCTCTTTGGGGATCGGCTCCTAATCAGATCTGTTTAGTTGGTGCCATTTGTTTCCAGCAGCTTTTTTGGGCCAAACTGCATCACGCCTGCTGGGATTTCTGTTCCGCGTCTGTCTTTAAGGTTCAGCGTGCTCCTGCACCGTCTCATTACCCCATGTAGACCCACCAGACTTTTTCTTTAACTTTTAGTCTTCATGCACATTATAATAATTTTCTCGTCTTATTCTACCAAAACAAAGACAAAGAAGAAGACAACTCCTCCTATTTTTGCTACTCTGGCACAGAAACACATTCACATAATGAGTGAACTGCTGCAGGTTCTGGATAAACGGTACTAAAGGCGGGCATACACTGTACGATTTTTTGCCTTTTTGGGGCAGATTGTCCAGTCGTTCAAGAATTTACAATTTTGTGCTGAAAAGCCTAAAAAGAAAAGGCGACGACATATTTGGATGAAGACATGGCTGAGCAAACATGGCTACTACAGTCTGTAAATTTTACAGAAAGAACTCCATTTAACCCATTGCACCCCCGCCATGCTTCTGTGTTTTCATCTGAGAAGAAGAAGACGAATCCTTGTTTGTGCACTGAGCAATTTGCCCACGACAACCTTACGACGACTGACCGAATTTCAAAGATTTTTGATGTTCTCTCCACAACCGATCCCTGATGGCGAGGTGGTCAGGAGAGGCTGATCGGGTTCGTTACCCCCATACACGACACGACACACTATCAGGCTGAAAGTCGGCCCGATCAAAGAAATTCTTGGATGACCGGCGAATCGGCTTGTAAAGGGCAAAAAATAATCATACAGTGTATGCCCGGTTGTATCAGAGCGTCGAGCTGCACAGTATGAGAACATCTATTGTGAGCTGTGAACGTTTAAACTCTTCAGTTTCATTGTACAATTTGAGTTGTAGATGCATGCAGCAACTGAAGATATCGCACAGTGTATGCCCGGCTTAAGACCGACTGCAGCCCGGGTCCTGGTTCTGAAATTACGTTCCGGCGTCATCCTCTATGTTGTTTGCATACACAGAATGTTTTCAAAATGAAATTTTGATGCACACAGCTTACAACAGTGAAATGAACATTATAATTGCAGCACTGATCAAGAATGTAAACAGTGAAAGCCAGTTTAAAGTCATGGTGCCAAATGCATTGACATGGAAAGGTTCAGTGCAGTGCAAAATAAATAATAAATATGGTGCAGAATGCAGTAGAACCATGAGTTGTGCCATGTTGCTAGTGAAAATATGTGCTGGTGAAGATTCTCAGTCATCCAGGTCAAAGTCATTCTGAAAAAGTTTAAAAAATAATCCACTGGATCTTGTTTCCAAGGTTTGAAGACATTTTTAATTGAGAAAGCTTCCTGGATGGGAAGTGAAACGTCTTCAAACCTTGAAAACAAAGTCCAGTTGATTGTTTTTTAAAGTTTTTCAGAATAGTGCAAATATGATGTTTTCGAATGTGATTCTGTGAGTTGATTAGTTGATTTTCAACTGTTCAACAGTTTGATGGCAGCGGGGAAAAAGCTGTTACAGAATCTGCTGGTCTTGGATCGAATGTTGCTTAGCCTCTTCCCAGAGGGCAGCAGGGAGAACGCTCCATGGTGGGGGGGTGAGGGGTCGCTGATGATGTTATGGGCTTGGGACACGCAGCACTGGAAAAACTCACGCTGGGATGAGACCCACCAACACGACAACAGCATCACTGAAGGAGCTGAAGGAATTTACAACCAGTGCCAAACATCCTCCTTTATTGTATGGACTGAGGTTTAGGACAGCATGATAGAATCCACTAGCCTGGGTGCCATTCAACACTCAGTCCGCCCACAAGTTTGAGTTCGGGGAAGTTCGGTCTGGCTCTGCTCCATAGTAAGCGTGAGTATTAAAAGCAAAACTGTCAGGCCGATCCAATCAAAATTGTCAGGGCGGCTTTATCTGACTACGCATGATGGACAGATTATCAAGAGTAGCGTAATCAACCACGTGGACCAAAGCGGCGGCAGGAATTTGACAACAATAATGGCTGCCGCCGAGAGTTTGGGTGAGTAGATTCTGCTATTAGGTCTGTTCTCCAAGAAGTATACACGACAGCAAATAAATTTTAAAAAGAGGAACAGAGAAACGCCATCAAGGCTCATCTTTACTTTATTCTAGGCGTGAAACTGCACGTGCTTTGATTTTATGTGGACAACAACTATGCCTAAAGCAGCATACTCCCACGCACTCCGTTGCTCTTGTATTGGTTGTAGGTCTATCCAGTTGAGTGCAGAGGCATTTTTTCCTGGTTCGGTTCAAAACACGCCCCCCATAATCACAGCTCTATGGAGCAGCATCAGACTCCATATTCTGACTAGAATTGAGTGGGACTACGCCAAAAGGAAAGCCCCTAAGAATCCACCGCTTAGTGACACACATCCAGACCGCCACCAGAAGCTCACAATGTTCACAGTCAAACCCGGAGGTGGTGGTATCATGATCAGGGCCCCCATTAAGATCTTGGTTTTTAGGCTAAATCTGGTCGGTTCATCATGGTCCTAAATTTGTCAAAAAATCATTATTGAAAATCGGTCTGTGTTTGGTCGGTCTGATTTTTGTCCCATTTTAGTCCAATATTTGAATATGAAAAGACGTTGAAAACTGAGTTTTTAATGTCTTTTCAACAATCTGGAAATTACGGCTTTTCACCTTTCACTTCTCTAGCCAAATGTAAACGTCCTTCGGATGTAAATTGGGTCGCTCTTTACTTCGTCAGGATTCCTGTCTGTGTGTTTGTGTTTCTGTTTTTGTCTCCCTTCCTCCACCAGGAGTAAGTGCCTGGTTCTGGTCCCGCCTCCCACACACACTGCTAGCAGGGTAGCTGTTACCTCGCTAACGGAGTGCTCTTAAGGTGCTGATCAAGCCACTACCCGCCCCCAGAGTGTTTGCCAGTTTTGGGTACTCTAGCCAAGGCTGAGTTTTTGCTGAGTCAAACTGAGTTTTTGTCTACCTGAGTCTTAATCTTGTTTTTTGCCTTTTGCCTCTCGGCAGGAAGTCAATCCTGCAAACTGGATGTTTTGGGACCTTCTCTCTCTCTGGAAGGATCATCTGGAAAGCTTCAAACTGAGCTGAGGATTTTAACTGGAGGTCTGAATCTTACTCTTTCCCCAAAGAGATGCGTTTGAGCTTCCAACTGAGCAAAGCGGATTCATCTACCACCACGACCCATTCAAGTACCTCGCCAGGAAATCTGAGTGGCAGTCAGCTTCTCCGTCCGCATTCTGGGTAAACCTGTTCCGCCCTCCAGCGAATCAGACAAACACTGGATCCCTCGCACACAGACTAGAGTCAAAGAGTCAACAACTTCTCTGGAAGCGTGACTCAGCCACCAAACCAAATCCTCCTCTTCAAGTTCAAAAACCAAATTTCCTACTGAGCCTGAACTAACCACTGTGTCTTCCCCTCACTTTTCAGTTCCGGTTGACCAGTGTTATGAGCAACACTTGATTCAGCATTATCTCTTCAATAAACCTCCTAAATCCTTCCCCTGGTCTCTCTGAATTGGTTTCTCTGCATCTGGGTCCGAGCTCTTGATAAAACCATGACATTTACAAAGTCTTTTCAACCAATATATGCTCGGTGGGGGTTGCTTTATTTTGTCTGGGAAGATAAAGTTTGAAACAGTTTTGAGCCCAAAACTTTAGGCTCCCCTGGGAGCTGAAGATTGATTTAGTTTTTATCATCACACTGAATTCAATGATCCATCTTTTAAAGAATCCCATCATTTAAAAAAAAATACAGTATTCCAAATATTAAATTGTTAAAGTCATCAAAACCCTTAGAAGCACCTTGAATGAGCAGGTAAAGCAGAGAAATGGAAACTTATAATATTGGAAACTTTAGAAACATGTTGAATCAACAGCTGATTACATCACCTGATTAAACGGCAAACATCAGCATCAGTACGATTTATGCAATTTTTTTCTTCTGAGAGAAAAGTCTTATTCTGCAGAAAGTATGACGAAACTGTTCAGAGACAGAGATGAAGGATATATGGAGCGAATGTAAATGTCAAAAGTTAATGAGATTAGAAAAGGCAAAGGAGGAGTTGAAAAGAGGTGAAGCATCAGCACGTCGGGGTACAGATTCCCTCTGATGTATCCCAACTATCATATCTGAGCTCTAATGACTCTCTCTGGATGGAGGAAAGGGAGACTAAAGGGAGATCAAGGCAGCTGCGGGGGTGAGGAAGAGGAGGGAGGAAAGGAAGAGGAGGAAATCAAACTGCATTAGAAAAGACAGAAGTGGCCTTCCATAAATCCTCATTGTGCATTCCACCTTTCCTTTCATTCCTGCAAACCAGTTAAAGTTTAATTTTTCTGCTCAACTTTATGAAAGAGTTCCAGGAAGGAGAGCAGATTTAATGAAGCCGGATTAATGTAAAACCTGAAGGTTTCATTTAGAACAAACTTCAAGGAGCAAAGCCAAGAAAAAACCCACAGAGCATCTGTCTGTCTGTAATCTGCCTGTAATCTGCCTGGGTTTAAGGTTAATTGTGATTTTAAGCTAAAATGATTACTAATTGCAGATGGAAACAAACTGAGCATTTCCAGCAGCTCAGCTTTCAAAGGAAAGTGTTTCAGGGGGAGCTCTTCTTCACGCCTGCAGAAGGTTTGCTGCTTTTTAGATGAAGTGATTTTTTTTCACCACAGGAGGCAGAGAAATAAGGGTTTATAGATGTTGGTAGGAAATGTTTTAGAAGTCGGGGGATATTTTTCTTGCCTCTACCGAGTGTCCAAACCTGATATCATAACGTCCCTAAAGCAGCTGAAAGAACCTTGATTATTTTTCTTTTCCATCTTTTATTGTCATTACACTGTCACAAGTACAGAGCAACAAAATTCACCTCTGCATTTAACCCGTCCCCTTGTGGAGCAGTGGGCTGCCATTGTGTGGCGCCTGGGGAGCAGTGGGGGGTTAAGTGTCTTGCTCAGGGAGGAGGATGAATGACGTGAAGGAGTCATACCAAAGATCAAGTCAGGGCTCCGTTTAAACAGGTTTGAATATTTCACTTCTGTGATGAGAAAAAGTTGTTTTGGAAGAAATATTATTAATGACATTATTGAAGAAAAATGAATGTAAATTCTGATCCTTCTAGAATTCCCCAGAATTAATAAATTTGGCCAATAATTTTGTATTTTAGTCGTTTTCTGTATTGAAACGGAGCCTAATCTACATTAAATGAGGCTGAACTAAAAGATCAAAAATACCACATATATATATATATATATATATACTTATATATATATATATATATATATAACATATATATATATATATATATATAGGCTAACTCAGTCAATGTCTTTGAGTCCGAGATAGGCAGACTAATGTTACGCTACATGCTACATGTTAGGATATATCTTTGTATATGTGGATTTTCTTGGTTAGCACATCAACTGACTGTCAAATTAACTGTGAAACATCTTCCCAGAGCCGGAAAACTGCTTGTTTTTGCAGCCAAATGTTACAGATGTAGGCATTTTGACTGTGCGCCTCTGTGGGAGTGGGGAGTACCAGCATGACGGATGGTGGCTTTACTGTAATTCTTTTCGGGCCAATCAGCGAAATCCAGCTGCATCGAGCAAAGACCACTTAACCCCACACTGCTCCCTGGGCACTGCACAAAGGCAGCCCACACCTTCTCAAGGGGATGGGTTAAATGCAGAGGGAAATCCACATCCAATTTGAGATCAATAAAGGGTGAAATTATTATTATTATAGAAGTCTGTTAATCTGATGCCACCGATTATTTTGGAAAGAGGTAAAAATCCAACTAGATCTGGAAAAACATCCAGAGGAGCTGAAGTTCTGGTTCCGTCCTTCATCCTATGAAGATGTTGAAACCCGTCCCACTGGTTTCCTCCTCAGGTTCTTGATACTCTTTGGCAAAAAGTTGGAGCAGAGTAAGAGGAAAACTGTAAGGCTGCTGGTTAAAAAAAAATCTGGGATAACTGTGGCTGAAGACATGCCAGTACTAAACAGCTTAGAAACAGAAATGGTAAAAAAAAAAACAGCTACGCAAGAGGTTTAATGTCACACCTATACAGAATTATAGCATCAGAATCAAAAGAATCATTAATGAATAAATTAGAAGCCTGCAGGAAAGACTGAAAAGAAGATCTGTGTGGGAGTGATTGGACAGGAAGCTCAGACGCAAACAATAAATAGGTTGGACCTACATAACGTCATCTATTCTACATCAGTATAATGAAAATATTCCTGATACCTGCACAAAATGCTACAAACTCAAAGGTGATTTTTACCATTGCATATGGGAGTGTGAACATACAATTTCCGTAAAGGATCAATAAAACAACAAGTATTAATCTACCATTATCAGCAAAAATATGTGTTATGCACTGATACCCTCCTGAAATGCCTTTGAGAAGAAAGGAATAGATTTTTCTTCACATGTTTCACTGGAAAAAATCTAAATCTAGATAGGTATTTTTTTCTTAAAATAAGTGCATTTGTTCTTGGATTGAGGAGGTAAAAGTTACATTTTGCCAATGCACTGCAAAAATGATCTAGAAATAAGTCAACATTTCTTAAATTAAGTGTATTTACCCTTCCTTTGAGTAGATAAATAAGATGATTTGCTGATGGAGTGAGTATTTCTACTTTTAAAAATAAGAATAATTAGATAATATGCACTTGAGAAATAAGACAAAGCAATATTTTTTTTCTACTTTTAAATGTAAATTGTCTTGTTCGATTGGCAAAGTTTTACACTTACCTCCTCAATTCAAGCAAAAATTCATTTATTTTCAGAAAAAAATGACTTCATGAGATTTCTATTTTTTTCCAGTGTGGAGACATAAGACAATTTACATTTAAAGTAAGAAAACACAATTGCGTTGTCTCATTTTTCAAGTGCATTTTATCTAATTATCCTATTTCAAAGAGTAAAAATATTAATTCCATTGGCAAAAACTATCTCATTTTACCTACTCAAATTAAGGGTAAATACACTTAATTTAAGAAATGTTTACTTATTTCTAGATCATTTTTCCAGTGATCTACTACAAGCTAAGTGTCTATCTTATAGCTTTGTTTTGGAAAAAAAATCCAAGCACCGCATGTAAATGACTGGCTGAAAGAAATAGCAACTAACATAATTCATGGAAAAAATAACTTATATATTGAAAGGTAAATGTAACAGACTTGAGGAGTTATGGTACCCATTGTTATCCTTTCTGGAAGACGGTGTAGGTAAGGGGATACCAACTGAGAAGTATTTTATTTTAATTTTTTATAGTTTTGTAATTTTAATTTGGTTAATGTTTGGATTTCTTTTTAGATGCTGTGCTGCATTATTCTTCAGTGTGTTAAAATTTCATTAAAATATTTGGGGGTGGGGGAACGGTGGCTGAAGCTTTCCAAACAGACTCATCATCAGGAAAATAACCTCCAGCTTTAAACAACAAGCAGCCGTTCCTGTTCAGACACTTCAGGTTTACTGTAATCAAACCCTAACCGTCCTCTGATTGGCTCGCAGACCTTTAAATAAATGTTCACAAACACTTATTCTGATGAATAACGTGATTATGAGAGCAGACAGAAACACACTGATGAGAATCCATGTTTTGAACTGGAGGTTTGGTCTCCCGGTGCTTCAGGAGGCTCATGCAGGAGGACTGACTCCCTGCTGTGGAGATCATGTAGCAAAAAATGTGGATAAAATCTGTGGCTTCTGTTCCTCCATGTTTGGATCAGGAAGCAGTATCAGTTGTGATGTTGGGCTTTTGACCGGTTAGCTGCTGGGCTGAGGTTCTGCAGAGATTTAACCAGGATCTTCATGAGCATTTAGTTTCCTTGAAGGGCTGAAGGTTTCTCTTCCTGTTCTGCATGTTATTTTATCCAGATGTCAGTGGAAAACATTCATGGCTGATCATCTATTATTGATCGGCTGCAGCATTTATTATAAATGAGAGCGCTAATGAATGCCGCCTCTGGCTGAGCTACTCCTCACTCTTACCTTCTGGTCCAGACCGACGATGATGATGACGATGATAATGATGACGATGGAAGGGGTTTCTATAGTTAGGAAGCAGATCACAAACAAACAGATGATTTTGTTGGGTGATGTAGGGAATAGTTTTGATGATTTTAAGCTCATTGTTGGGATATCCGCTCACATTAATGTTTTCACCCACTACAATTTAAAAATGTTTGGAGAATAACCAGAGGGAAGGACCCTGCAGGCCATAAATATTTATTTGCACCTGAGGAAGATTGTATGAAAACAATTTAACTGCATGAATTAAATGTAAAGAGAAAATGTATTTATTCATTTGTTTCTAACTTTGAGTTAATGATCCTGGGCTTCATGTTTCATTAGGAGCGTCATGTGCTCGGAGGCGGGGAACGGAGCTGGGTTTGTTTTCCTTCTCCGCTCTGCAGGGTGTGATCTGCAGGTGAGGAACAGCTGATCAGCACCAATCAAGGAGCAGCTGTAGAGGGAAACTCCTCTGAGAGAAGAAGCTGGTCCTCAGGCCTCCCTCAGTGATACGTGAATGTGTCCAAATGTCCGCACTAATGTGTCCAAATGTCTAGTGGATGAAAAAGTAGTGGACTCGAAATTTCCCATAATCCACCTTGAAAAGTAGTGATCATCCATGGTCACTAGACGAGCAGGTATATCCCAGAATGCTTTGTGAGACCTCTCCTCTGAAAACATCATAGGAATTGTTATAGCGGTGATAAATGAGGAAGAAGGCGCAGGCTCCGTGAGGGGAGGCGGAGTCACGTGACCAATGAAAAGTAGTGATCATCTGTCTGAAGGGTCAGTTAACTAAGTTCACTATATAGTCCCTGCTCTATATAGTGATTCAGGGATTTAGGGGTTAGGGTGGATGTTCAGATACAGCCAATGTTTCCTGAAGCTCATCTCTGTACTGCTTCACGGTTTCTGCTGACTTTCCTTGCTGAACAGTTAGATGTCCTCCTCTGGTCGCCTCTGCTTGTTTCCCAGCTGGATCCATTCCTGAGCCAGGATCCCCCCCCCCTTTCTGTACAACCGCCAACGTTCTCGTTCTGCTGCATCTTCTCCAGAGGAGCCCTCATAAACTAAAAACAGTCTCAGACCAGTCTTCTTCCCCTCACCTCCGTAGAAGAAACAATCATCTAAATTTTTTTTCAATAAAGGATCAAACTTATTATAATTTCTTCTTCACGATTGTCAGGAATTCAGTTTGTGTGGTCTGTTATTTGTGTTTCCTTTCCTCCTCCACCAGGTGGTGCCCAGTCCTCATTGGGTCTCCCTGCACACCTGCGGCTCATTGCCTCATTACCTGTGGAGTGTTCTTAAGCTGCTGACTGCCACTACCTTGGCAGCCAGAGTGTTTGCCAATACTGGGCACTCTGGTTATGCTTAGTTTAGCAGAGTCTAACCTGAGTTTTTGTTTTTACAAGTTTTGGGTTCACTAGCCAAGCTGAGTTTTGCTGCTGAGTCAAACTGAGTTTTGTCAGCCAGAGTCTTAACTTTGTTTTTTTTGTCTTTAAAAGCTCTACGGCAGGGGAAGTCATCCTGCAAACTGGATTTTTGGACCTTCTCTCTCTGGAGGGATCAACTGAGCTTCTAACTTGAGCTGCAGATTCCAAACAGGAGGTTTGGATCCATTTTCCCAAAGAGGTTGTTTGAGCTTCACACCGAGCAAAGGTTTCATCTGCGCACAGCCCGTTTCAGGGTACACTGGGAAATCTGAGTGGCAGTCGGGTTCCTCCATTTACCAAGGAACAACCGCAGTCTGGAGTAAACCCCATCAACACCAACGCGACAAGACAATAACATAACATTCCACAGACTCACATAAAGGGGAGTCTGTGTGCGGTGACTGAATATATTGTGATTCCCATAAAGGACACCTTTTCTGGAGAAGTGAGTCTGCAACCCTATTCCTCCAATTCAAGCCTAAGAATCCCTAATTTCCCCACTGAGCCTGAACTGAACGCAGTTTCTTCCCCTCATCTTCCAGTTCGGGTTTGACGGGGGTTCTCAGAGCAGCACTGGATTCCTCACTATATTCTTAATAAACATGTTAAACTTTTCCTGGTCTCTCTGTCCAGTGATCTTTTTCTGCATTTTGGGTCAGACCTTTTAATTAAATCATGACACCGATGAGACCTGAACAGATGACCCTGGAACTCTAAGCAGGTTCTCACTTAATATTAATTATCATAATTATTCTAATCCCTTCAACTCAGTTTGGGGATGAAATGAGGATTAAAACTATGTGCAGCAGAAACCAGCTTCCCCTTTAAAGGACGGTGGTAGTCAGGTAGGGCCTTTCTACTCAAAAAGACAACTTAAGACACCACCATCAACCTCAGAGCAATATGCAGATCTTTAGGTGCCTTGCTCAAAGGCACATCAGCATCTGCAACAACAGATTTGAGTTTACAGCAAAGATTACTTTGTTTAAAAGAAGCCAAGTTTCTTTATCTGCATGTCTCAGTGTTTTACATGTTTCAGGTGGATTTCATTAAATCTGCCATAAAAAAAAAAGATGAACTATAAAGAATAAAGTAAGATTTGGATTTCAGGATTATGAAGCTATGATTAACGCCAGGATTGATCTTTGAAAGCTCTGCTGCTGATGATGACCATCTCCAGGTCGATCTGGTTTGATAGTTTCTACTTTATTCATGTCTTCAATATTTATGTTTGGAAGCAGCAAACGATGCAACCAGAAGCTCCTCCAGCAGGGATCCTCCCCCTCCGGTCTCCTCTCTCCATCAGTCTCTCTGCTTTCTTCCTCTCCCATCCCTCTTAAGATAAATGTGTTTCTCTGCTGCAGAACCACGAGGCGTTTGATGTGCCTTGAAGAACCAGATGATGGTGCTTCACCTTCCTTTTTTGTTGCTCTTTCTGCATCATGATGAGCAGACGTCCAGTGTTTGGTCAGGCTGAATTATTCCATTTGATGCTTAAGTTTGCATTTTAATGATTTGTTTTTGTAAACGCTCGTTTTTGCAGAAAGATCTTATGACTGTAAAAAAAAAAAAAAAAAAAAAAGAGTCACATCCCCTGATGCCCTTAATAAGATTCTGGGCTCCTCCTGAGATTGAGATTAATTTTCTTTTCAGCATGTTCTTGTCATATCACTGGGCTTTGTGCAGGGTTGTATTTTTGGTTTTCTTCAGTTGAAAAAGTCTAATCAGGACTTTAAAGGGATATTATGCAAGTAATACTGCCATCTATTGGTGTAATGGGGTATTTCATTCAAACGAGTAAACCCTTATTGCCTCAAACTTGCATTGCAGCAACACTAGTCGCTGTGTGTCAAAAGCCTCGACAATGCAGATGTAACAAAAGGTTAGCGTCCATCTCGGCTTTGAATGCTACTAAACCCACAAGAACCTGCAGTTCTGTGCCAACAAGATCGATTTATAACAGGATCTACTATTATGCTTTCTTTGGTAACAAGCAACAATGTCTAATTAAAATCAGATGGAAAAAGTTAGATATACACTGAATTAGTCAGTACACTTCACCTACTAAAAAAAAAAAATTAGATAAGTCATTTTTTCTTAAAATAACTACATTTGTTTTTGGATTGAGGAGGTGAAAGAGACATTTTGCCAATGGAACAAGAACATTTGCACTTAAAATAAGAAAAAAACAATTGCATTGTCTTATTTCAAGTGCATATTATCTAACTATCTTATTTCAAGAGTAAAAATACTTGTTCCATTGGCAACCTATCTTATTTACCTACTCAAATTAAGGGTAAATACACTTAATTTAAGACATTAATTTACTTATTTCTAGATCGTTTTTCCAGTGAAACATGGAACCTTTTAAAATCTTTCTCCTTCTAAGCTCCTTCCACGTGGAGAAGTCTTTTTTATCCTCTTTTTGTTTCATTAAAGTTATTTTTTTCACTTTCTTGGGGATGGGGTAAATGTTTCTTGTGCTGCTGCTGCAGATGCTTGGTCCTGCATTATGCTGCAGTAGTGCAGACTCTCAGCTGTTGGGTTACGGTAATCCAATCCAAATGATCTTCACCGCTGCCTGTCGATCACACTGAACTTCCAACAAGATGGAAAAAATTTGTTATTTTGTGCCTTAGTACTATTTTATCCCTCCCCATCATCTGTACTTTCAACATATCAGTCTGTCATGGCGCAAACAGGTGACCAACCTCATGGTTAAACTGATATAAAATGAAAATATGTCTGGTGATTAGCGGAGGTAATGATACACCAATAATAAAACATGCATAAAGGGAGTCATTGATTTAAGGCAGTAAAAAAGATAAATTGTTAAAAAACGTTTCTTTAAAGGTCTAATTAGGTAAACCTGTGTGCAAGTCCAGATTTTTTTGGATCAAAGCTTAGAAATAAAACCAGAAACAGTTAGTTTATGGTAGGTTATGAATCAAAAAGTCTGACTTCTTTATGACTGTTTTCTGAGACTTTCCACTAACTTAGGTCACATCTGATGGTTTACTTTCAGCAGTTTGCACCTGGACAGCTGTTTAATTTAGTAATTTATGTTCAGATGTATCTGCAGATATTCAATGTGGCTTGTGTTCTCATGCCGATGAATTTGCATGGTATTTATTTTACCTTTTGTTTGTAATTATTGTTTACTGATCACTTTTACTGAATTATCTGACTGAAATTAATTTGGAAATTCAAATTCAGTTGAATTTAACTTGACTCAGAATCCCTTCAATAATCTCCTTACAGTCTGGATTCCTTCGTTGCTCCATCACTCACCTACCTCTCCATTTCTTCCTGGAATAGAGGATAATTAGAAACTGGTGAAACCGCAACCTGCCAACATCAGCCACTGTTTCCAGGTCTATTCCATGAGATACTGGATGGGAGGAAGAACAAAGATCTGGGTCCCAGCATGAGCTTCTTCAGAGGGTGGTAAGGTTCTGCCTTAGAGGCCAGGAGCTCCATCCTCAGAGGAGAGCAGCTTCTGCTGCTCTGTGTTAAAAGGAACCATCTGATGCGCTTCATCTGATCAGAACAAGTCCTGGAGGACTTAGAGGAGGCTTTTTAAGGCACAGCCAACTGGGAGGAGACCCTACATGGACCGTTAGATGCTTTACTGTTAAAAATGACCAGAGAAACACTGAAGGTTTCATTAGAAGAACCTTAAGGAACAGTATGAAAGGAAATAATTTTAAAGATTGCATTTTTGACCTGCGAAGCTCCTTTTAACCAGAGATCAGCTCATCGCCTCAAGGTCTCACCAAATGTTCTGTGGGGGTGAAAACAGCCACAGTTAATCGGTTCCTTATCAAGTTTCCTCTCGTTCAGTGTTCTGAGTTTCTTTTTTACAGATCGACGATCTATAATCCCATCAGATTAATTGTATAAAGACCCCAAACCCTTCAGAAATCCTTCCCTGGGGCAGAAACCTTCCCTGGAGCTTCATTTAGACACCGCCGCTCCATTCCAAATGAAGATAAAACCCGTTTGAGTTCGGCCCAGGGGTGGATCTGGGGCTCCTCCTCCCTGCTTGGATGGAGAGAACAAACCTTTCAGCTGTTTTCGGGTCAGATCAGAGTCTGGATGTGCTGATTCTGCTCAGAGACGGATCAGAGCAGCTCTTTGTACTCACAGGTTTCACAGAGAGTGCCTTCCTTCGGCTAAAGCATGCAGAGAACAAAGATGAGCGCCTCTCCTGAGTCTCCCATCACATCTAAAAACACTGGATGTTACACTCCTGCTTCTTCACGTGGCAAATGAAGCAGCAGGGTGTGAGATGAGTCTGTGGCACAAACTCAACTCTGCTGGTAAATTCTTCATTTTTTTATCTCTCTCTCAGCTGCGAGCTTTCATGCTACAAAACAACAAAAAAACTATTTATTTTTTTACTGTCAGCTGCAGAATGATGAAAGAACCAAAGCTGAGCATGTCCATCATCCCACTGATGTTTCTCTCTGTTTCAGTATCTGTTTGGATAGAACTGATCTTAACCGGCAGCGTTTCTGATCCGACTCGCTTCCTGAACCAGGAAACTTTGGAAGCTTGGTTCCAAAACCATTTTGGATCATATGTCCATGCAAGGGCGTAGGAATATGTTTACAATTGGGGGGGACACATGTCGGAAATCTGAGATTCGTAAATATTCAACAGAAACATGTCTTAAGTACGCTACTTTTAAAAAAAAGGCTATTTAATCTTGATACTTTATTACTTTTATACCTAATGTGTCTTGCAAAATAATGCATTTAAAATTTACATAATGCATTTGTTCATAAGATGTGAGCATATCACCAAACAAAATGACTGGAGTCTTTTATTAAGCAAAGGGAGATGTCTTTTCAAGGGCTTCAGCCCTTTGGCATATTTAGTGTCCAAGCATACGCACAGAAAATCAAATATTTCAGGAGTTATGGATTAAAAAACAATTCAGTAGGCCACATGCGAGGTGCAAGTTTGATATGTTTTTATTTTTGTCAAACTTGCAATAATGGTCAAAAATGAATTTATATAGATTGACTGACAGAGGGAGCTGACCAGTGTGGTGAAGAATTATGGACAGACAAGCGCTTTGAAGCATGTGGTTCAAAAACACATGATATCAAAACTAAATCTTTGGTAGAAATCATCCATCCTTCCATTTTCTGTACACCCTGTCCCTTAGTGGGGTCAGGGAGGTGCTGGTGCGCCAGTCTGTCAAGACCTTTGGTAGAAATGGTGTCTTTAATTCCAATTTGCAGTACAGAACAGAGAAAACTACAGAGTTGTCAATGTTGTGTTAATCTGTTTATAGTCTAAAAGAGGAGCCAGCAGTTTATTTGAGGAAATAAAGGTGCAGAAGTTAATTAGTTGGTTAATTAGTGGTTGTGCAGCAGTTCGCTGCTAATGTTTGGAAATTAAAATTAATTTTCCCTGTGGTTTTAACTAACGATCAGGAGCCTTGCACGGAGTATAACATCATCTGTCCATTTTACGGCGAAGATCAAAACCACACAAAAATAAAAAATCCCAGACGGGCTAATTTTCAACACAAGTTGTGTAAGGTGACTGTTACTCACACTGGCGTTCTCTTTTTAAAAATCTGAGTAAGTCCTACTGCTGTTTAAGCCTTTTAGTTGGTGGTGGCATTGTACTGAAATGAGATATATAAAAAAAATATAACATTTTGGCTAGCGTGGGAAACATCTAGAGAAAGTTAGCAGTTAAATATTGTATGAGTGATCAGCTGAAGACTACTGAAGAAGGAGTTGGGGCCACTGAAAAAAGTTAAAGTGATTTTTAAATTTTTATTTCAGTTTATTTACAGGAAAAAAAGACAGCATTCTGACTTTTTCTCAGAAATCTGACTTTTTTTCACAGAATTCTTGACTTTAACTTCAGAATTTTACGGATCTTAATGTAGAGTAAGGCCTGCATGAGGAAGGTAGGGGTAATAGTAGACATTCGAAAGCTTCACTGATAAAGATGTGAGAGTTGTTTGAGGTGGCCAGTGACATATTGGTGTGAAAAGAGTACAGGAGTAGGCAACTTTTGAGGTGTTGCTTGTGGGTCCCCTCATTAATATGGAGGAGCAGAAGGACATAAAAACAAGAGAGAGCTAGTCTCTAAAACAGACATGGCTATGGCTTGATGCTTCTATATGTTTGTTTTTAAACATACTTTTGTTATATTACATTTGTATTGTGTTTTTTCCAAATAGTGTAGAAAATGAATGGTGGGTTTATAATGTTTACCTTTTTATGAGCAGGACAGGAAGCGAAGAAGTGTGGCATTACCTCCAACTCAGTTAAACTCATAATATGAAGTTATTCAACAAATTCCTCAAGTAAAAAAAGTGCAACTTTTATTTTTTATTTATCTATTTTTAACCAGATTTGTTGATTAATTTCAAAAATTATGTATTCCTTCCAAATTTCCAAATCTGAAGAATTTTTTAAACCAATATCTACATTATTTAACATTTAGTTTGTTTTAGCAGTACTTCCTGTTATATTTCTTTTTATACATTATATTTTACATTTTTCTTGCACAGCAAGCTCAGCAGATTGGAAATTGTGTGCTTGTGTACAAGTAGTAAATCTTTTACTCTAAACATATATTCTGGTTATTTTTAGTTAGACCTTCTTGTTTTTTATATATCAAAACAAAAACAAAAAAACACTGTAAATTGATTAGAAATATTAATCATCTGTCAGATTTCTGAGAAAAAAGTCAGAATTCTGAGATTAAAAGTCAGAATTTTGAGGAAAAAAGTCAGAATTCTGAGAGATTAAAGTCAGAATTTTGAGGAAAAAGTCAGAATTCTGAGATTAAAGTCAGAATTCTGAGAAAAAGTCGAGTCAGAAAAAAAGTCAGGAATTCTGAGATTTCAAAGTCAGAATTCTGAGAAAAGTCAGAATTCCTTACTTTTTACCCATGTTAAACTAAAAAAAAAAATTAAAAATCAGTTAACTTTTTTTCCAGTGGCCCTAATCCTCTTTCATTTCAAGACTAAGATGACTAAACCAAAAAGATTCAGTTTCTATATATGAAAGTGAACTGACAACAAAGACGTTTTAAATAGGCAGCATCCCGACAGACCATTTTACCTCTTTTCACAAGAGTTTCTGACTTCTGTCATCGCTTTGTTTCCCACTCCAACTTCGTGGGCTCAAAACACTCTCGGCCAGCAGTTCAGAGAGGGAGGGGGGAGTACAGTGACGTAACGCTATGCTGCGCCTTCCCTTCAAAATAAAAGCACGCTAGTTAAAAAATGTCAAAATCTAATATTTTGCGGTACAATTTTTGGGGGGGACATATCCACCTGGCTTTTATAGTGGGGGGGACATGTCCCCCGGGTCCCCCCTCAAGCTTCCTACGCCGCTGTGTCCATGTTTATGATTAGTTATGATGTTTAACAAACAACCTGCAACCAGCAAAGCCTGACAGCATTAAAAGGAGTCTGATAGAGACAGACACAGGAAAAAGGTCCTGATCCAAAATCCTCCTTGGGTCTGATAACCCTCAGGGATAAGTCCAATTTCTTCTGGAGCTTAACTTTAATAGAGAGAAGGCAGGAAACCAACCATAACCTCGAAGGCCCAGCGGGGTCCAGGTGGGTCGTGCTCAGAGGCACTGATGACGAATGTTTATACAGTCAAACTCAATAAATCTGAATATTATTAAAATGTGTGTTTATTTCAGTAATTCTCCATAGATTAAAACATTTATATTAATCAAACTGATGATAATTTGAGCCAGTCAGCACATTTTAGCCACTAGGGGTGCTAGAGCTGTATCTTTCTAGAATCTGCTAGCAGACTAGTTTGGACCTGCAGATTGAGAAGTCATGCAGTTCCTGGTAAAGACAAGAACACTTTAATCCTTCTAGATTAAATCCTACATCAGAGAACCATAATATGTCTGATCAGTATGAGTCAGTGTTCGCTTAAAACCGTTAATTTTGTTTTTTAAGGAAAACTCAGACACTCTGGGTCACATGACTCATTCAGTGACGGATCCAATCCTGTCAAGTTACATAGGAGAGCCGCCCGCATAGAAATTACTTAATAATGACCTGAAAATTATTTATTATATACCTAATTTAGCTAAAACTAAGTTCAAAGGTTATGTGGTGCTGTTGTAATGAAAAGTGTCAACAATGGGCGTGAGGTTGCTTGAGGGCCCAAATGCAAAGATGAGTGAAGCAGAGATTAGTTGTTGTTGATTTAATAAAAGAACTGAGGCAGACATCCAAAAATGCAAAATACAAAATTCAAAGAACCTGGAAACCAGAAAACATCATCAAAAAATTCACATGGGGAGCCAAAGACAAGGAAGGTTTTAACAAAAACAAGGAAGCAGCACTGAGTGACTGCAGAGGTGGAGAATAGAAGGAGAACAGAACAAAGGATGGACTAATGAGCTGAATACAGAGCAGGTGTGAATAGAACTAACTAGAAGGAAGCCAAGGGGAAAGGAAACAAACACAAGGGGGCAGCAGAGAGTAACTAAAGACTGCTGGAATATGATGGAAAATAAACCAAAGATCAACAAAACAGAACAACTGATAACTGAAAACTAAAAACTTTAAGTCCCAAAACGGGAAAACCATGACGAAAAGAAAAAGAAAAAGAAAAAAAAAATAAGGAAAAAAACACATTTGAATACTTAAGTGAACAAAATCTACACATTTTATTATGAAATTGTTAGGACTCCAACTTTTCCCCAAAGAATCGTTTGAGCTTCACACTGAGCAAGGGATTCATCTGCACAACAATCCGTTCAAGTACCGCAGGAAATCTGAGAGGCAGTCAGTCTTTCTCCGTTCATCTACAAGCAACCGCATTCTGGGTAACCCTGTCCACCCTCCACCGTATGAGACAAACACTGGAACACATTCCTCACCTACTGGAGACTAAGAGTCAACCTAATCTCTGGAAACCTGCCAACCTTTTCTCCTCTTCAAGTTCGAGAATCAATTATCCCACTGAACCTGAACTAACCGCAGTGTCTTTCCCTCACCTTTCAGTTTTGGTTGAGCAGTGTTCAGAGCAACACTGGAATGTTGGTCTGAGCTCCTGATAAAATTATGACAGAAATATTAGTTAATAAAAGTATGTTTAATGTCAGCTTGAAGTCTCATTGGATTCGACTTATTGAATGTGAGTTTTTACAGCCGGTATGTTTATTGTTGACCTGGTTGCTGTCAGAAATCGCTGCTGTTGTGTTTTCTTGAATATCTGGTAATTCAGCTGTTTGAGACCAGGGGTGTCCTTGTCCAGTTCTGGGGAGATTGCATCACTTCTCCAGGACAGAGCTGGATGACTCCTCATCTGATAAATCAGGCGTTAGGTTCAGGTTTGTTGGTGCAGGATGGTAGATCCACAGGGTTGGACCTTGGCGTCCCTGCTATAGAGCATATGCAGGGCTGCAGAGATGTGCACTCCTGCATTCTTTAGGTTATTTCCTGCTTTAACACACCAGACCTCCCTTAAACCTTCATCATCCAGTCCCTGCAGAACTTGGTGTCCTACTGAGGAGATAATTCATCATTTGGCTCAGATATTTTAGAGCAGTGATGCATCCAGATGTTACAGGTACAATTCTGGAGGATTGGACCGGACAGCTGGTGGTTTTGACTGTCTCAGGTTACACTGCCTGCTCCTCATGCTGGAGATGAAATAAAGATGATTTAATGATGGTCTAAAATAATAAAACTTGTTAATGTTCACTTCTGGAAACATTTTGCTTTTACTGGTTGGAGATTTATGGTGATTAATGAAAAAGTCTCAGTGGAGCTTCCAGAACCCATTTAAACATCATTCTGGGAGCTAAAACATGGTTATGTTTTTGGTCTAATATGTTACAGACTCCTCTTGAATCAAACCCTGACGCTCTTATAAAAAAAAATCCTCTTAATGATTCCGATGCAGCGCTCCAACCCTCAGAAGATCCCAGAACCAGCTGCTCCCGCTTTCTCTCCAGGCTGCAGATGGATGAGGATTCCAGGAGCTGAGGCCTGACGTATGAAGCTGCATGCATGACTGTCTGCTAACAGGAGACTGTGTGGGAGTGAGGGGGTGTGTTTGGGGGAGGGCGGGCTGAAAAAGTCACTGCAGCACTTTGTTGAAGCCAGATGCTGCAACGGGCACATAAATAAGTACTGCAGCAGTGTGAGGATCAGAGGCAGGAATCCCCTCTGCAGCAACAGCCGCTGGAGCAGACACTGAGCATCACAGCTACAGAGGCTCCTATGGATCGGCCTCCATCATTACCATTTAAACCAGTTCAGGTCTCTAAAAATGAGGATCATTTGTTAAAAAATGTCGAAGAAATCATCTGGTTTCATTTTTCTCTGCCTCAGCTGCCCTGCTGACGGATGAGAAGAGGGTTTAAGTAACATAATTAGCTGTTTGATGTCATCTAGCTGTGGCTTCTGCTGCTGCTGCTTTCACAGAGAAGGATGCATTAGACTGCATGATGAGCCCACTTATGGGGAGCCCTCTAGAAAAAGCTTTCTGCTCCCACAGGATCAGCTCAACATGCAGGATCGTCCTCTAGAGATCGTTACCCATGCTCAGGGTTTCCAGGTTAAAAAGGGGGAAATGAAAAGCATCAACCTTCATGTTTAGAGAGAAAGCTTTGCTTAATGAGAACAAAATAAAGCATGCAGGGATTTAACAGCAGTGGAGTGAGTATGAGCAGTCAGTATCTTATATTGTAGTTCACCTTAAAAAGTGTTTGTTTAATGAAGCCTTTTTTCATAAACAGTAGCATTCAGAGCTACTTCATAAAAGATCCAGGTTTTATTAATGAGCTCCGGCAAAATAAACATCCTGCTGAGGAATTTAATAATAATTTAAGTTCATGTACACCTTGACGTTGTATTCTACGGAAGAGGATTAGGGCCACTGGAAAAAAAAAGTTAACTGATTTTTAAATTTTATTTCAGTTTAACATGGGAAAAAAAAAAAAGTCAGAATTTCTGACTTTTTCTCAGAATTCTGACTTTTAATCTAAGAATTTTGGATTTTAATGTAGATGGGCTCCTTATTTTGTCTTAAAAACTCTCTAGGTTATGCCCCTGTTCTGTCAGATCAACATACCCCATCAGACCAGCATACCTACAGTCAATACACATGCTCAAGACGTCAGATTTAAAGTTATCCCTTTAGTTTTTATACAAAAAAACAGACTTTAAACTACCTCGACAGGTGTGTATCCATGTACCAAAAAACAATTTAAGGTCAGATCGCCATACGCTTCAGAAAACAACAAAATATAAGTAATTAAATCGTTTTTTGTTCATGACTAAAGGGATACACGCCTGTTGAGGTAGTTTAAAGTCTATTTCTCATACAAAACTAAAGGGATAAATTAAAGGGATAAACGGGTATTGACCATAGGTATGCTGGTCTGACAGAGCACCGCCCTGGGACAGAGCCCCATATCACCTACAGCTTCTCTCTCCCACTACCTGTTGAACATCAGTTCTTTCTGCATCACTGAGAAACTGTATGTTTCTACTGTGCTTTAAATATGTTCTCACTAAATGTTGAACCAACTAACAACATGATATTTAGCAATAAAGATATTCCTACAGATGTTTGATGCTGATGGGGTTGTGATTAAGAGTGAGAGAGGTTATTGGGAGTTTGAAATGATGAATGAAATGATATATGAATGGATAACGGATAGACTATATGATGCATTTTTTCTTCATTGATTATATTAATTCTGAATAACTAAAATAAAAGAGTATAAAACCAAAAAAAAAAATCTAGTGACACATAAAGTTTCCTGTCCTTCAAGAAGGATTTAAAGCAGCCAGTTTTCCAGGCACTCTAATAAAATAAAGAGATCTTCAAAATCACAATGTTCAGAGAGAAACACATCATCTCCTTCCCTTCATCCTGCAAACATAGCCCTAGAAATGCAAGCAGAATACAACATACAGGGAAAATTAAATCTAACTTTAGTAAAAATGTCTAGTTAGTTTACTTTGAGCCTTTTATCAATAATATTTCCCCATAAAACACTAAAACATTATAGGGAAATATAACCTCTCTTTTCTACCAAAACTGGCAAAGTTTGTATAGTAACTTTTCATTTTAAAGCTGTTTTTTCTTATGTTACTAAACAAATGTGTTTTAAAGAATCGATCAGCTTTAATCTCCAAGTTTTTCACATGAACAACTGTTTAAAGTGTTTGTCCAGCTTAAGCAATTTTACACAGGTTCATATACCTGATTAATATGTGATAAACAGAGTACAGAGTATGAGCTGCTAATGCTGAAAAGGTTAAAGGATATTTTTTAGAGTTTATAGATCATTTAATGGGTTAAGTTGGTCATAAACTGGACTAAAAGTGCAAAAAAACAACCAAAGTCTTTAGAAAATCCTTAAAGGTTTTCAGAAAGATGTTCATTTAAACCATCTATAAATAATCAGGAAGGAACTCATAAGAGAGGAGGATCAGGTTAGTCTGCAGCTCTATTTCAGATCCTTCTGAATGAGCCCAGTTTTATTAGCTGACAGAAACTATGGAGCTTTTCCTTTCTTTTTTTTTTCACCAGTTTGCTCTTTGCCGTTTTTCGTTGAGCTGACTTTAATGGCTGCTGTAAATATTCAACAAGCTCCTGACGTCCATTCACCCCCAGATAAACAGCAAGGGAGCAAGAGGCTATAAAAACACACTTTATAGTCTATCTACAAAGTACTAAAACACTATGGAAGGAGTCAGCAGAGGAGGAGGTTCACAGGAGGAAAGGAGGTCAAGACTGACAGGGAGGATAAGGGAGGTGAGGAGGTGAAAGAGACAGAAAGGAGAAAAGGAAGTCTAGATTAGTGGTTTTATTGTGCCTCTAAAAACTCTTGAGTAGTTCTCTATAAACCTTCTTTATTTTTGGTGAGATCATTTTAGTGAATGATGCTCCAGCTGGGAGCTTTGTCATGAATAAAATGTGAAAAGGATCATTCTTTTATATTACCAAAGGCCACACATCTCCCCTGATAAAGATTATACAATAAGAGGTTTTTTATTATAAAACAAAACTTTCTGAGATGATAGCAGCTAATATAGCCAGAGAGCAGCTCATCATGTGACGACAGCCTGTAGCTACGGATGCTCTGATCCAGCGTATTGATCAGGGTTCTGGTGAAGGTATCAGAGCAGCTGATCAGTCTCATGGTCTCTGTTGGTCTGGTGAAATGTTGCTTTTAGGCTTGTTTTAATCCTGTTTTGACTAAAGAGGCCCTCACCATGAAAAGAAGCTGCTACAGCTTCCTGTCCATCTGCCACATGAGCTGCAGAGGGCAGCAGAGACACCACCCATTAAATGTAGTTCCTGGTGATCCTTTGCCCTGTTCTTATTTCATGCTTCCTGTCCTGTTATCGTCTCATCCATCCATTCTCTTACACGCTTAATCCCAAGCGGGGTCACGAGGGGTGCTGGTGCTTATCTCCAGCAGTCAATGGGCGAGAGGCGGGGTCCACCCTGGACAGGTCTCCATTCCATCGCAGGGCAACACAGAGAAACAGGACAAACATCCATTCACTCACACCTAAGGAGAATTTAGAGAAGCCAATTAAACAAACAGTCAGGTTTGTGGACTGTGGGAGGAAGCTGGAGTACCCAGAGAAAACCCATGCATGCTCAGGGAGAATTTGCAAACTCCCACAAACTCTTGGGAATGGAACCCAAAAGTGCTTCCGACTCTGACACTGTGCAGCCAAGGAGCAACTAACTCTGCTGAAAGCCAAAAAATTAGCCAGAAAATTAGCAAAACAGAGAGAAAACGTGTTAGTATTAGATAATTAGCCAGCATAGATAGATAGATAGATAGATAGATAGATAGATAGATAGATAGATAGATAGATAGATAGATAGATAGATAGATAGATAGATAGATAGATAGATAGATAGATGAATAGATAGATAGATAATAGATAGATAGATAAGATATAGATAGATGAATAGAATCCCTATATACACTACTTTCAATTTTATGCCTAAAAGCATTCTAAAATGACTTTAGTTTCTAGTAAATCTCCTGGATGCTACCCACCTCGTAGACACTCTTTTGGAATACATTACTTGGACGAGCAGTATGGAGGAATATTGACACGTTTTTGTGGACTTTATGGACCTTTCTGTCTCGGGCCATAGACCTCCATTATTTGAATGTCAGCAGACAGCAAGAAGCCTCCCAGATCTCCAGATGCATTTGAGATATCAAAAAGGTACTCCAGGGGAGTGTTGTTCAGCATGGGGTGAGTAGAAAATGAAGGCTAATCATGTTTTGGGTGTACTATTCCCTTTAAAACTTCTAGGTTATGCCCCCTGTTCTGTCAGATCAACATACCCCATCAGACCAGCATACCTACAGTCAATACGCATGCTCAAGATGTCAGATTTGCTTTTATCCCTTTAGTTTTTATACAAAAAAACAGACTTTAAACTACCTCGACAGGTGTGTATCCATGTACCAAAAAACAATTTAAGGTCAGATCGCCATACGCTTAAAAAAAACACCAAAAAATAAGTAATTAAATTGTTTTTTGTTCATGACTAAAGGGATGCACGCCTGTTGAGGTAGTGTAAAGTCTATTGCTCATACAAAACTAAAGGGATAAATTAAAGGGATAAACGGCTATTGACTATGGGTATGCTGGTCTAACTGGGTATGCTGGTCTGACAGAGCACCGCCCTGGGATAGAGCCCTATATCACCTTTGAACATCAGTTCTTTCTGCATCAATGAGAAACTGTATGTTTCTGCTGTGCTTTTCAGCCGCTTCGTCTTCATGGACTCTGACTGGACTGATGCCCGCGACTAAATGAGTCCAATTAGACACAAACATCCACAGTAGTTGACTATAGATCTTTTCTGACGGGAATCTGCCTAATCCAACAGAGACAAGAGTCAGAGACCAGGGAGAGCTCAGAGTTATGATGTCACATGAATAAATCATGAATAATTATGATTCTAAATGAATAATTCATTTTATATGAGTTCTCTCACATATATTTTATGTATTACATATATTTATAATCTGACATACAGTGAAAGACCGAGCAGCAGCGTTAAACAGCCATGCCTGCCCTGCATTGAACAGCCTGAAGGTTTCTTGCTGCAGCTACTCCCTGTTTAAATTAATCATCTTTTATTTGTTGTGTTTTAGTTCTAGTTCTTTATGAAGAAAGGGCTGCCTGATGCCGAAGCACCATAAACTTCACGGATTATTTTATGATTTAATTCATGATGGAAGAAATGCAGCTGTGAAGGAAATATTTTTATTTAATAGTGGCTTCTAACAAAACCAGAAGAAACTAACTAAAGAAAGTAGGAGTATTCAAATGAAGAATGTTGTTTTAATTGACAGATGATCTTGGTATCATGCGTTTAAACTACCTGGTATTTGTTTATTTCTGCTCTTATAGTGAATAAACACATGAAAAATCTTTTTTCTTATTGTTTTCTCTCATTTCTGTTTATTTATTTAGAACCTAATGATTGGCAGTGATTAATATTATTTCTCAGCATTTAATGAGACAAATGGCTCCACTTCACATGCAGATAATCCAATCAATGCATTTAATCTTACAGACAGGTTTATAGACAGTTTCTGATGCCTGTTGTTAAAGAAGTCATGTTTATAAGGAGCCCAGTTAATGATATCAAGCCATTGCCTTTGCAGCAATCCCTCCTCCTCACCAAGCGTGATGCAACGCTGCCTGGTGTGATGAAAACAGCAGCGACAACCTTCCAATCTTCTGGGAGAAATGGAGGTCACGTGGTGAATAATGGAGAAGTCCTATAAGGTTCTGGCTTCATGCATATTTGACCAGAACCTGCTGCAGCACACAGCATGCAGCAATGAGCGGCCACTGCTGCAGCTGCTCTTTATTTCACTGGGAAGGTCTTTAATAGGTCTTAATGAAATCCCACATAAAATAATTATACTTCAACCCTGCAGAAGAAGTCCCAATGGGAGGAAGTCTTTCCTACAGTTTGGGGAAAATGATCTTAATGTTTCGCCTGTTTCAGGAAATTGTTCCAACCTCCTGAATAAATAAAACGGTACATATATGAGAGTTTTGAAAGATTCATATTGGCTGCTGGAGCCTGCAGGCTTGAAACTGAGCTTCACACTCAGAAAGTACAAGAAGAGAGTTGGTCAGCTTCTACTCAGCAGACCTTAAAACATCTTTTTAAAAGAACCTCTGCCTTTTTTCACATTTCACTCATTCATCTTGTTCTTTAAAGGAGCAATAAGCAATGAGTCATTATTTTAGATAGAAAGAAGTAAAAATCAGTGAAGTAAAGAACTGACAGTTTCTTATAAGATGCAATATGTTGTCACATCAAACAGCATCACTTTGTGTTGTTTTTCCATCTCTTGTTTACAAGGTGAACCAGCCATGCATGCATGTAAATCCATGTGAATAGCTGCTCAGGGCTAAACCCCTCCATACCCATAAAATACCACCACCAGCATCTTGTATGGTAGGAGCAACTAACTGCTTCTGCAGGAGAGCTGCTGATACTGCTACTGTAATGTAATTACATTACTAACTAAATACACTAACTAGCTGTGAACACCATGCTAATGTTAATGGGTGATGATGTGATTACTCAGTTATTGACAAAACTCTCTTGCTAACAACATTACAAGCTGCACACTCCACAGTTACATTGCTGTTACTTCCTAAGCAGCTGAGACGCACATCGCAGCCAAATGTCTGAAGAGGTGGAGTATTGTATATTGTGAAATGTAAACTAATATACAGCAGCCTTGTAGGAGCCTAAATGCAGTTTATTTTAGTTAGAATATTTATTCTTTATTTTATTTTAAAATATGCAAATTCATAAGTAAGATAAAAATTGTTTGTGATTTTCTCAGATCCCAGTTTTTGTGTTCGTCTGTTTGTCTTGTCTTTTGTGTTCGATGCAGAGTTCGGAGGAACTCTGCATCGAACTCTAAATACCTTTCAATAAAACCAGTTCAAACTTTTACTCTGTGTCTGTCTGTTTGGCTTCTCTGCTTGTGGGTCCAAGCTTTAGAAGAATCATGACAGATTTCATGATTGAAAAGGATTGAAAAATGCTATTTACATATGTACAGTTCATTGATGCTGTGTGAGTAAGATATGACTTTTACTGTGACATTTTAAAACACACGGGGGGAGGGGAGGTATCTTCATGCCAGGGGAGCGATGCAGTGGTGGGAATCAAAAGGAGATTGGAACACAATAGTTTTTTTACCTCGCCCTTCCCAGTCTCCGTTGGACTTTAAAAGGCTTAATTTAGTGGATACATTTTATGTTTTCTGTAATGTTGCGTTAAGTTTTCAAGTAAATCGTTAAAATCAAGAAGTGGACAGTAAGAACAAGCCTTTTTTGCTGCGAATTATTTTTTTCTAAAGACAGTTAAGAGTCAGTCTATTTCTCGAGTAAAGTGTTTTTACTTGCTCAGCCTCTCCAGCTCTCTAAAAATGGAATACTCTGAAGTAGGAATAGTAACACAAAGAGAGGTTAGCAGTGTTAGGAATCCAGTGTATGTGGGCTGTTTGTTTTTTGTTTTCTCTCCCTCCACCACCAGGTGGCACACTGTTCTCGTTGGTCCTCCCACACACCTGCGGCTGGTTGTGCTCATTATTGAGGACTTCTTAAGCTGCTGACTACCACTACCTCGTCGCCAGAGTGTTTGCCAGTTTTGGGTTCTCTAGCCAAGCTGAGATTAGCTGAGTCAAACTGAGTTTTTGTCTCTCTGAGTTATAACCTTGTTTGTTGTCATCCTGCACCACCAGGTGGATGGATTTTTAGCCTTCTCCCCCTGGAAGGATTGTTTTGAGCTTCACACTGAGCAGGGGATTAATCTCCACACGACCCGTTCAAGTTCTCCTGGAAATCTAAGTGGCAGTCCGCTCCATTGCTCCTCAAGGAACCAACCAAACCAAAAATCTATCCGCACTCCAACGAGCCCCCGAATTTCTGGATAAAACCCACACTGACTGGATTCTGAAAAGAGAACCTTTTTCTACTAAAGTGAGTCCTGTACATCTCTGATTTTTGCAAGATGTTCAAAGTTCCCACGGACCCTGAACTAACCTCTGAACTTCCCTTCTCACTTCCAGTTCTGGTTCACCAGCTCTCTGAGTTACCCTGGATCAACCTTATTGATTATTTCAATAAACCTGTTAAACTTTTACTCTGGTTCTCTGAGTGGTTTCCTGCATGTGGGTCAGATCTCTTAAAAACATCATGACAAGCAGATATGGCATAGACATTAATACGTAGACACCTCTGTGGACGCTGTTGGCAGCGAGGCCAACGTGCCTACAAGGCGGCCATCTTAGGTCAGACCACACTTCAGACAGCTGCTATCAAAATGAATAGGAAGTGCCTTATTTAAATTACATGTAAGACAAGTCAAAGATAATATTAAAATAATCTCTTAAATGTCACAGCCCCTTTAAGACCAAAACAAATGTTATAATGACCTTTCAGCTAAATTACAGATATTTATTCAGATTAAAAACTATTTATACTGAACTCAAACTGGATGTAATACATGCAGAATTATATATTTTGCAATTAAGTATTAATATGATAAATACAAAGTTTTAATCAATACATCATTAAGCAGGATTAGCCTCAATTGACCTGTATTTGTCATGATTTTATCAAGAGCTCGGACCCACATGCAGAGAAACCAATTCAGAGGGACCAGGGGAAAGGTTTAACAGGTTTATTGAATAGATAATGCAGAGTCAAGTGTGGGGAAGACACAGCGGTTAGTTCAGGCTCAGCAGGAAAATTTGAATCTCGAACTTGAAGAGGAAAATTTTGGTTAAGCGACTAATGCTTCAAGAGAAAGTTGCTTTCTTGACTCCAGCCCGTGAGTGGTAGTCTGTTTGTCTGATTCGGTGAGGGCGTGAAAGGGTTTACCCAGAATGCGGTTGTTTTTTAGGTGAACGAGAAGCTGACTGCCACTCTCATTTCCTGCGGGTACTTGAAGGGGTCGTAGTGGAGATGAATCCCTTTGTCAGTGTGAAGCTCTAAAATGATCTCTTGAGGGAAAGTTGATTCAAACCTCCACTTTAAAACCCCAGTTCAGTTTGAAGCTCAGATGATCCTTCCAGGGAGAGAAGGTCGGAAAAATCCAGTTTGCAGGATGATCTCCTGCCGAGAGGCAAAGACAACAAAAAACAAGATTAAGACTCAGGTTAACTATTACCTCAATTTGACTCAGCAAAACTCAGTGTGGCTACTAGAGTACCCAAAAACTGGCAAACACTCTGGGGTCGGTGGTAGTGGCAGTCAGCAGCTTAAGAGCGCTTGTTAATCGAGGTTACCCCTCTGTGGTGTGTGAGGAGTATGACCAGAATCTGGCGCCTTCCTGTCTGGAGGACAGCTCTGCAAACACAGAAACACAGACAGTAGATCCTGACAAAGTATTATCTCCGTTAGCAGCTGGGTCTGACTCTAAGATGGCCTCTCTGTCGGCACGCCTCTAACCCCATGACGCAGGATGTATATATCTCTATTAGATATGGTATGTTATCTTCTTTTCTGATAAAAGGTTTATTTGCCATTTTTTCCCTGAGTTTTTACAGCAATAGTGGCTTGTTTTTTGAACAGTAGGCTGAGAGGAAAGGAGGAGAGACACGCGGCAAAGGACCACAGGCCTGATTCCAACCACAGGTTGGCCACGTCTAGGACTATAGCCTCTGTACATGGATCACTGAAGCACGCCCCTTATTTGCCATTTTTGTTGGCTGTGCAATGTCAAAAACTTCCAAACTAGCTGGTAGCGCAAGTCTGGACGTGCGGCTATTGATGCCAATGTCCTGGTTGAGCTGCCGTAAAGCTGTCCCTCAGACCACAGGACTAAAAACATAGTCATTAGACTGTCGTCGGGTCGGTGGCACAGAAAGTGGAGAGGGACTTAGAAGATGATATATTGAGGTAAACATGTTACTTATTTCTTTATTAAAGTATTATCGACTTCTGACTTAAAAAAATTAAGAGATGTCTGAGCTCCTGGGTCTCGCATAGGGAAAAATGTCAGATGCTGCAGTTCTAATTTAAACACTTTTAGCAGACTATGACGCAGAGATGTCATCAAGTCTTTTTTTATTTTTCTGCTTAAGTTTGACTCGATTCAGAGTCTAAAACTCCAGACTTTGCTGCAAGCAAACCTATTCTCAACAGTCCCATTATCAATCACTGCTTGTCAGTATTTCGTGCAGTTCTATTAGTTCAAATGGATATAGTAAAAAAAACAAAAAAAAAACTGGGCCATTATTTTATTTAAAGCGACCTCAGAGGCCCTGATGTCTGCAGACCAGAGGAATATTCTCAGTGAAGGCTGTCAGACGCTTCTCCGGCTGATTTGGAGCGTCGGGGAAACTTCCTGGAGAGATGTGTTGGTGTTCAGCTTTTAAAGCCTAATTTTTCACCGCTGTGCTCTCAGGCTGGGTACAAACAAGCCGAACATTATGGATGTGAGTCTGATTCAGCCCGGCTGCAGCAGAGGGATCCCCGTTAAGATGCTTCTTGTAATTATTGGATTATTGAAGAGCAGAGGAGCTGGTGGCCAATCTAAGCTCCTCACACTCATGATGGCAATCACCGACATCAATCCCCCCCTCCCTCGGCTGTCAGCCGCCCCCCCTCCCCTCTCTCCTCAGACTGCTGAGTGGAGGAGGCAGAGCTGCTGGGAATCCCACAGTCTGACATTATATAACCACCTCGGTGCTGCAGTCATAGCTCTCAAGCTGTGGCACTGATTAACTGGTGGCTGTTCCCTTGAATCTGGCAGCTCAGCCTCCACATGGAGGAGAAATGACTCAGTTTTCCATCCACCCAAAGATACACTGTGCTTTCCTTAAAGCTGCCATTTATTAAAAATATCAACCTGTTAGCTCAGTGACAGAGCATCAGTTGCTATGTGTGAAAATCTCTGAAACTGTGATGTTAGCCCTGAAAAACCGCATGTGTTCCACTGCAGGGACACATGGAGAAGGAGTGGTGGTGGTGGTGGGGATTTTCCATCAGAGAGAAGCCCGAAATACAGTTTATTAAAGGAAAAGTCCGCTCACATTCAGAATACAAACTTCTGAAAGTACTTTAAATATGAAATTATTACATAATGTTCAATAAATGATAAGTGTTTTTAATATTTGAATGTGCTTTACTGGAGGCATCCATGTTTGTCAAAGAACACTACTGCCACCTACTGGTTTGTGACGTCACGGTGCGGTATCGGCTGTTGATCAAGTCCCAGTGCTGTATCTGGTGTTTGTCACAACGCGCCATTATCCAAGTCATCTTGAAAACATTCTTCTTCCAAATGTTGGCTACATATTACGGGTTTTTCTCTGGCCAGAAGTTCGATGGCAAATCCTCCCTCTTCAAGTTGGCGATCCAACGACCAACCCCGTCGTGGAGGATCAGGAATCAGAAAGGTGGAATAACTCTTTTTTCACTTTTACCGATGTATTCCAGCATCCAGCTGCCATGCTGCGTGGGCATTGTCAGTTTCACTACCAGCTCTGGTGAATTTCAATGGTGAAGTCACTCTGGAAATCTTCAATAATTGTTGGTGATTGCAGATGGTGTCTAGTAGTTCCCATTGATTTAGCTTGTAAAAGCCGGGAGAATGACGCTAGGCTATTCATTATATACACGGTAAACATATTAGTTTAGGTATAATTAATGACCCATTGGTTATTCCTTGCTGACCGGACATTTCCTTTAAACATTTCCAGCTATTAGAAATCATCTGATCTGGCCCTAGATTAAAAGTTCTCTTGTTACTTCAAACTGCAGAAGATCCAGACAGAATCTAGATGGTGTTTGCAGGATCCTCAGGTTGTCAAGAAGCTGGGATTTGACTGTCAGCTCCAGACAAAGGCTGTTTTGAAGCAAACAAAATGGCTCCAGAAATGACCTGAGTCCAGAAATAAAAACCGCCATCACAAAGTCAGCTGGAAGCAACTAAACAGCACAAACTGGTAACTGGTTTACAGCTAATTGGAACTGGTTACCAGAGGTCGTATTTCTCCTAATTTTTCATCACTGCCTTCCATTAGCTTTCTGTTAACATAAATCCAAAGCAGGAAACACCCCTCCTTGTGTATAAAGCCCTAAATAAACAAGCTCCATCTGAGTTTGCTCCCAATCTGCAGGAGAAATAAGTGATGCAAAATCAATGGCTTAATGCAATCAGCTGGTTTTCCTTAGAAAACATTTGCCTGATCTTATTGCATGATCTGATTGAATTTTCTATGTAAAGTGCCTTGAAATGTGTTGAAAGGTGGCACTATATAAATCAACAAAATTCTGCTGTGACTGGTCAACCAAAATTACTCCAAGAGTTCATCAATGACTCACCCAGGAGGACCACATCTGAAGCTCTGAAGGCCGTGGCTAAGGTCAGAGGTCATGATCCAACACTAACAAAGAGAATCTGGCCTTTATTGGAGAGTTCCAACACCAGAAGCCCTACAACTGAATGCAACACATATAATATCTGTCTCACATCTAACAAAAAGCATCTTGATGATTCCCAAAACTGTGGGGGAAAATATTCTGTGGCCTGGAGATACAGTACATGGCAGGAAATTTTAGCTCTGGTACATCTGCTGTAAAAAGTATTTGCATCTCCGAAATAAAAACATCTACATCTACACCACCATGGGTCACTGTAGGGGACAGATGGTGGTGGCAGCCTGATGGTCTGGGGGTGCTTCACTTTGCAGAACTTCTACATCTTTATGTAATTAATAGAATCTGTTCAATGGATGGATGATGGATAAATGGATTGATGGATGGAGGAAGGATGGATGGATGAAGGATGTATGGATGGATGGATGAATAATGGATAAAGGATGGATGGATGATAGAGGGGTGGATGATGGTGAGGGATCAAAATAAGATTGATCTTATTAAAAATAAGATCATAAGCACTCCTCTATTCGCGATTGTACCTGAGGTAGTGGAATCTGAACCGGTTTAGACTGCTTTGATCCAGTTGAACTCTCTGAATTAGCAAAATTATTGTCTTCATCTAAGCCTTCAACTTGTATGTTGAGATCCAGTTCAACCAGGTTATTTAAGGAGGTATTCCCTTTGATCTCCTCCTCCATTTTAGATGTGATTAATCTATCTCTGTTACAGGGATATGTACCCAAAGCTTTTAAGGTTGCTGTAATGAGGTAAACCTCTGCTTAGAAAACGTCTGACCCAGATGACTTGGTCAATATAGACCTATATCCAATCTTCCTTTCTTATCCAAAAATTCTTGAGAAAGTAGTTGCCAAACAAAAACATTGCATGATCACTTCCACCATAATGAACTTTTGAAGAGTTTCAGTCCACGGCTTAGAAGGCTCATCATAGCACTGAAACAGCTCTGGTGAAAGTCACTAATGATATTCTCATGGCCTCAGATAATGGACTTGTATCTGTGCTTTCTCGTCCTGTGAATGGATCTTAGTGCTGCATTTGATACAGTTGACCATAATATTCTTTTTAGAAAAGACTTGAATATTTTGTTGGAATTAAAGGAACAGCACTAGACTGGTTTAAATCTTATCTATCTGATTCGAATTCAGTTTGTTCATGTTAATGATAGATCTTCAACACGCATCAAAGATTACCTGTGGAGTACCACAGGGATCCAGAAGTCACTAGGACCAATTCTCTTTACTTTATACATGCTCCCAATTGGTAGAGTTATTAGACAAGCATGGGATTCAGTTTCCACCTGTTATGCTGATGATGCCAGCTATATCTGTCTATAAATCCAGATGAAGCTAACCCATTACATAGATTACAGGCATGTGTTGAAGACATAAAAACCTGGATGACTCTTAACTTTTCTGCTCCTGAATGCAGACAAAACAGAAGTTATAGTCTTTGAAAAGAAGCTGATTAGCCAGTCACTTCATTTGGGATGGGATTAAACTGATTTCAGATAATAAAGTAAAAATCTTGGTGTTATTTTTGATCAGGACCTGTCATTTAAATCCCATATCAAAGAGGTTTCTAGAATTTCCTTCTTTCATCTGAGGAATATTGCAAAAATTGAGAAATCTCCTGTCCAGGGTGATGCTGAGAAACTAGTCCATGCATTTGTTACTTCAAGGCTGGACTATTGTAATTCTTACTATCAGGAGATCCACAAACTGTAGTTAAAAAAGCCTTCAGCTGATCCAAAATGCTGCAGCCAGAGTTCTGATGAAAATTAAAAAAAAGATCATGTCTCTCCTATCTCAGCTAGCTTCTCTTCATTGGCTTCCTGTTAAATCCAGAATAGAATTTAAAATCCTCCTTCTCACATATAAAGCCTTAAATGGCCAAGCTCCATCTCCGGGATATCAGAGTCTGATTGTTCCTTATGTTCCTAACAGAGCACTTGGCTCTCAATCTGCAGGTTTTACTAGTGGTTCCTAGAATTTCTAAAAAAGTAGAATGGGAGGCAGATCTTTTTAGTTATCAGGCTCCTCTCCTGTGGAACCAACTACCAGTTTTAGTCCGTGAGGCAGACACCCTGTCTACTTTTTAAGGCTAGGCTTAAAACTTTCCTTTTTGATAAAGCTTATAGTTAGAGTGGCTCAGGTTATCCTGAGCTATCTCTATAGTTATGCTGCTATAGGCTTAGACTTTTGGAGGACATAGTGACCCCTATTTCATCATTCTGCTTCATTCTCTCTCTCTGTTCTCCTATTCTGCAGAATCTGTTAGTTCAATCTCTAACCTTCTGCTCTCTCTGCTTTCCTCAGAGTAGCTTCTGCCTCCCGTCTGTTCCTGTTTGGCTGTGATGTCATCCTGGAAAGAAACATCAGCTGTGCTGCTTCTATCAACACCCTTGTTTATAGATGTTTTCATGAAGCCTGTTTTCCAGTGTGGTCCTGTTTCTCTGACCGTGACTGAGTGGATGTACTCTCTTCGTCCTCTGGCATGGAGCTGCCTTGGAGCTCGCCTGCCTGGCTGTGTGTTTCCTGGACGGGGCCGCTTTTACAGCTGCTTTTTGTATTTCTGCTTCTGTCTCGCTTGAACCCCAGTCGGCCTCAGCAGATGGTCAGCCACACTGAGCCTGGTTCTGCTGGAGGTTTCTTCCTGTTAAAAGGGAGTTTTTTTTTCCTCTCCACTGTAAGCTACAAGCATGCTTAGTGTGGGGGATTGTATTTGAGTCAATGAGTCGATGCAATCAACTGGTTTTCCTTAGATAGAAAACTTTTGTATCAATTTGACTGTATGATCTGGTTGAACTGTAAAGTGCCTTGAGATGACATGTGTTGTGAATTTGGCGCTATATAAATAAACTGGAATTGAATTGAAATTGAATTGAACATCAACACTTTTAAAAACGCACAAAGAAAAACGTTGCTTTAAAACTTTATCCTCAGTTTTAATATCCTCCTTTGTTTTCTTCCTCCATCTTCTTCTGTCTTTTTAATAAAGACGTATGACTGAATCTATCTGCCTGCTGCCTCTGAGCAGAAAAAGTAATCTCTCAGCTCCTAATGTATATACTCTATTTATACATTGTGTAACCATGGCAGCACGCAAATGTGTCACCACGCGACTGGAAGAGAAAATGACAGGTTAAGCATCTAAGTGAAACTGATCCACAGTTACTGGACCTGTGTGTTCTGGGTATGAGATGTATAACGGCTGAGAAGGTGCTGCGTTTAGTAAAAATGATTCAGTGAAGTTTGCTGTTTGTTTCACAATGAAAAAAAGTTCTATTCTAAGGATAAAAGGAGAAAAGAACAGTGGCAGATCATACGGGATCTGTTTTCCTACTGTCTGGGTCTTAGTTCTTCTGCTACTGCTTTTCTTCTTTCTTCCTCAGAGAGATGGAGGCTAATAGTTACAGTAAGGTGGGCGGGTTAGTGATGTCAGGAAGCTGCAGAGGAAGCCTCATAAGAGGATGAATGATCAAGGAAACTTTGACATTTTCAAACCTTTAGTTAAACATTCAACAGGCTTCATCACATCAGATAAGGGAATCCAAAAATGCAATGAAAAGATCAATCACATGAAATGCAAGAGGTTGCCAATCAAATGCTCTATACAAGCTACCCCCCAAATATGAAAGGAGGCTCCATAAGCATTGCTTAGGATCCTTAATGGACCACAGGATGGTTTGGTTGGTTGGATGAATTTCCATGGATGGTGAAAGGAAGGATCCGAGCTCATTCCCTGCATGTAAATCAAAGGATTGCATCTCTGAAAGTAAGATGGAAACAGAAATGTAATTCAGGTCTGGATCATCAAATGTGTTTTTCATTCCATCCACCATTCAACCATTCATCCACTTCTTTCCTCTAACTTATTCCTCTTACCTGAAAACAGCTTCTTAGCCTCTTAATCTGGGTTACGTCAGTTTAATTAAACTTACCTAATTAACATGAAATGCCTTAAATCTTAAATCTTACAAAAAAAGGCAGATCTAATTTATATAAAGAGGGATTACTTAATTCCACCCAATCAAGTAGAGAACCCAAACATATATTAAACACACGCCATGTCAAAAATATTCAGCAATCGGGCTTTTGATTTTAATCTAAAGGAGATGAGTTGAAACACTTAATTTGCAGCAATCCCTAAAACTGTAAGTGTTTGAGGATCTGGAGCAGGACTGAGGTGCAAACCAGATCTCCAGGATGGCATAAAGGTTTGAAAGACTGAATAACCACGAAAAGGTTCTGGGTTCAATTCCCGGCCCGGGGTCTTTCTGTATGGAGTTTGTGTTAGATTCAAAATATTGTGAGTTCATATTTCATATGGGACAAAAATGAATCTGAAGCCAAAAGGATTTTGAAACAGCTTTTCCTGCAGGAAATGAGAAAGGCTGCTGCTCACATCCCAGCACCAATCTCACAGATCCCTTCACAGCAAAGCCTTTTATTAACAGTTTACAACATAATAGGGCGGGTCTTAACAGTTTGCATGTTCTCCCTGAGCATGTGTGGGTTCTCTCTGGGTACTCCAGCTTCCTCCCACAGTCCAAAATCATGACTGTTAGGTTAATAGGCTTCTATAAATCCCCTTAGGTGTGAGTGTGTGTGTGAATGGATGTTTGTCCAGTTTGTCTCTGTGTTTCCCTGCGATGAACTGGAGACCTGTCCGGGGTGTACCCTGCCTCTCGCCCATAGACAGCTGGAGATAGGCACCAGCACCCCTTGTGACCCCGCTTGGGATTAAGCGTGTAAGAAAATGGACAGATGAGATGATAACAGGACAGGAAGCATTAACTAAGAACAGGGCAAAGGATCACCAGGAAGTACAATGGAATAATCCTGTGGTGGACAAAGACAAGCCAGGAGCTTAAACACGAATGGACTGTTGAGGAATGCCACTGAATGAGATAATATGAAGCAGCTGGGGAGAAGGAGCACAGGGAGACTAAGGAGGGAAGACTAATCAATATGAAAAAAACTGAGCGTAAAGACTAATAATCACAGAAATTTCCTGCGTTCTTAATCCCGTTCCAAATGGTCTATTACAGTAGATGTAAATGTAAAAATCCCCCCATACTACTATACTATAACCTATTATATCCTGCTAAACTCAGAGGTCCTTTGATAATACTAATCAACTGCAAGTAGGCAAGTGGGCGGGATAAGATACATAAGAAGAATGGAGGCTGCAGGAAATCTTCTGGGTGCCAAATCACCAAAACTTTATCTGTACACAATGTCCAGGATTATGTCAGGTTGAGTGGAGGTTTGAAGAGGACTAAAATGCAGAGACAGAAGCTGTGGTTTGTTTCTTATAGATTTATTGTTGATCCAAAGGCAAACAGAAGCAAAGTCCAAAAACGAAATACTGCAAATCCAGGAGACATCAGGGAAAACACACGAGGAGGAAAGGACGAAAAGAAACCAGCAGAGTGTAACTGAAGAGGAGGAGTATAAATGACAGATCGAACAAAGCCTGGGCTAATCAGCAGATGAGGAACAGGTGTGGAAGGAAGCATCTAGAAGTGAGCTAGGGGAAGGAGACTGACACAACAGAGGGTAAACAAGAAATACAGAAGAACTCAAATACAACCAAAAACAACTAGAATAGCACAAAATAGAAATAAAACCAATGAAAACTAAAAAAAAAAACTTAAACAGAACCAAAACATGCAAAACTGTGACAGATGGCATCTTCAGGTATAAATCATTGATCACATCATGCTTTGCACATTCTTCTGTTCGCAGCTGGTTAGCGCTGACAGTAACAGGAGTGACCTGGAGCCATAGTATGCAAAGACTAAAGATCAGTGATATCTCAGGCTTCAGTTATCCTGTGTGAAAGCACCACCCTTATGTGGAGGGGTAATTTATCTAACATTATTAACAAATAAGGAAACACCTTAGATACATTAATGAATGCTACGAAATGAACTGAATATGTCACGGTTGAGTGGAGGTTTTTGAGGACCCCAATGGAGAGATCAGGAGGCAGAGGTTAGTCTTGTAGATTTAATCATGCAACTGAGGCAGAAATCCAAAGTAAAAAAATACTAAAAACCCAAAAACCAGAAAAAGGTCAGAGAAAACTAACCTGAGGAGCCGGAGGCGAGGAAGCAACAAAACACCAAACCAGCACGGAGTGACTGCAGAGGTGGTGTATATAAGGGGAGACTGAAACAAGACAGGCTAATCAGCAGAGTGGGAGCAGCTGTGGACAAAACCAACTAAGAGGAAGCCAAGGACAAGAAAAGCCAAAAGTAGAGACAGCAGACACTGATTCAGGAATTATTTCTACACTAAACAAAGGAAAAAGTTCATGAGGGAGAAACAGGGTTAAACAGGCCGTCTCTAAACCTGAGGGAAAATCTATGAGATGAAAAACAGAGATCACTATTTGCTAGATAGAGAAACTGATGAAGCTAATGCTGCCACTGAATTTGATCAATCCAGTTAATTTATATCAGGGTGGGGTGTTATCCCTGCTTTAGCAAAGAAAGTTTTCAGATCTTCCTGTAACTTGCTGACTTTGCTGGTGGATGATTAATGATCTGTAAACCAAAATGAGCGTCACTCTTTGCTCTGCTTTCAGTCACTGTGATGATTTTCAGCACCGAAGGCTGAGAAAAGCCGGCGGGCAGACAGGACAGACAGAGAGCGAAGGGGTTAATCCATAGGAAGCTGAGATATGTGGGTGTCAGGTCAGATTCAATCGATTTAAAACAGACGAGAAAGTTAGAAAGTAGGGACAGAGACCCAGAGGGGGCAGGTAGAGAGGGGGCGGCAGACAATAAAGCTCTGCTGATTTGAATTCTATTCCTAATTCTCTGCTGGGAGGCCAGTTAGCTGAAGGCGGCGGATGATGAGAGATGGAAGGAAAGAGGGGGAGACGTTGTGGGAGGAAGAGACAGAAACAAAAGGAAGGACAGGAAGGGTTGGAGTCTCTGAGGGGGAGGAAAGCAGCTCGGCTTCAAACGGAGGGACGGACAGAGAGACAGACGGACGGCTGGATGCATTTACAGCAGCTACACCTTCATCCTGCAGACGCACACATCCACAGCAGGGGGCAGCGGTGGGATCATGATGTGATCAGAGAGGCAGGCAGGTTACAGTTCTGTGTCAGAGTGAGGAGGAAACCTGATGCTTCATTCATCTTCATGAGTCTCTGCAGCACTAACGCCCTCACCGAGGAGCACAGCTGGACGGCTTTCACCTCTTTCACACCAGAATCTCTCAGCGAAAAAGATCCAACCATCCAGTTCTGACTGGTCATTAAGAGCCACAGAGCTCCTTCTGCAGAAAGCGAAGGGCTGCTCCCATTTATAATGCAGGACTGCTGCTCTGAGTCATCTTCTTCACTGCAGCTCCTCACATAGTTCCAGATTCCCTTCAGTCTCTGCTATTAGATTTGGTTTGGAGGGTTTTTACATTGATTTCACGTGTCATTAGCATCTCCATGTGTGATAAACTATGATGCTGTGAAAAGATCATCTCCTTCATGAAAATCTTTTTTAAGAATCTGTTTTTGGTTGAAGTCCTGCTAATGAAAGCATCTCCCTGAGTTATTTATGCAGATGATGCTGGTGAAGATTCTCAGTCATCCAGGGCACAGTCATTCCCAAAAAGCAAAAACAAAAATCACTTCCCATCCAGGAAGCTTAATGCTCATAATAACCATTTTGACTTTTTCAGGATCAGCTATATTTGTTCCTGTAGTTTAAACATTCACCAAACTATATACTGTTATGCCATAATTCCTAATATTACCTTCTAACGCCCACATCCAGTGCTGCCAAAAGTACCCAGAATTTCTTATTTAAACAAAAGTACTTGTGAAAATAAAGGTAAAAGTTCAGATTGAAGTAAAAGAGAAAAGAGTTACAGGTTGTGCTTCCTACTTTCTAAAAAAGGGAAAATCTGTTTCCCCCAAAATGATACAAAATAACAGTTCTATGTGCAAAGAATTATTTTATTTTCCTCTGTTGCCCAATGTGTTGGTAGAAAAAACTTAAAACTGACTTCTTTAGCTTTGTTTTAAATTCCAAATTTCAGACATAATAGAATTCAATAGAATAATTGAACAGAGGTACTGTATAAGCAGCTGAATGTCTTTAGAACTCTGGTTTTCTCAACATTAAAGATGTTAATAGCAATAAAAGTAAAATAGAAATTTAAACTTGATCAACATGTACATTTAAAAACCAGTAAAACCAGTAAAAATAGCATCTTTTCTTCTTCATCACCACCCAACCAATTACAGAGAGCCGGTTTTCAATAACTAATGAGAAAATACTGATCTTTGAGCTTAAATGTGTTAAACTGAATTAAAAAGTATAAGAAAATAAACCCTCAGATCAATAAAAGCTAATTAATTAGTTACTGAATATTAATTTTAGTAACCTGACACCGCGAACCAAATCCAGCCAGAAATTTAGTTTATTTAAATGGTACCAGACTCCCAGCAAATCTCATCCTAAAGCACTTTACAGTATTTATTCCCAACCTTTTGGGTCGTTACCCAACTTGAATTTCGTGATCAAACAGTATGGAGTGCATGACAGAAATTCAATTTAACAATAAATGTAAATCCCTTAAACTGTCTAACAATGAGGAAATCCCATTGGGAAGCAGTGGGCTGCCATTGTGTGGCATCTAGGGGAGGGGTGTGGGGTTAAGGGTCTTGCTCAGAGACCCAGAGTGCAGGTACTTGCAACCCTCTCAGAGCACAAGCGCACTGCTCTAACCACCAGGCCAACACTCTAATAGACACTCATGTTGAAGTGCTTAAATATATAAAAAGCATCTAACAACATGGGGAGAGGGATAGAAAGATTAACAAGAGCTGATAAATATATTTATAGCCATTACTAGGAAATGGCTGAAGGGAGAAGCTCCTAAAAGGGAAGATTGGGTTGAAATAATACATAATTATTTAAATTATGGAAATAATTATGTCAGCCTTTCCATATTATGGAAAGGCTGACGTTTTCCATCAGATTTGAATCTGGAAAATTTAAAAATTATTGGGAAAATTGGCAAGGTTTTATTTCACTATGGAGATCCGACTTTGTTGGTTAATAGTGTGGGTTTCGATACCCTGATAGAGTTACAGACTGTAAATAGTTTGCTTACGGTTCAATACATGTACAGAATATATGTGCAGATTCTGTTGGACGTTGTGTTTGGAAAAAAAACTAACAAAAAAAACTGTAAAATCAGTATGTATACTTGTATGGAAAAAAATATTTTCAATAAAAAGTGCAAATATAAAAAAAAAAGACAAAAAAAAGCATCTTACAACTGACAAAAGCAACTATTTTGTTTGCTGATGCTGTTTGTAAGGTTATCACATCCATAGTTGATTTAGGGGAAATGTACGTTGGCCCTGAAGTGCAAACTGTAACTACAAATCTAAAAGCGTAATAAAGCAAAAGCTACTACGTTAAGGAAATAAGCAACTACATAAAGCAAAAGCGCAACTACATTAAGGAAATCGCAACTACATTAAGCAAAATTGAACTACAGGTAAAAGGTACCACATGGGAAAACACAACTACATTAAACTACCGGGAAAAGGTAGCTACCAGTTGAAACATGGACATCGCTGATTGGACGGCGGCGCCGTTTGACCCTTGAACCGGAAGTTGCGTCGTCTGAACAGTCCAGCTTCTTTTAAGTGTGTCTTCAGTGTACGCAAACTAACTGAAATTTCGTGATTATTCTTGAGCATATCCAGTATCACCTCGTACGTATGTCCTGATTCAAAATATTCCTGGATAACGGCAGCTATGTTTGGGGCGCCGACAATATCCATGTTTTCAAAAGCCGCAGCAGGCAGAATGACTTCCGGTTCAAGGGTCAAACGGCCCGTCGTCCAATCAGCGATGTCTCATGTTTCCCACTGGTACCTACCTTTTCCGGGAGGTAGGTTAATGTAATTGTTGCGTTTTCCTTTAATGTGAGTTGCGATTTCCTTAATGTGTGTAGTTGGCGCTTTTGCTTTATGTAGTACATTCATTTAATGTAGTTGCTTTTAGATTTGTAGTTGCAGTTGCACTTCAGGGCCACCGTAGAAATGTCCGTATTCCTTACCAGTAGTTTGGGTCAAGAGTCAACTGATTAAAGTTTGAGTTATTGTTCTACAGACAGAGATAACTAGAGGGGAAGATATCCCACTCGGATCCATATTTCAGCCCAGATTAGATTCACATCAGACTCCTCAGTGCAGCTAATATCTGTGAAGGACCCTCAGAAGAAAACCACTCATTTAGACCCCTCTAAGGGCAGCAGGATGGTCCTTCTGCTTCAAGCATCTGGATGTCCTGCTGAGCTCCATCTCAGCTCTCTGTCTGTTTAGCAGAAGATTTCTGAGTGTTTTGATAACTGAACCAGGGTGAGCGAACAGCTGCTCTGTTGTGTCCTCATTTCCACTGCTTCAGATCTTTAAATGTCATTTTACTGAAAGCTTTGGAGCAGCAGCGAAGCCAGAGTCGGATCAATTTCCTCCCGTCAGCAACATCAGCGTGAGTTTTTATTGATGCTGCTTCGGTCGGCCCGGATTCCTCATCCGTCAACAAGACCTGAGCTGATTCATGGCTGCAGCTCACATGCAGAGAAGATGGAGAGAATCCACTTCAGGGCTACAGGCTATGATCAGAGTGGAGAGCAGAAGTACCGGATGATTCCTCCATCCAGGTGGAGCAGATTCCTCAAACTTCTTTGGTTCATTTGCTTTTCAGGAGGCACCAAATGTTTACGTTGGATCTGGACTGCAGACATTCACCAAAATATTTACTGTTATGCCATAATTCCTAATATTACCTAAATACAGCCTCCTACATCCAGAGGTGCCAAAAGAACAAAAGTTTTTTATTTAAAGAAAAGTACTTGTGAAAAAAAAAGGTAAAAGTTTAGATTGAAGCGAAAAGGAAAAAGTTACAGGTTGTACTTTTGTAAAAAAGCGCAAATCTATTTTTCCCCCAAACAGCACGAAATAACAGTTCTATGTGCAAAAAATATTTGTATTTTTCTATGTCTCCCACTGTGTTGGTTAAAAAAAAAAAATTATTGGTTTTCTATTAGGCTGGGCTATTTCAATATTAGGCTGATACCTGCAGACACCTGAAGAACTCCCTTTAGATTCCTCAACTCTCTGTTTCATTTGCTTTTCACTATCCACTGAATATGTAAGTTGGATCTGGGTCTGGACTGCAGACAGGCAAGTTCTGGATCCTTTGCCATCATTAAACGTAAAGCTGCTTCGTTTCAATGAAAACAGGACATTCCTTTCTTCTGATGGTTTCCACTTGTCACTGATGCGTCTCCTCACAACATCAACATTCCTCTCTGCTTCACTGACCCGTTTGGAAGATTTTAGAGATAAATGAAATTTCTCTCATTTAACTGATATTTGTGCAGAGCTACAGATATGGGTCTACTCTTATGCTACGTTCAGACCATACGCTGCAGAAGCAGCTGGTTTACATGTAAAGTCTACGGTTGATGTGCATCAATAGGTCCTGCAATGCGTCTAGAGCAGTAGGAGCATCTGAGGCCCGTGACGCACTGCTCAAGCAGCAGCTGCTTGAATTGGAAAAACTGAAATTTTGCAGCTCGAATTCCACATCAACCAATCAGACAAGGTGATCTGGGAGCTGCAGGGAGACGGACACATGATCGCTCCTCTGAAACAGTTTTAACGCCCAAATTAACTTAAAATGTCAAAACCTGCCGGCAAAATATGTTCACTTTTATTATTCTGGTGCCTGCAGTTTGGATTACGTAAATAAATAAAAAATAAAAAAAATGCCAACATCTACTTCCAGCTGCCACCAACAGTAGGTGAAAAACCCCAAGAGGCGACCGGGCCTGATGCAGCTGTTGGTGGGGATTTCCAGTGACAGCGCATTCCACGTGGTTTCATGTTGGTCCGACAAATAATATCTGAAGGCAGGGTGGTAATTTTGATGACCTGACAGCACAGATTAAGTTTTCAGGTGGACTTTCTCACTTAAAAACATATTCAAGCTACTTTTTACCCACTGATCACAGCTAATATAGCAAAGCCGCTCTCTTCCATTGAACATAGGAGCATTGGACGCGTCTGGACACACTTTACTGGATGCGCTTCAGGAGCATCAAAGATGAACTTGAAGCGCGTCTGACTTTAATGTTTATAAGCATCAAAAAAGAAGCAGCAGAAGCTTTTCAGCTTTTGGTGTGAACATAGCGTTAGATATGGAGCTTTTCTCAAATATCTAGATGGCAGATAGCACTTTATCAAAAAACTTCCCACCATTCATTCACATGTTGGTGCCACAGCTGCACTTGGGCAGACAAACAGAACCAAGGCTGCTCTACAACTGCAGGCAGGAGAGGTGTCAGATCAGACACTACTGAGACGGATGCAATGAAGGCTTGAACAGGAAGCCACAGTGGTGAAGGATGAAAATGATGCTCCCTGCTCCCTGCGTCTCAGTCGTTGTGTCCTTGAGGAAGACACTTTATCGCCTACCTCTGGTGTTCAGAAGGCCTGGTGGCGCCTGGGAACAGCAGCCTCAGTTGTGTCAGCATGTCCCGGGGCAGCTTTGGCTAAAATGTAGCTTGATTACAGTGCAAAATGCTTTGGAGTTCTCTGACTTAAAAAGGTGATGAAAAAATTCAGAAAATTTACCATGAAAGACATAAAAGGCTTTTTAATAGAGAAAACAATTCTGACGTAAAAAAAATGCTTCATTTCTATTGACTTAAAGATTAAGTCGCCTAAACTTGGATGAAAACAAGAGAATGACTCTTCCTCAGTTGACAGGAATTATTTTCATTCCAGGCCCAAAACAAAATACAACCCACCAACCCTGTGACCAAACAAGAAGGACAATGTGAGGGTGTCGGAGTGGAACCGCTTTCCATATGCGGGAATAAGTTGTGGCAGTCAAACCCAGGGAGCGCTGCAGGACCTTCTAACAGTCTAAATATGGATGTTGGGAGCTGGTCTTTGTTAGGAAACTGCAGGCCCGCTGTGTAAACATCTAGCCACACACACTGATGGAAATCTTTGCTCTGATGTTAAGGGGGGATGAAAAATGTGTCCCAGCCTTTAAGGAGTGAAACAGAGAGCTGGAGATGTTTGACAGAGTGGATTTAGTAATAAAACCTTCCTCCATGTGGCAGATGGATCTGCAGCTTTATGATGGTTATGGAGGATAAACAGGAGTTGGCATGGATGTTTAACTGCGTTTAACAGGTCCTCATAGCCTGCCTGCACTGTTCCAACTAATACAGATACCAGTTAGAGTTATATAACACAGAACTACAGCCCTGCAGACATTCCCCGTTATCTCTGTCCACGTGGTCCTATTGAAGGTTGGGACTGAGAGGCTGATGGGTCGGCGGTCCGGCATAGAGGCTAACACAGAGAGACAGAGGACACGGCCACTAAGGATAACCAGTCAACCCAACACGCACGTCATGTGGCTGCAGAGAGAGCAAGGAGCAGGTTTGGACCACAGGCAGCTTCCTCATAACACTACAAATCAAACATTGAGGTTTTTAATTATGTATGATTTAATTTGCAATAATAAACAGCCTGAGTTTATATTATATGCTCCTGTTTCTCTGCAGTCTGAATCATACATTTAAACCACATCTAACCTTTGGTAATCTGTGGTCCTCTGATATGAAGCAACACCGCCCCCGTGTGGAGAAGCAAAGAAGTAGTAGACCTTAAACAATTCCTTCAAAAACTTTTTAATGAAGGTGATGTTATTCAGTGTTTCTATTTCAGAAAAAAAAAAAAAAAAACATCAGGGGATTCAGAAGGAAAGGTAGAAGAAACTCACCGAGCAAAAATATTTTGAAAAGACATCATGATTTCCATCCAAAGGTCTACATTTGGTTGAAAAATGAAAGGTTAAAGCAGGGATTTTCAGATCGTTGAAAAGAAGTTAAAAACTGAGTTTGAAACATCTTTTCAACGTCTATTATAATAGATGGACCAAACACAGCCCAATTTTCAACAACTTTTTCTGGACTAAATTAAGACTGTGACAGAATGACCAGAATTAGCCTAAAAACAAACATCTGAATGATGTTTGCTGTTTGGGAATAAAAAAAACATTTATCAGATCAAAAAGGGACAATCAGTTATGTATAATAAATTACTCTCATCCCAACTCCTCACTGTGGACTGAAGCTCTGCTGCTGTTCATCTCTTTCAATCTTAATGCAACCTAAAAAATATAGCAATTCAAAGTGTTTTGAATATTTTCTAAAAGGAATTTGTTGAAAATCATATTTGTTTTTTCTCTACTGAAACTACACACAAAAAAAACATTTTTTAAATCTAAATAAGTCATTTTTTCTAAAATATATGTGCATTTTGTTCCTTTGCCAATCGAACAAGACAATTTACATTAAAGAAAATATAGTTGGCATTTTACTTATTTCAAAGTGCATATTATCTAATTATCCTATTTTAAGAGTAAAATGACTCATGCCATTGGCAAATCATCTTATTTACCTACTCACCAAGTGCTAAATTACACTTATTTCAAGAAATATTGACTTATTTCTAGATTTTGCAGTGTAGTAAAACCCCAAACATCATAAATTGCTGTTTTTTTATTCTGGAACTTTCCATGATCTATGGGAATTTGGGTTTTCTGATGATTTTATGGTTGTCTTTTATTGTGGTTAATGTCTTGCCTTATATATTTTAAGGTCTATTTTAAGGTTTTTTTAAGCATTCTGGTTTAGACTCAGTTATTAGACAACCAGCAGCTCCTATGCCTCGTTCTCATTAGTGTCAGCTGTTCCAATGTCACTCTTTACTCCTCCTCTATATTCAGTCTCCTTGGTTTCTATTGCTCCTTGCTCGTTTCTCCTGCTGCATCCAGTCTGTTTCTGCTACCCACATGTCCGACTATTAGCTTTATCAGCTGAGAATAAATCCTACATATTTCTACCTCTGTGCTACCTTTACCCTGTATGGACTGATGGTTGCCTTGTAAACACCCTTTTTGTGCACAAACATGTTCGCATAGTTGATAATTGTTCTAAAAGAGATGAAAAGCTGCCAAAGTAAAAAGTAAAAGTGAAAACAAAACAGATTGTTAATAAGCCCAAACTATTGTGCAAAATGAAGGCACTAAATAAGGAGACTATTAAAGTTAGGAAAAAAAAGAAAAAAAAGAGGATGAGCATCTGTAAAGACAGAATTCATCCTTTGGCTTTTTGTACAGAAGATGATGGAAAGTTTTACATACAGGTGCTGGTCATAAAATTAGAATATCATGAAAAAGTAGATTG
>JAGKQL010000041.1:40575641-40621459 GCA_018398635.1 Cyprinodon brontotheroides | reverse complement strand
GGCCTGGACCTTCATGTGTTCTGCTGTCTGATCAAACTCCTCCTGAACTCTCCTCTTAAGTTCCAGTTTCTTCCCTTAAAGGTTCCAGAGATGAACGTAGATTGGTTCTGTGATCCTCTGAAGCTTCATCTATAGGAGTAAAGCTGTGACTTTTGTGTTTTTTTGAATCTCTGCAGACGAGACACACTGGCTGCTGATGGTCCAGACAGAAGAGTCTGAGTTTCTCAGAGTGCAGACTGCAGAGATCCTCTGAAGCTCTCTGCTCTCTCTGCTGTAAAATGTTCTCACATAGGTTTTTCAGAACCAGGTTACAGGGAGGATCCAGTTTAGAAGACCTTCTCTTACAAACTGGACAGTGTTGTTTTAGATCCTCCCTCCACCAGTTCTTCAGACACTCCTTACAGAAGCTGTGGCTACATGACAGAACAACTGGATCCTTAAAGACGTCCTGACAGACCGGACAGCAGAGACCCTCCTTGTAATCTGGAAGCCATTTAGTCTCTGAGTGAAGCTGAAAACACAGAAGGTCCAGTCAGTCATGGCTCCCCTCCCTCCCTCTACTAACTTCCCACTCAAAGTGACTCTGGGTGGTGTTCTTGGTCCAACTCACCTTCAGTGTGTGGAGTGTGTGAGCAGCTTGAAGCAGCAGCGTTGGAGGTTTCCACTTTTCTCTCCTGCAGCTGGACTCACTCAGAGGAAGCTGCTAGTTTGGTCTGAAGGTGAATCTGATCGTCTGGGAGTCTCTCGGAAGCACCCAACAATCACAAAGTGCGTACTGCTTTAGTTCAGCTCCAACTAAGGTGTGTTTAATTCCAAAGTTCAGAATTCAACCTTCCAGCTGATATAAAACACCTCCTTAAGGATATCTGATTGTCAGCTGTAGGGTGGATAAACTGTCAATAAAGTTAGTAATTTACTTGACTCTGATGTCAGAAATTTTGCTTGATATAAGAAAAGGTTAATACAGCACAGCAATCAAAATATTTAGTCATCCATAAATGGCCTCAGTAGAGGAAATAAGCAATATAGACCATTATATCAGGACAGTAATACCCTTTTCCAGCTTTCTATGTTCAGCATTATAAATTCTGTTTGTAAGACAAAGGAACTGTAAAAATGTCACTTGGCTTTGATTGGATCTCTGTGCTTTGGATAGGTTTTAGAATGTCTGGGTGATACGAGGGGGTTTAAGGTAGTGGTTGCAACCATCTGGCTCCACTATCAGCCAACGGTCCAAGCTACTAGGCTCCACTATCAACTGAGATTGAAACTGGAGAAGGGCCGTCAAAACCCTCTTAGATACTCTGCTTGCCTGTTTCGTGTATTTTGTCTTGCATCCCAGGTACACAGACTTTCTGTGTCGTCAGTCCTCCAGGGAAATGGTGGCTTCATTGCAGGTGGTGGGTCACATTTGGGCAACCTTTGAGGAGGTGATGGAGAATAGCTTTATGTCCAGGGATACAGCTCACACTCTCCACTGGTTCTCCCTGTCAGACAGCACCATTCCTTTGGGCAGTGTTGCACTGATGCACGACTGGGCCTGTACAATTCTTTATGACTTTCCTCCATCCAGCTTGATATTATCTGTGTGTTCTCCAGGGGGGACACAAGGATCTCTCTGTGGCCCAATTCTTGGTGGGTGGTCCTTTTTTTCTCTGATGCACAGGCTCCTCTGAGGCTGGACTTGCCTGACTAGAGGTGCAGGATTATTCACCCATATTTTAGTCACTACAGCTCTGGCATTGGCTTCCACAGGGCCCGAATCTGCCTTCTCCCAATTTGGGGAGGGAGTGGGCCTTATCCTGGCTGATGAATAGGCACGGCCCACACAAGCTGTCTACTTTGTCAAGCTTGCAGTCTTTGCAGGCTGCTGTTGTGGTAAGGGGCTAGACACTGTTTGTTGCACCTGTTTCACCTCTGCTGACTTTTCAACAGATGTTTGACCTGGGGCACTCCCCTTCCACCTTAAACATGTTATCGGCATCTATTTCCCGTTGGCACATGAGGTACAATGGTTGTTCTGCTTCCCAGAATAGATGTGTTGCACTGTTCCTCAGCTGAAAAAGTCTCTGATAGGGTGAAGTGGGCAGGCACTCAACCTGGTGTCTTGTCTAAGGTGGTATGAGATCTCCCCCGTGGGAGAACGCTCCACCTAATACACTACTCTAGTTGAAGGTAGTGGGCGCCCTCTGCCTGCTGTGGTGCATGTATCTTTCTGTCATGTAGAAGCAGGAAAGACCAGTTTTAATTTAAACCAGTAAATTTCCAAGAACTGCTGCACGCTATTTTGTGTCTGCAGCCCCAGCAGTTACCAGTCTTTAGTAAGACAAGGGTGCATTGATAAAATCTCTTACACACTTTTTCAATTTGTATCTGGTGCAAACCGAAGTCTAACAAGAAAAACAGTATGCAGCATTTCTTAGTTTTTCCTTATACAAGAATGAGGGATGTTTTAAAAGTTTATTGGAATGTGAAACGGCGCAGGTCGGGAGGGATGAACTTCTGGAAGGAGACTGAATTGTTGATTGACCAGGCAGAAACAGAGGGACTTGTCTCTAAGGTCAAATTCTGGTTAACTTACCTTTTCAGTGTTTGAGTCCAAAATTTAAGAGTTTCTAAAGAAGCCGTTTGGCATTGACATCATTGGTGAACCTGAGAGGATTCCAGAATCCATCAAGACTGATTTGAAGGCATCCTTCTTTGACAGTAAATCATTGTGCAAGGAAATGCACAATGATTTACCGTTGGCTCGTAATAATCTGACATTAGTGACTGGTCTGACTGCTGCTTATATATTCAGGTAAGCAGGTGAATTTGATGGAGGCTGTTCGGAAACATGGCAGAGCTGGCAAGCCTACCGGCCTGGAGGCACTTTGATGATCAAGTTCTTTTACTTCTCCAGTGCTTTCAACACCATCCAGCCAGGACTCTTAAGGGAAAGGTTGGAGCTGTTAGGAGTGGACCAGCACGTCCCAGTAGATACTGGAAAACCTCACTGGCCACCCAAAGTATGAGGGCACAGTGCTAGGTCTAATATAGGCAGTGTTGGGCACGTTACTTTGAAAAAAGTAATTAGTTATAAGTTACTAGTTACTTATCCCAAAAAGTAACTGGGTTACTTATTAACTGAGTTACTCCACAATAAAGTAACTAGTTACTAGTAAAAGTAACTATTGCGTACTTTTAGTTTCGCCCACGTAACCCTCACCACCCGGCCCCCACCTTCTGCTGTGTTTCAAAGCCAGCTGAATAAATGGGACCAAGACAAGAACCTGCAGAGAGTTTGCATTTATTGCAACTCAACATTAAATGACGGCGGGGAACGCCATGTGAAGTTTTTTAACAGGGCATTCAGATCTGGTGGTATATGAAATTAATAACAGGGGATGTCTAATTCTGAAATCCTGTGTTTGGGTTGTTATAGATACTGCAACATCTATCTATCCATCTATCTATCAAGATGTATACTCTGCGTGTGACATAAAATATGGATCTCCATCCCTGGCCTGAGCCATCAAATAATGTTTAAATAAAAAATACAGTAGGTTGAAAGGCAGAGCATCCATCCATCCATCCATCCATCCATCCATCCATCCATCCATCCATCCATCCATCCATCCATCCATCCATCCATCCATCCATCCATCCATCCATCCATCCATCCATCCATCCATCCATCCATCCATCCATCCATCCATCCTTATATTTTCTCCATATAGGCTATTATTTGATCGTTCCACTTTCTCCATAGTTCTCCTAATAGGGCGAGCACCAGCGAGCATCGCAGCTCCTGTGTCCCTATGGCGGTAGTCATGCTGCCTGCTGTAGGGAATGCAGGGGAAACCCGTATGTGTGATGGAAAGCAGCTGCGGCGTGAAAACATCATTTCCATCTGGAAAGCGGCTGTTTTGCTGCTGGAGTCATCCTCACTCTCCATCTCTCTGTGTGTTAACGTACAGCACACACACAGCAGAAACACCCACCTACCAACTGACAGACGGAATCTCACTATACATCAGCCAATCTCATCTTCCCCTCTCTCATGACAAGGCACGCATGAGTCCTATCATGAAAAAAAAGGTTCACTGTGCGACCTGAGTAAACTTACAGTCAAAGTAATTAGTTAGATTACTCGTTACTAAAACAAGGTAACGGCGTTAGTAACACCGTTACTTTCAACGCCGTTAGTCCCATCACTGCATATAGGTTGGTCTGCATTACAGGGGTCCCATAGGGAACAGTACTGCTGCCATTCCTCTTTACTCTTTACACTTCAGACTTCTCCATCAACTACCCACACTGCCACATTCAAAACTTCTCTGATGATTTTCTGCCATAGTTGGCCTTATAACAGGTGGGGACGACTCAGAGTACAGACAGTGGACTCAGGACTTCTTGGACTGGTGCCACCAGAACCACCTCCTGATGCAGGGAAAACCAAGGAGCTGGTGGTGGACTTTTGCAGAGGCACATCCACCCAACTGACAGAGGTGAACATATAGGGAATGAACACTGACATAGTGGACTCTTAGAAGTACCTGGCCATTCACTAGAACAATAAAGTGGACTGGACTCACAACACTGTGGCTTTGTACAAGAAGGGTCAGAGCAGACCCTTCCTGCTGATTAGGTCTTTCGGATTGCAGGGGGTGCTCTGAAAGACCTCCTTTTACTTTGTTGTGGCCAGCCATCTTCTATGGACCTGCCTGTTGGAGCAGTAGCTAACCCCCAGATTCCATATCCTCCATCACCACTCTGTTCTTCTCACATTGTCATGCGGAGCACTTGGGCAGTCATGTTAATCAATTAGAACTATTTCACATCCACGCTACTCCTCCGCAGGTCACCATCCACATACGTCTTCTCCGTCCTTCACCGTCAAAATAAGGAGCCAAGCTACTTTTGTTGCAGTCCGTTGGAAGCTGACCAGTTCAAGATTAAACAATTACAATCACACCAAACAGGAAAAAGTCTTCTAGTCATAGTCTTTGTCTCTCCTCCGTCCTCGCTGGAACCTCGCAGCAGTCATGTGAGCAGATGGAACTTTGGCCTCTTTCCTGGATGGTGTACAACGGTGGCTGAAAACCATAGACTATATTGAATGAGAGACCTATGTTACTGGATGGCAGGGAATTAATGACATATTCAACCCATGGAAGATAATTAGACCATTTAGTGGAATAAGACTCACACGATGCTTGGTCTTAACCTCTTGTTTAACCCTCTCAGCCTGGCCATCTGTTTGCACATGAAATTCAGAGGACAGGCTGATAGAGATCCCCAGAAAAGAGCAGAACTCTCTCGAGTATTGGGCGATGAACTGGGACAATCTTTCTGAGACTATGTCAATGGGTATGCCATGACACCTGAACACCTCCTTAATACTACCCATCTCTTTAGCTGAAGGTAATTTTTGTAGAGGAACCAGGTCAACCATCTTAGAAAATCTGTCAAGAATATTGAAGGTTACAGAGTTAGCTTGAGAGATTGGTAGTCCTGTGAAAAAGTCCATCGTGATGAGGGACAACAGCTGAGAGGGTAGAGACAATGGTCGTATAAGTAAAAAAGTAAGGTCTCCTGGAGTGATTAGCTTGATTGCATTGAGTACAGGCTCCCACATACTGCTTGACATCAATGAATCTGATGGAGGCTTAATGGAAAAGATGTGGAGCTTACTGGGGTGTTAAATACTGAATCTGACCTTAGCCATTAATCATGACATGAATCTTGGTCACCACTTAAAAACCAAAAGAGCAATAAAGTTAAGATATACCACTAGGATGAATTGCTGCGTATAATGTAGAAGCTTTTATTTTCTAGAGTATGCAATATCTTATTTTGAACATCTATATGGGGTGTGTGTTAAGGATCACTGAGAAAAATGTTTAGGCCAATGCAAAAATAGTTTGTCACAGCTACTTTTATACTGATAGGAAATCTGCTGTTCCTTCAAATTCAACCTAAAATCCCCCAAAAATCCATAAACATTTGGTTGGTCTGGAGGAGTTTTAAGGAAAACTATAAACCCTAGGTTAATTACAAAGACACTGTTTAAGCAGAGGCTTTAGACTGCAAACTGACCAAAATGATGACTGTAGAACAAAATCTGTAGGCATGAGAGCGATGTAAACATGTTTTTGCCTCATAACAAATCCTTTCCTCTCTACTCTATCATGTGATGTCAAATACTCTAAATATTATTCTGCCAACAGAAGGGGCCGTCCATGTCCACTGGCCCAACTCAGGATCCAACTCAGACTGGGTCTTTATATCCCATCTGAGATTTTCCCAGAATGAGCTGGAGGATGTTGTTGGTGAGAAACAGGTGGGGTTGCTGTGGCTGAATATGTTGCTCCTGTCACCCAATCTTGGAAAAGACTTCAACAATAAATTAAATGGCGAATGATTAAAACTGACATTAATGAATAATTTCTGATACAGCGATTTGAATCCATCCGGAAATTGAGTCGGATTTCAGCTTGGCACGATCTTGGCATGATTAAAGCGCAGTCTGGTTCAAACGTGGTCAGTGTTAGTTTTAGGGATATTTCTGACTTTGGTTGAGCTGTTTCTGAGGAAACTAAGAGGAGTTTGGCTTTAAGCTTATCCGGCTGTTCATGCTTCTCTACATCTCAGCCTCTTTCTTCTCTCTGCTAAGTGACGGGGGGCAGCTGGTGGGAGGCGGTGGGTGTTGTAGCTTAGCAACTCCCTCAATGGATGGGGATTGATATGCAGCTTTATTCAGCCGTCTCTCTCTGAGCTGAAGGAGCGAGGGGCTGAACAAAGCGGCCCTTAGTGAGGCCCCCCCTCCTCCCTTTCTGTGCCCAGGCACAACGTGGGAGGACAAATATTTCAGCTCAAAGGAAGCGAGGCACAACGCTCAGCAATGGCTCATAAAGTGAAATTCAGACTGAGGACGGCCCCCAGGTGTTTCACCTTTTATTATTCATATAATGAAGCCAAATTCATGCAAGTAATGATGCTATAAATCACCAGCTGGAGTTTTTCCTCTTGGTTTTGAATTTCCTGTGTGAGTGCAGAGCAAATTCTATTTTATTTTTTGCCCATGTGGGATTAGGTTTAATCAATTCTGCTTTTCTATATGGTGTCTCACCCATGATTTCCTTTGTGGGTTGGTGGAGGACCAGTGCCAATGGGCAAGAAGAGGCATAGATTCTAAATGGCTGGCTAGAAGAAACAATACACTGGTCATACCTAAAAAGTAAGAGATACCAATTAACAGTCATGTTCATAGTGGAAGGAAAGTGGGGAAAATCCATATATGCATATGGAAAACATGTATGGAGAGTCCAAGAAGGGATCAGAGCTAGTCAGATTGGTTGGAGGTTTGAGGGGAGTAAGCAAACGCAAAGACTGAAGCTGAAGGTGGTTGCTTGCAGATTTATATATCTAAAAAAGGCAACAGAAGCAAAAATCCAAAAACATAAATCCTCGGGATCCAAAAAATTACAGAAAACCAGGAAACTCACTTGAAGGGGAAGAAATGACAACAAACCAGCAAACAGTGACTGAGCAGGAGGTGTATATATGGGAGAGAGAACCAAAGACCAGGCTAATCAGCAGATTGGGGGCAGGTGTCAACAGAGCAGTCAAGATGGGAGCTAAAGAAAAGGAGACTGACACAAGAGGGCAACAGAGGGCAAACAAGACACACCTAAGAACTCAAATACAATCAGAAATAACTAGGATAACACTAAATGGAAATGAAACCAATGAAAAGTTAATAAAGAAAGTGCATTCTTATACTGTGCACTACACAGATCATTTGTCTCACATGAATAAATTAAGATAACTAATACAAATATAGAAATAGATGCATGAGTTTGGAGCTAAACCAGTGACAGCTTGCAATGACATTTTACCCAGTTCAATCTTTTTGGTCCAATTTCAGTTGGAAAAGCTTGGTGTCCAGACAAATGTTACAGTAGGCCTACCTGTATACAGAGCTAGTTGTTCCTATGAAGTTCTTTACCCCTTCTCTAATGGCTGTGTGCAGTCGTCAGATGTTATATCCCAAGCGGTGATGTCACGCAATGGTACCTTTTGGGAACAGGACAGGTGCGAATAATAGAATAAACAGGGAAGCACAGGTGCATTAAATAACCTGACTGACGGAGAAAATTACCTAAACAGAAGAAAACTAGGAAGAATGGAAACATAATGAGATTCTGATGAGCCCCCAAACATCAGGCATCAGTTAGCCGTTGGTTTTTAGGCTAAATGTGGTTGGCCCTTCATAAGTCTTGATTTAGCCTAGAAATGTTGAAAATTTGACTGGGTTTGTTCAGTCTATGAAAAATTTGTTCAAACCCAGTTTTCAATGTGTTTTCAATTATCTAAAAATGACAACTTTTCATCTTTCACTTTTCAACTAAATGTAGACGTTGTTTGGACGTAAATCATGTCGTCCTTTCAATGTCTTTTCAACCAATTTTTGCTCAGTGGGAAATAGCTGAGATACTAATGGCAAAAAATAGAAACAACAAAAAAATACATACTAGAACTTAAATAGAAAATAACTAGCAATATGAAGATATAGACACAAAAAGAAAAAAAATTGAACTGAATTCAGCACAGCAGTCTGTAACTCCTCTCCTACCCTGGATAGTGTTCTTACTGTTGACCTTGTGAAAGGTGAATGGATGGAAGATAGAAACAAGAGGTCGGAGCTACAATTTGAGGTGTTTGAAAAGAGCTTAGACTTTGTAGGCTAGGCCCTTTTTTCTGGAGTCTTTTCTTTGATTGTGTGTTAAGTGTGCTCATCCGTCCATCCGTCCATTCGTCCGTCCGTCCCCTCTTCTTCCGCTTATCCAGGGTCGGGTCACGGGGGCAGCAGTTTGAGTAAGGAGGTCCAGATGTCCCTCTCCCCAGCCACTTGGGCCAGCTCCACCAGGGGAATCCCAAAGTGCTCCCAGGTCAGCCAAGAAACATAGTCCCTCCAAAGTGTCCTGGGTCTCCCCCTGGGCCTCCTCCCGGTGGGACATGCCTGGAACACCTCACCAGGGAGACGTTCAGAAGGCATCAAATCAAATTCCTGAGCCACCTCAACTGGCTCCTCTCGATGTGGAAGAGCAGCGGCTCTCCTCTGAGTTCTCCCCGGATGACCGAGCTCCTCACCCTATCTCTAAGGGACACCCAGACACACAACGGAGAAAACTCAATTCAGCCGCTTGGATCCAGGATCTCATTCTTTCGGTGATGACCCAAAGCTCATGACCATAGATGAGGGTAGGAACGTAGATCGACAGGTAAATCGAGAGCTTTGCTTTTTGCCTCAGCTCTCTCTTCACCACCACAAACTGGTACAGCGCACGCTTCACAGCAGACGCCACACCAATCCTTCTATCGATCTCCTGCTCCATCATTCCCTCATTCGTGAACACGACCCCAAGATACTTAAATGCCTTCGCTAGGGGCAGCACATGCTCCCCAACCCGGAGAAGGCACTCTTCCCTTTTCAGGCTTAAGACCATGGTCTCGGATTTGGAGGCACTGTTCCGCTTCACACTCTGCTCCAGTGAGAGCTGTAGATCATGCCCTGATGAAGCCAAAAGAACCACATCATCTGTGAATAACAGAGATGCAATTCTAAGGCCACCAAAACAGATCTCCACAGCACCTTTGCTGCGCCTAGAAATTCTGTCCATAAAAGTTATGAACAGAATCGGTAACAAAGGGCAACCTTGGTGCAGTCCAACCCTCACCAGAAACAAGTCCAACTTACTGCCACCGGTCGTACAGGGACCTGACAGCCCTTATTAAAGGGCCTGGTACTCCCGGAAAACCCCCCACAGTACCCCCCGAGGGACACAGGTTTTTGTCTTAAGTGTGGTGATAGAGGATAATTGTTAGTTCCCAGCTGCAAAGTAGCCACCAGATGTCAGCAGTGGTGAAATACGGTCCCCTTAAGTAAAATGTTATCATAACTGACTAAAAGTCACTAATCAATCTAAAAATATTGCTTCATGATCAGATTTAGTCTTTGCACCTTTTTTGAAATATCTTGAGGTAAAGAATAGGATTACTATGGATAACAGCCCTGCTGTTCTTAACCAGAAAGCCCAAAGACAACTTCCTGTCAGGCAGAGAACTGAAAGATCCAGTATTTAAGGTGGACAAAGTTAGATTTCTCAAAAAGTTTATTGACAACAGAATCAGAGTAAGCGGCATGAGCGTCAAAGGCAGGGGCCTCTGGAGGTGGAGACAGCAGATTAGTGACCACGTCTTTCTGGAAGAGGATGATAGAAAAATATATCTATGCTGCTGAAGAGAATTGAAGCGGTTTTAGTGCACAGCAATACCTTTAAATTTAAATAAGTCTTTTTTTTTTTAATGAGTAATTTTTTTCCCAAATTCAGGAGGAAAGTGAGATATTTGATACAATAGACCAAGACAATTTATATTTTAATTAAGAGGAAACAATTGCATTGTCTGATTTCAACTGCATATTATGTAATTATTTTTTTCAGTGTGAGCATCCTGAGGATGTGAGAGCTCATTGATGATCAGTTTATCATGTCCAATAAGTTTTCCTATATTTTTTTTTTTTTTGTAGAAAAAGGTGCAGTTCGTGGTGTGAGCTGCAGAGAATCTTAGTTAAATATCAAGCAGCCAATTAAAACTTGGAAACACAGCTGACGGACCAATCCCAACCTGCTGATCACTCACTCAGGGACCTTTTTTAATTTGAATGAAGGGTTACACTCAGTTCAAACCAGGAACAAAAGGAACGTTTTGGATGCAGAGGTCTGGAAAACCTTCAGCTGTGTGAGGAATTCCTGCGTTTTCTCCAGAGCAACGGATCACAGAGCGCCTGTGTTCCTTCTGTCTGCAGGAACTCAAAGGCCGCCTGGCATTGTGAAGCCGTGACCTTCAATAATCCAACGACAACAGAGAGGAGCGTCTCATTCAGGGCTGGGAGAACTCGGTCCTCCTGTGGGCGTTCAGCTGCTCGCCGTCGCTGAATCATCTCCTCCTTCCTGAATAAAATACGCCGTCCAGGATCCAACAGAAAAAAAGCTTCATCAGCAAAAACTATTCCAGAACCCTGAATGTTAATGATTAACAAATAAATGTTTTTTAATGAAGTTATTGAAACAGGACAGGAAGTAATTCCCCATTATTATGTCTATCAGCAAATGGATTCAGTTTTAACACAAAGTTCCATTCTTCTCATTAAACTACAAAAATAAACTGTGTCAATCTGTAATTGTTCAGACAACCGATCTTCTAAAAATGCCGGTTCTTCTTCTCCACAGCAACAAAACATAAAAATAGATCAGCAGAAATATGCTGTAAAATAAACCAAACGTGATCCAGAGATACTGGATTTGGCTCCAGTCCAGTGATGCTAAACTTGAGTTAGTTTTCATTTCATACAGAACTGAGATCAGAACATTTCTAGATGTGTTCAGGTAGAAAACAGATGGAAAATATCACAAAAAACACAAACTATAAAATCTACAATCTGAAACAGAAGTTCATCTACTCTAGTTTTCAAAGTCAAACCACACTGGAAAAACGATAAAGTAATAAGTAAAAATGTATTAAATTAAGTGTAATTACCCTTAATTTGAGCAGGTAAATGCGATAGTTTACCAATGCAATGAATATTTCTACTCTTAAAATAAGATATTTTGATAAAATGCACTTAAAATAAGACAATGCAATTGTGTTTTCTTGTTTTAAACATAAATCGTCTTGTTCCATTGGCAAAATGTGTCTTTTACCTCCTAAATCCAAGAACAAATTCACTTTTTTCAAGAAAAAAATTACTTATCTAGATTTAGATTTTGTCCAGTGCAGCCACTGCTCTACAAAACCTTTAATTCACCCGGATCAAACAGGAAAAACTATAATTAAAGAATCACATGACTCCAGCATTAATACGAGTTTTTCATTTTTTTGAATTTTGATTTCAGAACTTCTGGCCTCAACCAGAAAACCAGCGGTTCCTGGAAGACTTAGACCTTGGCTAACGTTTTCAGACGGCGCTGAAGGTTCTAGAACCGTTTCTGGAGCCTTTCTTCTGCCTGTGTTTATAAAACCTACAGAAAGGAGTCAAGAACCCGACTCTGAGAGAGAATCCGTCCTTGATAACGACTCTGGACCTTCTGAGCGATTCTGATTGGTTGAATAGTTTCAGTTTGGGTTCATTTTAAGTTCTGCAGGGAGTGAGGACACAGAACCGGGTCAGTCCAGCAGAACATCAAGGTACCAGATGATGAGAGGAAACAGGTTTACAGGCTGCTGATGCTGAGTGAGGAACTGTTTCCAGCAACTTTAGTCATTTAAAAGCTGCTGATGTTAAAGTTCAGAAGTTTATTTTTATGAAGCAGGGAGCGACTGATCGCCACAAATCATCACTTTATAATCCTGATTTAAAATCTGATATAATTAAACAATTTTTTCTCAGTTTTAACTTTGGTTTTCACTGGTGTGAAACAAACCAGCAGAAATGCTGGATGGGTTTCTGTCTCATCCTGCAGCTTCCTGCTGGAGGAGAACCGTCAGATGAACAAATTTACAGGATTAACATCTGGAAATAATCTCGCCGGTCATCTGTGGGTTCTAATAATTACTAACCGTAGAACCTGTAAGGTTCCTGGACATAAAGGTTTGGAACAATAGAGGTTTTCACAATTGTCAGGACAACAAAATAACACAAAACATCAATAAGTTCTTTAAAACAGGGATGTGTGGAGCAGTTCCAAGCAGTCAGTATCTTTCTTTGATCAAGCCAACAGCTTTTAAGGTTCTATATCTGCATTTTAAAGCCTTTTAAAGTCAGCTGTAGACAAAAGATATGATGAAATAATGATTTTAAAAGCCTTTTGCTTTATGAAGTATTAACTTTTTTGGAAATATGAGATTTTTTGTTAGCTTCTACTAAGCCACTTTTCCATAGTTTTTTTAAACCAGGTTGACCCGCTAACAAGCAGCCTTTGGCTCTTTTCCCATTTGACCGAAAAGCCGGGCTCATCCCCCTGCAGGCAAGCTGCACGGCCGCTGTCCACCACCGCTGCGTGTCTGATCATGGGGTCACGCCGGGTTAGCGCTGATGATGTGGACAGTGCAACGCAAATCTCTGAAGTAAATGGACGGGCAACATGGACGGGCGCCAGAGTCAGTATTCTTTATTAGTGTGCTCTGTTGTCTGTCCTAAGAATAATGCAAACGAATCTCCTCTTCTCCGTGGATAATAATGAGCCCATCTCGTCATGGCTGTGCCATGTTTCTCAGGTTGTTTGGGCTTCTTACTTAACATGCGGTGAGCGCGAAATTGTCACCTATATATTGCGCTCAAATTCATCACCTAATTTTGTGTGTTCCCACTTCACGCTGATCAGACCTGAGGTGATTTTAACACAGGTGGATTGCTGAGTCTTTTGACCCGAGTAGACATGCATCACTGAACTGTTCCCACTGCCACTAAAATAGTGTTGCGCCGATGCCATTTTTTGGCCCCGATACCGATACCCGATACCTGGCTGTGCAGTATCGGCCGATACCATAATAATGTAAAATAATTGCCATCATGGCTTTGTCAAGCTGCTGCCTACCTTTGTGAAGCAGGAACAAATTTAATTCAAAGTGAATCCAGTAGAACTTTTATTGCCTACCTGGAGTGGGTGACAATAATTAAAGAAACTTATGACTCTCAAAATGGTATCGGTGCCCTATTTGTTGGTACTCGCCGATACCACCATTTTAGGGCAGTATTGGGGCCCCCTCCGATACTGGTGTCGGTATCGGTGCAACACTACACTAAAAGCTGATTGTTCCCGGGTTTAAACGGGTTGTTCGGCCAGAGGGAAAGTGGTAAAAGTTGTGTTTGCCATGAAAAGAATGGCATTTCATGACGTTCCAAAACAACTGCCAAAGTCTAAGAGATCCGCCCCATTAGCTAAAACAGAAAAGTTGCTACTATGTGCAGATTAGCCACCAGAAGGTCCACTTTGTCTAACTTTGAGCTGGAATCATCTTGCTCCGCCTCATATAACCTCTCTGTGATTAGAGAAAGTGGGCGTTTGTTAACAGTTCAGGCGCAGCGCGGTTAAAGCCTGGTTTATGCTCAGAAAAAAGGTCACCTACAGGTGTGTCGCAGTGAACGCAGATATCCCCCCCCCCGCAGACACTCTGGTGCACCTCCCTAAAAATTGTAGGTGACTGCAGACAGGAGGCATCTGATTGGTCAATTCTACACATGCTCTACTCTATGCAGGCTTCCTGTTTGGTTCCTGCCATCGTGGAAAACGACTCGTGAAGATGGACCAGCTAGAAGAGCGAGCCTGCGAAGAAGTGAGGAAGTACCCACATCTGTACGACTCTCGTTCTCCACACAACAAGAGCAGCAAATATTCATGCAATTCATGGGGGGAGATAGCGATGAATGTGGGTCTAGATACGGTCGAGGCGGTGAGGAAGTGGAAAGACGCAAGCGACAAGTTTGTGCAACAATGGAGGGACATGAGGGCAAACGTAAGCTGGGATCCAGGAGGAAAAAGGTTCCCTGCGTTCTATATCTACATGTCCTGGCAGGAACCCTTCGCTAAACATCAACAAACGGTGTTCTACGCTATTGTTGCACTACTTTGTTGCAGTAGTTTGTTTACATTACCTGCACTGTTGAATATTTTTTCATATGTATGCAATCAAATTTTCTATTTGCATTCTCAATGTCATTGTTTTTTTCCACCTTGGTGTGAATCTATTTAGAAATAAAACCTAAGCTTTATGGACACAATGTATCTTTTTTATTATTCTAACTACATAAATTAATAACACCCACACCCACAATCCCAGCTAGTTCGTGTCCCTCTTGCGTTGTGGCGTGGAATAGCATAGCGCAGACTAGTCCGCTTCAAAATTGGGCATAAATCTAGAATATCTGTGTCATACCTGCGACACGCTAACTGGGACAAACTGCTGCAGGAGGATAACCAGCCTTTAATGCAGCTGCTCCCTGAGGGGGCGGGTTTACACGGTCCTACCGGGGTCAAGATGGACTGTGGTTTTCACAGGAAGGAGGAGGCTGCTGCTCAGAATTCATCCGCATAAACTCTAAAAGCATCAATAACGTCAAATTCCACTTTGTGTCTGATTTTGATGAAGAAACAGCATCATAACAAAGTTAAATGCTTTATGTCTCCATCTCACAGACCAAACTTTCAGCTTTCAGTTTCTCTTTTTTTACTTTAACCTGAGATAAATTTTTTTTATTTATTTTTTCTTTCCTATCTGCATAAGACGCTGATGATCAGTAACTACTCCACACAACCTTGAAGTAAACAAAACAAGCTGTCCCTTTAAAGTCCTGGGCTCAGCAGGGCGTCCCGATGGCTGCAGAGTCTTTCTCCGCCTCACAGACGGCTGGTTCTGCAGCCAACATGCTCTTCATCACTTCCTCTTTGCCAGAGGGGGACAGGGAGGAAGGTGTGGGTGAGGTAGGGGAGGACAGGGTGGAGGTAGGTGCAGTGGATGCAGAAGAAGAGGAAGAGTTGTTGTCAGGGAGGCACTCTTCGCAGCAGCAGCAGCAGCAGTCGATGAAGGCCTGGCCCAGCGAGCGGCAGAGGCACAGCAGCAGAACCGGCGTCGCTGAGCAGCGAATGAAGAGCAGGAACTGTTCCACCAGAGCCAGCGCCGGCAGAACCAGAACCGGAGCCGAAAAATAGGCCAGGACGATGTTACACACGCTCTGAGGCAGGTTACAGGCGACGTAGAGGCCGGTGAGCGCCATGACGGCGGTCCGCAGCCTCTGCTCCCTCACATGCTGCTTCTTCTTCACCGAGGAGGAGGAGGATGAAGAGGAGGAGGAGCATCTGCCTCTCATCTTCTCATTGATTGGTTCCTGTAGTTCCCGCTGAGCTAACACCCGCCTGGTCACCAGGTCACAGGCCAGGGTGAAGAGCAGCGGCAGGCAGATGTAGCAGCCGAGGATCCACCACATCCGGGCCTCATGGTAGGTCAGAACCAGAGCGAAGACGCTCTCTGGGAGCGCCGCCGACGGCTCACGGACACAAACATCCACCTTAAACCTGTCGGTCCGAGCTCTGAGGGACGCCATCAGGGAGGCGGCGGGTTGGCGCTGCTGGGGGTCGGAGGTCAGCGCCGGCACGCTGACAGTTTCCTGGACCAGCTGCCACAGCAGCAGCTCAGGGGCCCCCAGAACCATGGAGCCCACCCAGATCACACCCACCTTGGACAGGATGGAGCGGCATGGCTCCACCTTTGGCGTGTGGTGGGGGCCAGGAGAGGTGGCGGCGTGGAAACGGTCGATGCTCAGGGCGCAGAGGCTGAAGGTGGCCACACCCAGAGAGGTCACCTGACAGAGAGAGAGAGAGACTTTAGCCTCATGGGTTCAAACCTTCTGCAGGAATAAAACTTTTAGTTAAAACTTTTAGTAAAAACTTTCCTTTTTGATAAAGCTTATAGTTAGAGTGGCTCAGGTTATCCTGAGCTATCTCTATAGTTATGCTGTTATAGGCTTAGACTGCTGGAGGACATAGGGACCCCTTTTTCATCATTCTGCTTCATTCTATCTCTATTCTCCCACTCTGCAGAATCTGTTAGTTCAATCTCTAACGTTCTGCTCTCTCTGCTTTTTCTCATAGTAGCTTCATCTGGTCTGTTCCTGTTTGGCTGTGACTCCATCCTGGAGAGAAATATCAGCTGTGCTGCTGCCATCAACACCTTTGTTTATAGACGTTCAAGGTCCTGTGTCTCTGACTTTGACTGGCTGGATGTGCTCTCTTCATCTGAAAAAGGAGTTAGCTTGGAGCTTCGTCTGCCTGGCTGTGTGTTTTCCTGGATGGGGCTGCATTTTTACAGCTGCTGTTTGCATCTCTGCTTCTGTCTCCTTGAACTGGGGTTGCCTCGGCAGATGGCACTCACACTGAGCTGGTTCTGCTGGAGGCTTCTTCCTGTTAAAAGAATTTTTCCTCCCACTGTCACTACAAGCATTCTTAGTGTGAGGATTGCATTCTAGTCAATGAGTCGATGCAATCAGCTGGTTTTTCTTAGATAAAAAACTTTGAATCAATTTCACTGTATGATCTTGTGTAACTGTAAAGTGCCTTGAGATGACATGTGTGTTGTGTATTGGTATAGAAATAAACTGAATTTAATTAGATCACCATCACAATTCCCTGTCATCAAAAAGAGAACAAAACATCTGTTTTTACCCAGGAAGTCCACTCTAACGGTACACTGAGTAAACTTCACATTCAAAGATTTAAAAAAAACTACTCTAAATCCTTAATTGTTATCTTTATTCCCCCTCAATAGATGAAATTCATACCAGTTTTATTTATGAACCGTTTCTCCTTTTTAATCCACATAATAATTTGGACCAGAATTGTCTCTCAGCAGGACTCCCACACTAAAGTTAAACCTCTTCCTCTGCAGGCTAAAGGAGTCTCCAGAACAGAAACTTGGTGATTTTGGCCCAGAGAAAAGAAGCGGCCCTTCCTCAGAGGGCTTAATGAGATCAAACGGTTCAGACCCGGCGGAGGATAATTAGTGCTGAGCTGTAATTAGCATGAGAAAGGTTGAACTAACGGAAGACGGGGCAGCTGGCAGCCCGACCTGCTTAAACGCTCCTCAGCCAAAAGAGCAATTAAAGAAAATGGTCATTAATTAGCAGAAAACAGATTCCCTGGTTTGCATGAAAAGAGGTGAAGACGGCACGGCCTTGATGAGGCTACAGAGGAGGAGATCCACTTCAGGGTCTGAAAGCTCTGCTGGAAGGAGGAGCTGCAGGTACGCTGAGAACGGGCTGATCATGTTCTGAACACCCGGTCCAGGTGTCTATCAGAGGTCCTGACATGTTACCATGGAGACGGGGGCTTCAGTCTGCTGATTATTTAATGGAAAAGGAAAAAAAACGTCCGAAGGCAAAGAGAGAAAACATCCAGCTCTTTAGTTTTCAGTGAATCTCATCTTTTCTCAATGGAACCAGAATGTTGCACTGAAAAAAATCAAAGTAGCATTTACTGAGAAAATACTTTATCAACATAGAAATTCTTTATAAATTTTACTCAATAAATTATTTTTCCTCTCCAAGAAGAGTTAATTTAACCAACAAACTGAAGTAAATTTTACTCTTAGATTTCTCTTTTCAAAAAAGAGGAACTTTTGCTTTGCGAGTATGTTATTCCATTTGATTCAAGAACTTAAGTCTAAAGCAATGATTTTGATTTTCTTCAATTTTTTTTATTAAAAATTAAGTAAATTTTACTCAACTGATCTAAATCCCAACTATTTACTATATTCATTTTTTTTTTCGTTTTCAATATATACAACTTAATTAATGAAACTCAATAGAATGTTAAAACATTAAAAACGCTTTATGTTAATTTAAAGGAGAAATGGACTGACGATCGAACCCAAACCTTTTGCTGTAAGGTGACAGTAGCCCACAGCTAGATAATATTTTATATTTCTGACCTAAACATGGCAGACAAGAAAAAAAGCCCAAAGTTTTCATCTAAGAACATGAATTACAAACTAATTCTAAGTAACGCATTAAATAAAAGGTGTCATTTTGAAGTAAAAGCACTTACAAGGCAATTTGCATTAAGTTTTAAATAAAAAAAATTCAATTTTTTCAGGTGGTTCAGGTCTTTTTTTTTTTTTTAAATCTATCTCCTCCTTCAGAGACACCAAGTTCCTGTAACCTTCTGTCAGCTTCCAGACACACTTTAAGGTTTTAACGGTTGAATCTTTAACCGGGTCACGGTTAAAGATCTGCTTAAATTTGACAGATATAACAAAAAAAAAACTAAGCCAAAATTTTGGTTTAAAGCTGTTTCTGACCCTGAACCAACTACGGCCTTAAAGCTGAGGTTCTACCTGATGCTGGTCGGTTCTGACCCGGTAAACTCTGTCACATTTAAACAGGTTTTATTTATTTATTATTATTTTAAGCAATTTTAAAAACTAAATATAAATAAATACAATAAAACCGGTTTGCAGCTAAAATAAAACTGGTTTTATTTTATTTAAGCTGGAAGACGCAGAATCTGGGTTTCATGACTCAAACTGGACTGTGAATCTTCTGCTCTGCACCTCCAGACAAACCCCTCAGCTCTGCAAACTGTTGGTTTCTGGGATGAGACGAAGAAGAATCCCTTCATGCTTCACAAACAGAACCAAAGGGGCCAAGCGGGTCACAACGGCCCGTTCTGTTCAGAGTGAAGCCGTCTGGAGCTGGGAACAAAGAGCTATTCATCCCCGGCTGGAGTTCCTTTCACAGACAGACTAACATGAGGAGTAAAAACAGCCCAAACAGAACAAAGTCTGCTTAAAATGTGTTTACCAGCTCAGTGCTGGTGGATCAGGAACCAGACTGCGAGATCAGATCCGGAGCTGAACTCTAAATGTTCCAATAAAAATTCCATTCTGTTCATTTTAAGATTATTTCTATAGCACAAATTAAAAACACATACATTTCAAGGCACTCTCCAGTTCACCAGATCATACAGTCAGATTCATTCAAAATTGACTCCAAGGCAATCCCTCACACTAAGCATGCTTGTAGCGACGGTGGAGAGGAAAAACTCCCCTTTAACAAGAAGAAAAGCAGAACCAGGCTCAGTGTGGCCATCTGCTGAGGCTGACCTCCAGGAAACACACAGACAGAAGCAGAACATAGAAAAAGAAGCTGTAAAAGGCTAACACCATGAATACATTGGAATCATTTGAAAAAAAGCACATTAATTAACTTTCAGAAATAGATTGTATTTTGCACAGTTTTCAACTTTCCATCCTAAAAAATGAGTAAAGCAGATGGGCATCATATAGAGTGAACAATAGGGATGCATACTGGGCAGCTCTTGCTTCAACTGTAGTTTTTTTTTGCTGGTGAGGTTTGTTCAATGTCAACCAGTCAATAAAGGAGAGGGGCTCTAATTATTTTTTTTTAGTATTTCTAAAATGTACAGAATTATATTATTTTCAGATATCAAAATATTTGCATATATTAAATTATACTTTTATTCAAGTCTGATAGCTTTGTCACGAAAGTGGTATGATTTAGGATATTTATTTATTTAACTAAACCCAGAGGGATAAGGGCCACTGAAAAAGGAAAAGGTTATTTCGGTTTAATATGATAAAAAACTTAAAATTCTGACTTTAATCTCAGACTTTTCGCCAAAATTTACTGACTGAATTCTGACAGCCTGGCACAAACATGTTAGCATCAGCCATGTAGTAGCTCTGTTTTGGGAATTTCAGCTCCTCCTTTGTTTTATTCGCCTTCATCATTTACATTAATGAAATAAGCATCACTTCCAGGGACCCCTCGGGCATGTAAAAAGTCGCCTAATTCCGTTATTTTCCACCGATGTGTCACTGGCCCTCCCAAACAACTCACATCTTTGTCAGTGAAGCTGAGTGCTCCCACATCTCTTCCTTCATGGTGCCCATCTACATTAAGATCCAAAATCCTGAGGTTAAAGTCAGAATTCTGAGGAAAGTCAGAATTCTGAGCTTAAAATCAGAATTCTAAGAAAGAAAGTCAAAATACTGAGATTAAAGTCAGAATTCTGTGAAAAAAGTCAGAATTCTGAGAAAAAAGTCAGAATTCTGAGGAAAGAAAAACTGTCAGAATTCTGAGAATATTGAATATTCTCTATTAAACTAAAATAAAATTTGAATATCAATTAACTTTTCTTATTTTTTTAAGTGATCCTAATTCTCTTCCAATAATGAAAATTAAAAGTTATTTAAGAACGTTTTTTATTGGGTTATTTGTTACTGGTATATTTGACCAGTCCAGTTTAAAGGGCAGGGATTGTTTATTTAGTTTTAAATGGAGCAAACTGTGGAACACCTTCTCACCTCCAGGTAGGGCACGAGCCGACAGGACAGGTCTCCTAGTAACCTCTTGAGGGTGAGCTCGTGGAAGATGACCACTGGCAGGCAGAAGAAGAGCACGAGGAAGTCCCAGAAGGCCAGTCCGGCCAGGATGCAGTTCCACGCGCTCTTCAGGTAGAAGCTGTGCCACACGATGCACATGAGCGCGAGGTTCCCCACGAGACCCGCTGCGAACAGCACGAGCGCGAGAAGCAGCACCGCGTACGCCCAGTAGGAGGCGTCGGTGACCGGCATCAGAGGGTTCAGGAGCCCCGAGGAGGAGCTGGTGTGGCGGTCGGTGCGCGGAGTGGTAAAGAAGCCGCTCGGGTCGTCATGTCTGCGGGGAGGAACATCCGGGAAACTGGGTCTCTTCTTCTAAAACTTCCATCTTTGGCTCCTCTGGTGACTCGCTTCAGGCTGAAAGTCTCAGTCCGGTTCAGAGGAGGGGAGGTTTGTGCCCAGGCAGGCAGACCTGCAGCATCCTCTGCCTGGATGTCCGGAGCTTGGAGGACCTGACGGAGCTCCGCGCTCCGCAGAGAGAGCAGAAACAGACAGCAGAGGAGCTTCATAGAGCCGCTGCTCTCCTTCACAGACATCTGCTGAGAATAAAGACAGGACAGTCCATGAAGCGGGCAGACCTCCCTCTGCTCCTCATGCAGAACTTTCACAGACCAACCAAGTTCAACATCAAAGTTGACTAAAACTTTGCACAGGGCATCCGGAGCCACATTTCAAAATAAAGGCACTGATTTAAAACAAATTTTAGAAGAAAAAAAAAACCCGGATGTAAATGAGACTAAAATAAGAAAAAAGAAATAGACTCAATGACAAGTGTGTGAATATGTCCTGATTCAAAATGACAACATGTTTAATGTAACTTTATTAGTTATTTAAGACGTGGATTTCAATTCAGTTTATTTCTATAGTGCCAATTCACAACACACATCATCTCAAGGCACTTTCCAGTTCAACCAGATCATCCAGTCAGATTGGATTGCATCGAAAACCCAGCTGATTGCATCGACTCATTGACTCTTCAGCAATCCCTCACACTAAGCATGCTTACAGCGACAGTGGAGAGGAAAAACTTCCTTTCAACAGGAAGAAACCTCCAGCAGAACCAATTAACTGATCTCAATTAATAAATTTTTGCAAAGTTATATTTATTCCAGTAATATAAAACGTAAGTGTTTATTAATGATATTTTGGAAATTATCACTAAAAGCTGATAAGCTGTAACTGCTCTCACTCCTGAGAAGCTCACTTTACAAATACCTGATGCGTCACTAAATCAGGTCTGTGATTGGATGGTCAAACACGCTGACGTTAGTTATATGGAAAAAGTACTTACACACCCCCTACCCCCCACATTTTCCTTGAGTGGAAGGCCAAGCCATTCATGAACCAGAGAGAGAACCAGGACTGAGCAGTTGCTCAGTTTTCAAGGGCTCCTTTCTACTTGAAAGGAAAGATTGTGTTTCATTTAGAAATAAATACTTTTTGGTCAAGTCTCCTTATTTGAAAAAGTGCTTTATAAGAAGAGGGAAGTTACTATTTTCTTTTCCATGCCGGCACTGGTTCTTTATGAACATTATTGGGCTAAAATGCGGCGTGAACACACTGTTTATTGATTGGCCATGACACAAAGAGAAATTTGAAAGGCTTTCTTTGTGGAAGTACAATGAAAATCTAGAATGTCAAGACTAATTTAGTTCTAAGAAGTACCATAGACAGAGAGTCAAACTGTGCATCTTTAAGCTTCTTTAATGACAAGGTCGCAATTGCCGTTTCATTTGAACCTTTGCGGCTAAACCCTTGTCTGACCAGCAGACTGACACCTGTCATTCAGCACCGATGCATCCATAAGCCTGTAGCCTTTACTGAATCTACTTTGGGTGGGAAGTTCCTGCACTGTTCTATAGAAGCGTTGTATTCTAGATAGATTTTATGGATACTCTTGCTTCCAGTTCAATTCAGACACCAATGGCAACTCCACGTAAGGTGAAAAAGTTTGGGGAAAAAAACAACAAAAACCTTGATAAGTACGAGCATGAGCTACGAGAACGAGAGGAAGAGCTCTGCAGTTCTGTGTTTTGGCCACATGTGGCAGTATCATCAGAAAACTCCATCTTGCCCCTTAAAGGTATTGTGGAGGATTTTTGTGAATTTTTAAAAGACCCACCCTCTCCACGCGTGCGAGAGCGTGCACAAGCCCATTTCTCCTCGTGCACGCTCTGTTTAAATATTGCTGTTCTCATAGCTCATACAAGCTTACTGTGTTTGATTATCTGCTCTAACCCCTAATTCCCTCAATCACTATAAAGAGCGGGGACTTATAGTGGATTTTATAGCAAACTCACTTAACTGACCATTCGGACAGATAATCACTACTTTTCGCTCCTGTTGGTCATGTAACTCCACCGCACAGTGCCTGTGCCATCTTTGTTATTAGTCGCCGCTGTCAGGTAGCGACAGTCTATGGCGACAGCCGGCCACTGTGACAGCAAATACCATGATGCTTTCCGAGGAGAGCTCTCCGCGCAAAGCATTCTGGGATATATCTGCCTCTTCTAAGGCCTTTCTTTTCCCGTCATACACTTTGTAGACATTTTTTCTCTTAAGACCCTCGGCCATTTTCAAAGAACTTCGGTGAGAAAGGTGAGCCTCAATGACTGAAAGTGCGCCTGCACATGAAAAGATAGCTAACCGGCACCAGCACGTAGGACGGCCTTACGTAAACATGTCACCAGAATGATTGACAATTAGGAGAACCACTTATTTAGATGATCCACCCGGAAATAAAAGGTCGTCTTCTATACCTTTAATAACTTAAATGTGCCCCACAAATTTAGCAGTTCATTATTTCATTTAATCCAATGCATAATGCCGACCATAACTTTTACTCATGTTAGAGGACCAGACAGCGGTGTCTATCCTCTGCACTTCATCTGCACTCTACGGCTGCAGTACTGAGGGCAGATTTAAATGGTTATTACTGGTTATGATCTGATCATTGTAGGGAATCATAAAACCTGTCAATCAGTCATGAGTTTTAAAGCAGCTGGAAGGTTAAAATGTGACTGGACTTTGGAATGAAACACAGTCCAGTTGGACCTGAATTACTTAGAAGTACGCAGTTTGTGTTTGTCAATCCCAGACGATCAGATTCACCTTCAGACCAAACTAGCAGCTTCCTCTGAGTGAGTCCAGCTGCAGGAGAGAAAAGTGGAAACCTCCAACACTGCTGCTTCAAGCTGCTCACACTCCACACACTGAAGGTGAGTTGGACCAAGAACACCACTCAGAGTCACTTTGAGGGAAGTTAGTAGAGGAGGGAGGGGAGCCATGACTGATGGAACCCAAGGGTGTAGGATTGAGTTAAAGATATGGGACAGGAACATAGTGGACACCTTCCAGATCTGTACATGGTTAGCATGCATTATTGGTCAAAACGCATTCATGTGGAGCAACTGGCAGTTGAACAGGTTCTTCAAGTAACAACTCTCTGATATAAAAAAAAATGCAATATGGAAAAAACATTTTTAAAAATTCACAATCCTGCAGGACAGATTATATTTTAGGTTATTAGTCCGTCTGTCTTATCTGTTAATCAGTTCCTATCTCTCCCTTACCTTGACTCTCCTTCAAACCACTGAAGCCCGTTGAATGGCATTACAACATTACGGTTATATACAGTATCAGGAATTAACTCAAACTTTAAAAAACAACATGAAGCTTTCACTATATATGAAATTCTTTATTAACTGATTTCCATGTGTTTAGGCTTATATTTTGTCAAATCTGTTTAAAGCATATCCTAACCCACAATGAAAGTTTTCTTTGATTAATTTTAAGGCCTCACCCCCATTACTGTTCTATCATCTTCTTCTGTTTGTGGTGCTGCATTGTCTCTCCTAAACATAGGAGGTTGATTGATTGATTGGGAAAAATCTTCCTCTAGGCTACTATGACCTAGCATTACACCATGGGACGAAAATGTCAACTGTAGAGTTTGATCTGGAATGACTATGTGAACAAGGTCATCCAAACTGTACTGCACTTGTCGCTGACTGTGATAATTAGAAATTTTGAATGAATTCAATTAAAGAAAAAATTATACAAAGAGTGAAATAATGTTGATTGTTTTTAACACCTGTGGTAGAATTGAATAGAAATTTGAGAAAGCAGTTCCTATCCATAGGATTTTATACGGGCAAAAATTTTATTTTTCAGCTAAATCACCTTTAGATGTTTCATTCCTTTGGGGGATTATTTTGTATATTTAATGAAACAACTTCCGCCTAAAGCCTCATTTATTTTTCACTAGCATTAAACAGAATTCATAACTATAATTCATAAATATATATTTTAAATTCATCCAAGATGGCGGCACTGTGATGGCAGTGGCTGCTTACAGCTCCCAACAATCTGCAAGCATTTTTTTACCAAATATCCCGCCTAGCATGCCACAAATTATGCATTGATCCTAGTGCTGTAAGATGTCATGATTTAACTAAAGATCAGACCCAAAACGCAGAAGACCAAACCTACACAGAGAGACCCTCAGGGAAAAGTTTAACAGGTTTATTTAGGAGATTGTGAAGAATCCAGTGTTGCTCTGAACACTGCTCAACCGGAACTGAAAGGTGAGGGGTAGACTCTGCGGTTAGTTCAGGCTTGGTGGGAAATTTGATTCTCGAACTTGAAGAGGAGAAATAGATTGCTAACTCACGTTTCCAGAGAAGTTGTTGACTCTTTGATTCCAGTCTGTGTGCGGTTGTTCCAGTGTTGTCTGATTCGGTGGAGGGCGGACAGGGTTTACCCAGAATCTGGTTGTCTGTAGGAGAACGGAGAAGCTGACTGCCACTCAGACTTCCTGCCGTACTTGAATGGGTCGTAGTGGAAATGAATGCCTTGCTCAGTGTGAAGCTCAAACGATCTCTTGGGGAAAAGTTGATTCAAAACTCCAGTTTAAATCCTCAACTCAGCTTGAAGCTCAGATGGTCCTTCCAGGGAGAGAAGGTCAGAAAAATCCAGTTTGCAGAATGACTTCCTGCCGAGAGCCAAAGACAAAAAACCAGATTAAAACTCAGCTTGACAAAAACTCAGTTTTAATCAGCAAAACTCAGCTTGGCTAGAGTACCCAAAACTGGCAAACACTCTGGCATCAAGGTAGTGGCAGTCAGCATCTTCCGTTACTGAGGTAACTCACAGCAGGTGTGTAGGCAGGCGGACCAGAACCAAGTGCCTCCTGGTGGAGGAAGGGAGACAAACACAGAAAAAACACATACAGTTTATGACCGACAGCGCCTGCTGGAGCTCTGGTCATCAAGTATTTTTTCTGGACTTGTGAAAAAACTACTCTCGATCGTTTAATTGGCTTTGGAGTGCTTCGAGCACAAGGCCCATTGGCCCACAATCCGGAGGAGGAGCCAGCGAGGAGCGGGGCTATATGTTTACATCAACAACTGGTTTAAAAATGCTACATCAGTCACCAGCTTCTGCTCTCCGGACATTGAACTTTCTCTCTGCTGTCTCACTGTGTGGTGGTGTGGCTACAGCGCTTCAGACTGGAAGAAGGTGAGAAGAGTGATGAGAATAGCAGAGAGGATCATGAGGGGCTCCCTCTTCACTTTCGATTAAGAACATTTTATCCCAGCGCTGCTTGTTCGAGGAGCCCATAACATTATCAAGTGACCCTCACACCCCCTGCTACCATGGACTGTTCTCCCTGCTGCCCTCTGGGTGGAGGCTTTGCAGCATTCGGTGTAGGATCCAGCACATTCTGCAACAGCCTCTTCCCCCGCTGCCATCAGACCATTGAACTCTAAAGTAGACTCTGCTTCACACTCGCAACATTATTTTGCACAACCAATATGACTGACACATTTATAGCACTTTTAAATATAACACAACTCTATGTTATACTGTATTTTACACCATGTGTTTATTGCACTGCACTGAACCTTCCCATATTAATGCCCTTTTGACCATTATGTTTTAAACTGGTTGTCCTTTTCTCCTACACTGTTTCCATTCTGATCACTGCTGCACTTTAAATGGTAATGTTCATTTCACTTTTGTAAGCTTTAAGCAACAACATTTCATTTTGTAGACACTTGTGTACACAAGATCGTCTGAAGTCTAATTTCTGTATGTATAGATTGTCTGTTTATATTTATTTCTGTTTCTTTAGAACCATGGAGCCGACTGTCCTTGTTCTTCTTTTTTACATGTGCACATTGGTTTTCTTAAATTTAACTCTATGATGAAAGGGGATGGTATGGCTTATTATGTAGTAACGTTACATTTAATGCCCACGCCAGGGGGCGGGGCCAGCAAATATTTTATTTAATGCAATTACCTTTAGACCGTCAAATATGTTGACAGTGAACACATACCCAACTGACAGTGTGTTAAGACAAGAAATGAAAGTGGTAATAGGTCTCAAATCATGGTGGAAGGGTAAACGTTGCGCACGTATGGAATACATTCAAACCAAATTAATTACATAAAAAATAGAAGAATGTATTAATCCAGCACTAAACTTTCCAATTTTATAAGATAAAAGCATATTTAGGTAAATATTTATAAATCAAGTGTTCATCTCCTCTGCTGTAAATTTCTTCCTACACCTTTAACTGGACCTTCTGTGTTTTCAGCGTCACTCAGAGAAATAATGGCTTCCAGAGCAGAGGAGGATCTCTGCTGTCCGGTCTGTCAGGACGTCTTTAAGGAGCCAGTTCTTCTGTCATGTAGCCACAGCTTCTGTAAGGAGTGTCTGCAGGACTGGTGGAGAGAGGACCTTAAACGGCACTGTCCAGTTTGCAAGAGAAAGTCTTCAAAAGATTCTCCACCTGTAAGTCTGGCTCTAAAGAACCTGTGTGAGACCTTCTTACAGCAGAGAGAGCAGAGAGCTTCAGAGGATCTCTGCAGTCTGCACTCTGAGAAACTCAGACTCTTCTGTCTGGACCATCAGCAGCCAGTGTGTCTCGTGTCTGCAGAGATTCAGAAAAACACACCGAGCACAAATTCAGACCCATCGATGAAGCTGCTCAGCAACACAAGAAGAAACTTCAGGAAACTCTGGAACCTTTGAAGGAGAAGCTGGAGGTCAGGAAGAAAGTTCAAGAGGAGTTTGATCAGACAGCAGAACACATGAAGTAGTCCAGGCCCCACACACAGAGAGGCTGATTAAGGAGCAGTTTAAGAAGCTTCATCAGTTTCTAGCAGAGGAAGAGGAGGCCGAGGCTGGCTGCACTGAGGGAGGAAGAGGAGCAGAAGAGAGGGATGATGAAGGAGAAGATGGAGGCTCTTGAGCAGAGAGATAGCAGCTCTTTCAGACACAGTCAGAGCCACAGAGGAGGAGCTGAGAGCTGAAGACGTCTCATTCCTGAACAACTACAAGGCTGCCTTGAAAAGAGTCCAGCGCTGCCCCCTGCTGGAGGATCCACAGCTGCCCTCAGGAGCTCTGATAGACCAGGCCAAACATCTGGGCAACCTGGCCTTCAACATCTGGAGCAACATGAAGAACATGGTGTCCCACACTCCTGTCCTCATCCTGGACCCAAACACTGCTGGTTCTCATCTCATTCTGTCTGAAGATCTGACCAGTGGGACAGAAGGAGAGGAACAGAAACTTCCTGATAATCCAGAGAGATTCGAATCTTGGTGTTCTGTCCTGAGTTCTGAGGGCTTTAACTCAGGGAACCACAGCTGGGATGTTGATGTTGGAGACAGTGAAGAATGGGTCCTTGGAGTTTTAGAAGAATCTGTCCAGAGGAAGGGAGAAGAAAAGTCTGGACGTCTGGTTATACAGTTCCATGACAGTGAATACTCAGCATGGTCTTCACCATCTCCTCCCACATATGTCTCTCTTCAGAAGAATATCCGGAGGATCAGAGTGAATCTGGACTGGGACAGAGGAAAGCTGTCCTTCTCTGATCTGGACACTAACACACACACACAACACATACACACCTTCACACACACCTTCACTGACAAGGTGTTTCCACGCTTCTCCACTGCTGGTAAAATAAAAATCTTACCCATGAAGATCTCAGTGAGCAAAGAGCAGCTCTGATGTTCTTTGTCCTCTAACCTTAATCAAAGACTGCTGCTGTAGTGTAAATAGGGCTCAGTTACTGATTGATTTTCTAAAAAAATGTAATTTTATGATGATTGAAGATTGAATTTTTGAAAATCAGTTTGTTTTGTTTTTTCCAATGTACTTGTTAAGCTTCAGTAGCTCAGAGAGACATCAGTTTATTACTTTTCTTTCTAAGATGTTCACTCATCTTATAAACTAGATCACAATGTAATACCACTTGATGTAGGCATTCAGTTTGTAACATTTCCATTGTTTATAGTAGCGGGGGTGTCCAAATGGTTTTACAGGCATGTTTCACAGCTTGGATTTAGTTTAATTGAAAATAAAAGGCTGCTTTTTAAAATTCATTTACGTCATTTTTTATTTTTTGTCATGAAATTTAACAGAGAAAAAAAATATTTCATCCGATTTGCAAGGGGAAAATCTGTGATTATATCTTTAAAAGGTACACTATGCAACGGTGTTGATTTTCCAGCGAGGCTCCCCAGAGGGCGAAAGTAAAAGTGCACTGTCGTAAAAATGCTCAGCTGTTCTCCTGGTTTCTCCGTCCAAGCCAGGTAGCCCGGTTGTTTTGAGCTTAGCAGACAGGCGAGAACGCTAAGCGAATCACCACCATGTCTACTGCGGTAAGTGACTATTTTGTTCCAATTTTTTAGTTTGAAAATTTAAGCTGTTTTCTCCAGCTGGTTCCGCCATAATAACTGCACCAATACACGCCACTGCGCTAGCAACGAGCATGCCTTTCACTGGGGAAGCGTGTAGCAGTTCTACGCCGTAAAGCAAGACCAACTCTCGCGATGCGAGACTTTTGAGCCTGTGGAGTGCGGGCGAGGGCTCCTGCTATTGCAAGTACGGTGTTTCCCCTACAGACCACCAGGGCGGCCGAGAAAACCTTTGTTCAACCTGAAATGACTCATTTAAATCACCCAAAAACGTTATGGAACACATTAATTAACTGAAAAATGTTGCATAGTATGCTTTTAAGCCATGTACACACCTAACCTGGCAGCCAGATTAACAATGTGTAGCACAAATGTAGTTCTACACACTATTAATCTGGGACTGCTTCCACTGAATCATTGAGAAGGGAAGGAAACTTTAAGCACAAAGCGAGCCACTTGGGCGAAGTGATACCTCACAGGTGGTGTTCCTCAAGGCTTCATTCTGGGGTCCCTCCTATACATGCAACCCTTCGCTCAGATTATAGTAAACAACAAGATCAGTTACCATAACTATGCAGACGACATTTAGCTTTACATCACAATGTCACCAGATGACTATGAACCCATCATAGCATTGGTTAGATGCTTAGAACAGATCAACATGAGGATGCAGCATAATTGTCAGCAACTGAATAAAAACAAAACTGAGGTAGCAATCTTCAGACCAAAGCGGGAGAGATCCAGAGTTCGCTCACAGGTTCAGCTATTACAGCTAGAACCCACTGATTATGGCCGAAATCTTGGTATCATGATAGACTCAGGCCTTAACCTTCAGAGGCTCATAAAGGGAGTTACTAAGGATCTAGAAAAACTCATCCGTGTGTTAATCCATAGTAGAATTGCTCACTGTAACAGTGTTTTCACAAGTTCGCCTAAAATATCCACCAGACAGCTGCAGCTGATCCAAAACGATGCTGCTCGTTTTCTAGAACTAAGAAAGTAGAGCACATCAGCCTGGTTCTGAAGTGCTTCTACTAACTCCATGTAGCTCAGAAAAAAGACTTTAAAATCCTTCTGTTAGTCTATAAATCACTGACTGGATCAGCACCTCAATCCATAATAATCACTGCATGAAAAGTGGGATTTTTCGTCAATATGCGGCACTGTAGATTGTCGTGGAACTTCAGGTTAAGCGGCAGTTCGCGACAATTTGCAGGCTTAAGCCCGAAAACTCCGTAAATTGTCAGAAATTGACGTTAGGCTTTCTTAGGCAGTAAATTTTCCCCATGCCTCCCCCATGGAATTCTAGGGAGGCTTTAACATGTAAATGAACATGCTGTGAGCTATACAAATGCAAACCAGGGTTGCAGGGGGGTTTTACTCCAAGTGACATCTTTCTAAAAGGTAAGAAAATCTCTGATACAAAGAGATCAGGCTCAGTATAGCCTCTTACATTTTAGCTTGAATTGATTTATTTAATTAAAGTATAGAGACCAAAACAGATCTTTAGCTGACAGAGCAATACATTTAGAGCAGTAATTATAATAAAAAAAAATTGCATTTAAGATAAAAAATAAAATGTTGTCTGTCAATATGCTCAATTCACAATTACTTAAGTGGAAAAAGTTTCAAGAAATGAGTCTGAGATGATTCACTTTATAACATGGCGTATTATCCTGTTGGAAGTAGCCATCAGAAGATTGGAGTACACTGTGGTCATAAGGTCCGGCCAAGGTCAAGATCTGCAATTGCAATCGCACCAAACAGGAAAAAGAACATCGACAAATTCCTGTTCATCAAATTAAAATATAGCAGCAACAGATCGGTGACTAGAAATTATAGCACAATTCTTATATATTAAAAAAAAAAAAAAACTAACACCGTTTATTTAAATGATTGGATCCAAACTATTGGTTATTCACCAACGAGGAAGCAGATTTCTCATCTCCATCAAAATATTTATTTTATACCGAGGGACTTAAACTTTAATCAAATCCATTCAAAAGAAACTTCTTATTACAGGAATGAAAAGAGATGCTGAGTTTGGAAGTAGTGAACAAGTTCATTAAAAAAAGCAGTTTTGAATTATCCTTATCCCTCGTTACAAAAATCTACAAAAATATATATATATATTGGGCAGAAACTGAACATATGCTGGATGATGGTGGGATTTTTTAATATGTCATATTAAATTAAGCGCTCACAGGGTTCATACAGGAATGAGTGACTCTAATTTAATGCTATTTTAATGTTATTTGAAATGATTTTAATGCCATCAGACAAGAACCATGTACACAAGTTATTAGTGTACATGAAATATGAAGGAGCTGTAAGCAGAGTTCCATGACTCCTGTATGTATGTAAACACACACACACACATATATACGTATATATATATCCTCTAGCTTTTTTTTCTCCGCCTGGGCGATATATAATATATCTGACCTAAATTGTTTTTATAAGCATTTTTTATTAAAAGAATTATAAATACTTCGATAAACATATTTAAATAATTTTAGTGCTAATTAAGGCCTTGATTTAAAAATGAATGATTTTTTAATTATTTTTTATTGATCCGCTGAAACTCTGGTTCATCTCGCGCATGCTCTCTACCATCTCCAAGAAACTCAGAGCAGAGCGGAGCTCTGGAGCCACAGTGGAGGATGTATGCTTTGCTTTGTGCAGGCGTGGTCTGGAAGCGTCTGGATTTGAGTAAAAGTCATCTTGGACGTGGATGGCTTACTCTGCATCCAACAAGCATCGAACTCAAAGAAGAGATGCTAGCGGTAAATATATGTTCGATTACTGCTGCTGAGCTAAAAAGCAAGCCTAGCCTGGAGCTCTACGGCTAATAGCAGCCTAAATTTAAAACTACCGCTAATAGTAGCCTTACAGAAACAAAGCTTTTATTAAAGTGTATTTTTGTGATTTACAGGAAGCAGTACGCCGTCTTCACAACTCGGAGACTAATTGCAGGCGCTATGAACCGGAGCAAGGGTAAGATTTAAAGAATATGCTTTCATTCTGCGGTAAAAGGCAATGGATACGGATAGATACCGATCATAGCATAGCATCATTTTGTTTTCACAGACTACTGTCGCCTCACAATGGTTCACAGACCTCCCTATTTGCTCTCGAGGAGCCATATCAGCAAGTCCAGATTTGCACGATGTTGATAAAGAGCGACATTGTGTTATGTAAGTGACTTGTTTTAATGTTTTCTCCTTCCTTGTTACTGTGACTTGCGTTTGATTTTTTTATTCATACCACTCTCATTTAATTGCTTTTCCAGCCGCCTGTAAGGCAGCGTATTTTCAGGCGATGCGCAGGAAAGCTTCAGATATCACGCGAGCCAGCCAACACGCCATGCGTTGAGGCTATCTGCTTTCGAGGTCGCCAGAAGAAAGAGAGACTTTATTTTGGTGACTATTTTTTCAGGTGCATTGATAGATGTGTTGTGTCCATATGCAGTGCGCGATGATTCATTTTTTTTTCAGCTGCTGAAAGCGAGGCAGAGTGTGCTAGCAGATGAGGAAGTGGAACTCTGGAAGTCCGCCACCGTCGGCGGTGTCTCTGAATGGATTGTACGGTCGCACGCTATTTGCATGAGGGGCGGATCTCACACGGAACTCTGTGTTAAGCTGCAGTCCGGGTTAGAAGCGATGCCGAGAAGTACAGGGCCCGCACAGTAGGCGCCTCGCACATCGGACCTGCCTCGGAGGGAATGCTGCCTGTTACCTCCAACCCTCGGTGTGAAGCAAACCAACCGTTCTAGCGAGTTGTAATTTTGTGAAACGCATGTGTTTGGATACAGCGTTGTATATAGTTGTGTGTGTTTCAATAAAGCTCTTTCTTTGCATAAACAGCTTCCTGGCAAATGTTCATTTCCTGTATAAATTCATTCATGTCCTTGATGGTAGCATAATAATTGTGTAGTAGTGTAGGATAACATAAATACACACCATATGAATGAATAAATATATGAATGAATATATATATATATATATATATATATATATATATATATATATATATATATATATATATATATATATATATATATATATATATATATGAATAAATATATATGTAAATTTATATGTAAATATATATATATATATATATATATATGCCAACAAATCACGAGCGACTTTACTTGTTTAAAAAGAAGTGGTTCCGTCCAATACTCAGTAAGAAAATTAAAGCCTGGCGTGGCCACGTGTGGTTTTGCTGCCAATCACGAGCGATTTTACTTGTTTGAGAATAGTGGTTTCAGCCAATACTGAGAAGGTTATTCAAGCCAGACCTGGCCAGCAGCGTGAGTTTGCTGCATTCATATGCTAATTAGGGCCATTAGTTTACAGCTGATGCGCCTCTCCATATACGTCATGGTCCGTTTCCACGACAATTTGGCGGCGACAAGCTGGTTAAGCGGACAAACGCGGGTTCAAATTTCCTTTTTCCATTCAACCCGATCCTGTGGGGATTTCCCGGGTTTTACGGGGACATTAATCTCATTTCTCATGCAGTATCCCTTTTTTATTTACCAATTTTTCTTTTATCTATTTTTCATTTACCATTTTTTTGAAAAAATTTTTAATTTTCCCATTTTCCAATTTCCCTTATTCATTAAGTATTTCCTTATTTTTTAATTTATCACATTCTATTTTCCCCTCTTCGCTTCTGCTTTAATATGATAATGAGGGGCGGTGTCTTCAGGCTACAATGGCAGCCTATTGGTTGGTTAGATGCAACTGCAGCGCTCAGTTCCTGTGGACTTTCCCTCCGAAAAGCAGTCTAGAAATGGCGAACACAGAGGGTGCAGCACGTTCTGTATCGGTTCTTCTTAGGGAAGCTGCCGATCGAATAGATGTAACTGCAGGCTCGCTGTAAGTTTAATATTCTGTTGGCATATGTTCAGTTTTCATACTGCTGGTGATTTTGTACAACTTACCGCTCACCTTTGTCTGAGGATCCAACGTTGCCTTCTGCTTTGGCCTCATTATCCTCATCGTCATCATCAGTGTTGGGAAAGTTCTCTTTCTACGTGAACTAGTTCAAAGTTCAGTTCACACATTTTAAAATGAACTAGTTCAGTTCATAGTTCATAATTCAAAACCAAAAAATGAACTAGTTCATAGTTCTTTTTTTTTCATATATTGCTCAATTACACCATAGCCTACTGTAGAACCACAGACAGCAATTATTTTATCAGTTGTAACAACTGAAACTGTGTGTCAGATTTCATCTTCATATCCAGTTTTGAATCCTTATCCAACCAGGGTTTACATTAGCATTGAGGGGACAGCATTTCCCCATTGTTGCTTTAACGCTTTGTTGCTGTCCATTCACTTCACACTAGTAGCAGCTGCAGCTTTCACCCCTACAGTATATTCTCAAAAACATCAGGAAAAATGTGCTGCTTGAATGGTCTTTTTTATGAGTAATTATTAAAAGAAAAATAGGAAAGTAGTCTTTAAGGTGCAAATGTTTTTTTTTTTTTAATAATTTTTTCCATTTGAAATTCCATTTCAATACATACTAAAAAGGAATACTGGAATCCTGGAAAATTATACCAGGCAGGTTTAACAAACAAGTTACATGGATAGTAAAACCCTCAAGAACAGGGGTCTTCTATGTTTTCAGACCAAGGACCCCCAAACTGATGGCTAGATGGAGCGGGGACCCCCTAACTATATATATTGTATGAAATTGTGTGTCCTATAGTCACTCTATTACAGATGGAGTAATGTAAAGAAATGTAATTTCTCCCTGGGATTATTAAAGTTTTTCTGATTCTGATTCCTGGTTGTTGTGAAGGAAACGGTGCCCAGCTTGAAAGAGCTCCTGTGTGTGTCGCTGAAATGTGTGCATTGATGACTGAAAGACATCTTTTGTCTCCATTTATCTGTTTACTACAGTGTGTTGATATCATGTTAATGTCCAATTTAAGGGCATTTTCAATTAGTGGGGGAAAAAATTGCAGGGGGGGAATATAAAAATATCAACTAACCATGCAGACCCTCATGCAGTGCCTCCGTAGACCCCCTAGGGGTTGCGGATCCCCTGATCAAGACCTCGGCTCAAGAAGATTTTACTAACTAACACAAACTGAGGGACCAGGCTGAGGTAGGAATTTAAAGGTTACTGAAGTCTTGGTTTTTTTTTACTGAAAGCTCGGCGGGCAGGGGCCTGGTCATAAAACTGTTTTTAAGTGATCATACTGCTGCTTTATCGCCTCCACGGTAAGCCTCCATGCTGCATTTTGTTTTGATGGCGCACACGGCTGTAGGGGCTACGGCGCTGGTAGCTGGTGTTGCCAGATTGGGTGTTTTTCCGCTACATATTAAGAGCCTGTTTCACGGTTGTGATTTAGCGGGGGTTTCGCCTGGAGGGACTCTATAGAAATCTGGCAACCTATTGAAGCGATTGCGTTCACAGACACCAGAATGAGCGAGTTCACAATAGCGTTCATCAGGCAGTAATGCGGTAGTGCGTTCAGTTCCGCGTTCACCCAAAATATATGAGCGAGTTCATGAACTTTTGTTCAATGAACGGGCGTTCAGAGCCACAACACTGGTCATCATCGTCATCCTCCTCGCCTTCCTCTTTAAAATGCCCGTTGTGGACAGTTTGTACTGGTTCTGGCTCGGGCCTGGACACTGGTTCACTGGAGTCTGCGTGAGAGACAGTTCAGTTAGCTTAGCACGTTGGAGCTTGATCTCTTGATGATAACTGATTGTACCTTGAGGGTTCTTGAGGTTAGCTTTGGGAGAGTCACTGTTGGATCTGGAGAGGAGTTGCTCAGCAGAGTCAGCTTGCTGCTTCAGCGTCTCACGTCTATAAATGAACAGACCTTGGCTCTGGGTTTTCCAGCTCTTAGTCCTGAGCTGCATGGAGGTTCTCTATCCCAGTGGGCACCGTTACATCAATTTGATGTTGAAGATTGGTCAAGATTTTGACTTCCATGATAATTATTCTACAGAAGCTTATAGTTGTAAAAAGGTCCAACCAATAAATCAATCTAGCATCCAAATACTGCCTCATATTGCTAATAAACATATTTGAACTTAAAACAATATCTCTGCACAAAAACTTAACTTTAAATTGACGTTGATTTGATGTCTGGGAATAAGGTATTGAATTGATGTCATATTGATGTCTACAAAGCATCTTGGGATAAGGGACTTTGCAACAAGCATGAAGCTATTAAAATCTTGGTTGTGTTATTCATGCTGAAAATACATGCACCATTTGACCACCAAAAGTGGGGAAATGCATTATATTTCAAAAAACATTTTTGAATTACCAATTATTTTATTTTATTTTTTATAAAAATGTTTTTTTTTTTGCAACCCGAAAAAATAGCAATTGTAGAACATCAACTTAGTTTAGATGATCCAAAAATGATTAATATTAGAACTATTGACAATATACTTTACAGAATTGCTATTTTAAAGGCCATGCATGAAACACTGCAGAACTGCAATACAGCTGTCTTGTATTTCAAACAGAATTGGGTTTGTTTAGGCCATTTCCTTCTCAAAGGAACTTTTTTTTTTTAATCCTAATGAAGGTCCCCTGAGACCGCACATTTATCTAAGTAAATGTCGGGCAGTCGTGGGTGAGCGGTTAGGGTGTCAGACTTGGATCCCAAAGGTTACCGGTTCGACTCCCGACCCGCCAGGTTGGTGGGGGGAGTAATTAACCAGCGCTCTCCCCCATCCTCCTCCATGACTGAGGTACCCTGAGCATGGTACCGTCCCGCCACACTGCTCCCTTGGGGCGCCATTGAGGGCTGCCCCCTTGCACGGGTGAGGCATAAATGCATGGTGATCGGCATGGTGTGCAGTGTTCACTTGTGTGTGCTGTGTCACAATGGGAGTTGGAGGAGTTTCCCAAAGGGCTTTCACAAATGAAGCCAAGTCTGTTTGCAATACAAAACGTTGCAGAATCTTTCCATCTGTGCATATTTTTAAATGTTTTTATTTTCAAATGTTTGACTTAAAAACAATGTCAAAATAACATCAATATCCCATACATCAAATTGATGTCAAAGGACTGATGTCAATTTGATTTACGTTTTTTGACCAAATTTTGATAACAATTTGATATCGGTGTTTGATGTCAAATTGATGTTTAATTGACATCTTTTGCCCACTGGGATGGGTTCTTCGGGTTTGGCTCTGAGGGTCGGCTCGGCAGGTTAGCTCTTCCAGAGCTTCACAGAGGAGACACTAGTTTCCTGGAAGATAGAGACAACGGTTAGAATCCAGGCTGGATTCAAAGTCAAAAAGATACTCAGAGAGTCTAGGCTTAGGCGCTGACCAACTGGATCAACACTGCGGCGTTGAGGCAAGGTCTGAAGACAGCTTATATAGTGGATCCTCTGATGATCTTGATGGGCTGCAGCTGTGCAGGATGCTCACTCAGAAGGATCCACGGCGGACTCTGCTGGAGAAAGGTGGAACTTCTCCAGCTCCCAACAAAACTGTCCTTCTAAATAAGAGTCACATTTTGTACTTCACTTAAAAGTGGACCCTAAACTTTCCTAAAAACATCCATGAAAAACTCTCAGTTCAGTCTTTTAAAAATAATAAGAATAGATGCTAACGGCGAATGCTGTAGCGAGCCATTCATGGTTTCTCCTACATGTCATTGATTGAGGCCAGTGTTGGGAGCAGTTTGGTGACCTAGGCAAGATTTTAGGTGGCGCCCCCTTGCATCACTGTGCAGTACTTGCATATCTGCTAGTGTAAATATACTCACAAGAAACTAAAAAGCTTTGTCTTGGACATTTTTTTATTTACTAAAACAATATTCACATTCAAAAAACGTAAAAATAATTAAAGAAACAAAAAAATGAACATATGAAATACCATATAAATAACTTATATAAAGTATTACATTTAAATACTCCCCAAAAAAGTGTAAACATGTGACATTAACTTAAATACAATACAAATATAGCACTGTTCAAAGTAAGAAATTAAAGAAATGAGTAGGCACAAATAATACAATACATTTAAATAAAAGAAAAAAAATTACATGATAGTTCTAGTGGTGTTTTTAGTCTCCCTTAACTTGAATTACTTCAAAAACTATATACTCTCACATGACTACATCTTTACTCTCCTGGATTTTCTTGAAGCAAAGTCATCTACAACATCATCATAAGACAGCTGATTTGAGACCACATGATTAATGCTTATGATGGAAAGTCCACTGAGACGTTCTTGCATCATAGTAGATCTCAGGTAAGTTTTAATCAGTTTAAGCTTGGAGAAGCTTCTTTCAGCAGCAGCCACCGTAACAGGAAGAGTGGCAGAGATTCTTAGAGCAACCCACATGTTGGGGTACATTTCTGCTAGTTTCTTCTCATGCAGGAAGGCTAAAAGTTCCAAGTTTGTCATGTTCGTTGATGGCAATGGTGGGAAATTTTGCATTTCCCTTGTGAGTTCTGCTCCATCAATGTCCTGCTGGCTGTCCTGGGTCAGAGCAGCACTTAGAGTTTAACACTTCTGTAGCAGATCTTTTTCTTCTAAGTTGGGGAAATGGAGGAGCACACCAAACATGTTATTCACTTCTCCAAGATTCTGAAATCTCTCATCAAGTGAAGAAATGGCAGTATCCATGACTACATTAAAAAATGTGGCTTCCATTTTTTGTAGTGCATCTTGAATGGGCTCATCTGGACACTCATAGCCAAAGTGAGTTTTTGTGGTTCTCAATCGCTTTTTTTTTTTAGTTCAGCCTCCACATTCACGTCTTCACACATCTCCTTTATTGTCTGTGCATCAGAAAATCCAGTGTTTTTGTAACTGGTGAGGGAATCTCTGGTTTTCCTCAGCAAGTCGACAGCTACGTCAAGCTGCATGGAGGGTGACTGCATCAGTTTACTAAAATGCTGGATTTTGCAGAAAACGTCATACCATATGGCTGCAAAATGCAAAATGATAATAATGTCTAATGTCTAATAATAAACAGATGATTTAAAGAAAAAAGTCAAATTGAATTAAATAATATAAACAAAAAATAGATGCATTCATGATGTACACTATCGTTTATATTATACAATATAATTTTTGGATTAGTAATAATTCTTATTACTGTAATTTATTGTTAGTACAGTGAACATTACCTCTGTCTTTGTCACGTTTTTCCTCCTCTTCTTTTCTTTTTTTCCTCCCTTGGGCACCAGACAGTTTAGGACGCTTTGACATGGTGAGATTTTAGGTGCAACATAGACCGAAAATTGGGTTGCAGGTAAACGTTGGGCTTGTTTTTTTATTATTATTAAGGTATAGGTACTGGCAGGGCGCCCCCTGGTGGTTTGCGCCCTTAGCATTTGCCTATACTGCCTAAGCCACAGGCCGGCCCTGGCTCCAGCAGAAAGGTGACCATAATTACCCTAAATATTCTGCCAGAACGACACTGCAATGTTTTCAAAGCTCAAGTGTTGGAAGGCCCATTCAAATCCCAGTACATCCAACAGAATATCTATTTCAAGACTGACCATTTCCACTGATGCTTTTTATTCAATCTGACTAAGCATAAGTCGTTTTGGAATGGCTGCAGAGAATGTATCCATATATTTAAGCCATATTTCTCCTTCCACTTCAGTGTTATAGAATACTATGTGCTGGTCTTAAACAAACAATCCAACAAAACACTGAGGTTTGTGGTTAACATACTGTAGTTCAGGTCTATGATGAATCTTTAGCTAAATCAATATAGCTAAATAAAAGTTAAACAAAGGGAGCATTTTGCATCAATGGAAGAATATGAACAAAAGTGCAGCATGAGGGAATACTACTCTGCAAAGCTAAGACAGTTTATGTTGCTAGAAAAATGCACCAAACCACCTGTGGACTGATGAGCACATCTGATTGAGATATACAGGATCCCTTACTGGCAAACATCCCTGCAGAAGGTGCTGTTAAATTGATATATTAATCAATTTCATTCCATCAGTTACATGATAATATTCAAAGAGTACAGAAAAGCAATGCCTGACTAAAAGAAACAAACAATAAGCAACATTTCTGTTGCTGATTATATATAATTCATCCATATTCACCATATTTACCGTAACTAATGCTTTGGGGTTGGGATTTGTTGCTTTTTAGATTCGAAAAAGACAAAACAAAATAAAAAAAAACTTTAAAAATCCTGTTTCCCCTAAAAAGAAAAACATTTCTTTTTAAAAGCTAAGATTTTTTTAAATCAAGGTTCTCTGTGTGTTCAAATTAGGTACAGTACATTAGGTACAGCTCTTTCTCATGATCCTGTAACTTTACGGTCCACACAGAAATTCTTGCTCACCCATTAAAAACGCAAAATGCTCCCTTTGTTTAACTTTTATTTAGCTATATTGATTTAGCTAAAGATTCATCATAGACCTGAACTACAGTATGTTAACCACAAACCTCAGTGTTTTGTTGGATTGTTTGTTTAAGACCAGCACATAGTATTCTATAACACTGAAGTGGAAGGAGAAATATGGCTTAAATATATGGATACATTCTCTGCAGCCATTCCAAAACGACTTATGCTTAGTCAGATTGAATAAAAAGCATCAGTGGAAATGGTCAGTCTTGAAATAGATATTCTGTTGGATATACTGGAATTTGAATGGGCCTTCCAACACTTGAGCTTTGAAAACATTGCAGTGTCCACTGCATGAAAAGTGGGATTTTCGTCAATATGAGGCACTGTAGATTGTCGTGGAACTTCAGGTTAGCGGCAGTTTACGACAATTTGCAGGCTTCGCCCGAAAACCCCGTAAATTGTCAGAAATTGACGTGGAATTTCTTAGGCAGTGTTCCCCCCATGCCTCCCCCCATGGAATTCTAGGGGAGGCTTTAACATGTAAATTAACATGCTGTGAGCTATACAAATGCAAACCAGGGTTGCAGGGGGGTTTTACTCCAAGTGACATCTTTCTGGGTAAGAAATTCTCTGATACAAAGAGATCAGGTATAGCCTCTTACATTTTAGCTTGAATTGATTTATTTAATTAAAGTATAGAGACCAAAACAGATCTTTAGCTGACAGAGCAATACATTTAGAGCAGTAATTATTTTAAAAAAAAAAATTGCATTTAAGATAAAAAATAAAATGTTGTCTGTCAATATGCTCAATTCACAATTACTTAAGTGGAAAAGTTTCAAGAAATGAGTCTGAGATGATTTACTTTATAACATGGCGCATTATCCTGTTGGAAGTAGCCATCAGAAGATTGGTACACTGTGGTCATAAGGTCCGGCCAGGTCAAGATCCGCAATTGCAATCGCACCAAACAGGAAAAAGAACATCGACAAATTCCGGTTCGTCAAATTAAAATATAGCAGCAACAGATCGGTGACTAGAAATTATAGCACAATTCTTATATATATATATATATATATATATATATATATATATATATATATATATATATATATATATATATATATATATATATATATATATATATATATATATATATATATAAAAAAACTAACACCGTTTATTTAAATGATTGGATCCAAACTATTGGTTATTCACCAACGAGGAAGCAGATTTCTCATCTCCATCAAAATATTTATTTTATACCGAGGGACTTAAACTTTAATCAAATCCATTCAAAAGAAACTTCTTATTACAGGAATGAAAAGAGATGCTGAGTTTGGAAGTAGTGAACAAGTTCATTAAAAAAAAGCAGTTTTGAATTATCCTTATCCCCGTTACAAAAATCTACAAAAATATAAATATATATTTGGGCAGAAACTGAACATATGCTGGATGATGGTGGGATTTTTTTAATATGTCATATTAAATTAAGCGCTCACAGGGTTCATACAGGAATGAGTGACTCTAATTTAATGCTATTTTAATGCTATTTGAAATGATTTTAATGCCATCAACAAGAACCATGTACACAAGTTTTTAGTGTACATGAAATATGAAGGAGCTGCAAGCAGAGTTCCATGACTCCTGTATGTATGTAAACACACACACACACACACACACATATATATACGTATATATATATCCTCTAGCTTTTTCTCCGCCTGGAGCGATATAATATATCTGACGAAATTGTTTTTATAAGCATTTTTATTAAAGAATTATAAATACTTCGATAAACATATTTAAATAATTTAGGTGCCAATTAAGGCCTTGATTTAAAAAAAAAAAAGAATGATTTTTTAATTATTTTTATTGATCCGCGGAAACCCTGGTTCATCTCGCGCATGCTCTGTACGATCTCCAAGAACTCAGAGCGGCGCGGTGTGCAGCCACAGCGGAGGATGTATGCTTTGCTTTGTGCAGCGGTCTGGAGCTTCTGGATTTCGGGGTAAAACTCCTCTTGGACGCGATGGCGACTCTGCATCGAACAAGACGAACTCAAAGAAGAGATGCTAGCGGTAAATATATGTTCGATTACTGCCTGCTAGGCTAAACGCGGCCTAGCCTGAGCTACGGCTAATAGCGGCTAATAGTAGCCTAGCCTAAGCTACCGCTAACAGTAGCCTTGCAAGAACAAGCTTTATTAAAGTGTATTTTTTGTGATTTACAGGAAGCAGTACGCCGTCTTCAACAACTCGGAGACTAATTGCAGGCGCTATGAACCGGAGCAAGGGGTAAGATTTAAAGAATATGCTTTCATTCTGCGCTAAAGGCAATGGATACGATAGATACCGCATCATAGCTTTACATTTTGTTTCGGCTACAGACCTCCCATCTCGCAAGTCCACCGATTTGCACGATGTTGATAAAGACGACATTGTGTGTAAGGGACTTGTTTTAATGTTTTCTCCTTTCCTTGTTACTGTGACTTGCGTTTGATTTTTATTTATACCACTCTCATTTAATTGTTTTCCAGCTGCCTGTAAGACGTGATTTTCGTGACGGTACGCAGGAGCTTCAGATATACGCTGCCAGCCAGCACGCTGCATGCTGAGGCTATCTGCTCTCGGAGTCGGGCCAGAAGAAAGAGGGGTAAGACTTTTTTTGGTGACTATTTTTCAGGTGCATTAATAGATGTGTTGTGTCCATATGCTCACCGTCGCGCTTTATTCATTGTTTTTCAGCTGCTGCGCCGCAGGCAGAGTGTGCTGGCAGATGATAATTGCACACTTTGCATTAACAATGTACTAATTACTTTGCTGAGAACATATTTTCACAGATGGCACAGCGTAACTAAACCTGCCCGTGAAACTTTTCTGAAGACTCACGGTTTGTGCCAAATATCATAGTAAGGTAGAAAAACTATAAATGGATGTTGCATTCGATGATTCTTAGAGATCAACTGCTAATACTATGGAATTGTTCCCAAATTCAGTGATTTCAAACTAATAGTCTGTAGTATTAAGTACTAAATCAAAAGATAGAGACATGTGAAAATTATGTGACTATGTTAGAAAAGGTCAAAACTATATGGAATATAAATATTAAAGGATGCAAAAGAAGCTGCTAAAAGCAAATACATCAGGTAAACATAATTTGAAACTGTCTAAAACATAAAATAATTTAAAAAGGATCAAATCTACAGAAGCCTATGCAGGATTTAAAGACAATACGTTTCCTTAAATTAGAGATTCTATGAATCATAAATAATGCAATAGATGTATATAAAAAAGTTAAGTGAAACTAAGACATCGGCATTCAGACTGGTTTCACAACAATAATTCAGATGTTTATACTAATGTTCTTTCGCAGTGTAATGACTAGCTATTTGTTCAACAGTAAGATACTAAAGTAGAGAATAATGTCTGAAATGTTTTGCACAAATTTTACTCGATTTTAACTAAACTCCAATATCCTAAAAGTTAAAGTAACATGAGCAATATATGAGCAAGTTATCTTTTGAGGAAACTAACAAATAATGCTTGAAACAGAACAAAAGAATGAGATTAGATTAAGAAGTGAAGAACTGATTTTTTTTTTCTTTATTTTATATACTCTAATAATCCCAGAGGGAAATTACTTCTCTGCATTTAACCCATCCCCTTGGGGAGCAGTGGGCTGCCACTGTGAGGCGCCCAGGGAGCAGTGTGAGGTTAGGGGTCTTGCTCAGGGACCCAGAGAGGCAGTGGGGGATCGAACTCACAATCTCAGGATTCAAAGCCCAATGCCCTAACCACTAAGCCGCCATTCCCCCATTATATATAGACCTAAGAGGTTAGTTATGCTTTTTATGATTTAGATGATTCTAGGTGAAGCGTACACTGTATTCCCCAACAGTGCTATAAACTCAATACAATTGCAGAGCTGTACTCAAAGCTGCCATATTGTTCAGGCACCACAAATGTTTTAAGTTCACTCAACTGGTTACCCAGTTATTGATTATTTTGACAAGATTAACTCTTAGTATATGAGTAGAACTGACCCCCAAACTCATTCCTTTCAAGAGTGGATTGAATTTACGTCTGGCGTAATAATGACGTGTTGGGGTCCAGCTGCCCTCAGAAGTGGATCCCCTTTCTGTATCGAGCTTCTGTTACTATTTTGGGATCAGTGGTTTGCCCCACTCCAGATGGCGATGTGGATCCCTTGTTGTGGGCTTCTGTTTATCTGTTGGGATCAGGAGGCTTACCCACCCAGAGGGCGCCGTGGATCCCCTTTCCTGGGAGCTGGTGCTCAGCGCTCACAGCTGATCCCCATCAGCTCATTATTAAGCTCTCCCTATATAAGCTGGGTGAGAGCTCCACTCTGAGCCGGATTGTTGACTTTGAACTGACTTAGCCACGGTTAACAAGCCTGAGCCATCCTGCCTGTCTGAACCTGAACCTGTAAACCTGAACCTGTTTTTATCTGAGCCTGAACCTGAACCTAACCTGCTTGTCCTCTCTGCCTTCCAGGCAGAAACCTGTGTTTATCAGCCACATTTGTTGCCGCATTTGCCATGATCATACTTTTTGGCCACAGTGGGAACCAGTGTCCATATTTCATATTGATAGGATGACCAGAGAAGAAAACGCAGCTTTGGTGAATAACAGCTGGGGGACTTCAGCAGCCCTTTTCAGCCAAAGCAGCCACATAGAAGTCACAGAGGTGTGACCAACCACCACCCCCTCTCTGTGAGGGCAGAACAAAACCACAGAGCACACAGGATGCTTTCTCTCTTTTGCTTCTTCTCTTTTTCTCCCTCGTCTGATCCAGCCTGCTTCTGCTCCTGC
>JAGKQL010000041.1:40526331-40575141 GCA_018398635.1 Cyprinodon brontotheroides | reverse complement strand
ACTCATGAATGCATCTTTGATGTTAGAATGCTTTCCAGGTCTAGAGTATTCTATCCTTGAGTTCTGCGAAGTCCGCTTGTTGGTAGAAATGAGGGGCTGGTCTTCAAATGGGGCTGGATAAAAATCGCCAGCAATTATGAAAAGCCCTCTATTATTGTACACATTGAAGCTCAGAGATGAGCCTGGTGAGCCAAAATTCATGGCCTCAATGGTGGGAAAAAGTATTTTTAACTATTCACCCTAGTTAAAATAAACGGAGACGATGGATTTCACTTAAAGGTCGCAAACACATTTATTCGCTTATCTTTTGCAAAAGAGAACAGTTCATCATACAGCCCTAATGGTATAGCATTCTGCTCTGTTCCTGGATCTGGACAGCATTCGCTCCCCGCAACAATGGAAGTAGTCAGAGTCAAAACAAATTACAAACTACTTTGGTTAAAACAGTAAAATGTTATGAATAAACCTTGAGAAAGAATCTGATTTGTTATGGGAAGAAGCTATGTCTGGTCACAAACACCATCCTGCAAGCCCAGTAGCTTGCTTGATAGAAACGAACTGAGTGAAAACTTTTGCGCATAGTGATAAATGGGATGAATATATATAATAGAAGAGAGATAAAAGTACTTTCACGACAACACCTCTTTGCACGGCCATTAGCACTGGGAGACGCCCACGCCAAGCAGTGATGCTTGCTTGCTAACCACTGAATTCTCTAGGCGAATAGAATGGTCTACAGTTAACCCGTCCGAAGTGATATCTGGAAAGTAGGAATCTGGTGCCCGATTTAGGATTTTTTACACTGGTTGGTGTTACTCAAACACACAGTCCCCCTCCTATGAACTTACTGCTGAGTTTGCTGTTTTCTGTGGTGCGAGGAATGGCAGTGCGTCCAGGCTAACGGCATTGTCTGGTATGGATGAATTAAGCCATGACTCGGTCAGAATGATGGCGCAACAATTACTAATCTCCTTCTTTGAGGAGAGTTTGAGTTGGAAATGATCTATTTTGTTGTCCAGTGAGCGGACGGTGGAGAGCAGGATTGATAGGATCAATGATCTGTGGGGATTTCTTCTTAACTTCGCCTTTAGTCCTCCTCTGCAGCTAATTTTTCGTCACCTTGCACACCACTTCCTCCTGCCCCCACTCTAGCGTGATATGCTGCATGAGTCTGCTGTTCTGTGTTCGCCTGTCTGAACCACTATGCAACTGTAGTGGCTGTATTTATGAGTCCAGAAAAAACACTTTGTGACCGTAGGTCCAGGAGGTACTGGCGGTCATGGATATATGATCAATGCGATTTTGTAGCATCCTATAATTCCATTCTATGGGATTGGTGCTGTTTAACTGTGCAGTTGTTTGCTATAAGTTGTAATCACAAATAAATGTTCTCTCACTTATGTCAAGTTCTTTTAAATATCAGTGAAATAAGTCTTTATAATCCTGCAAGTGATGAAAGATAAGGTTGTGGGTGTATGTAATGGATTGCAATGTGAATCGGTGGCGCTCATGAAAGGTACATGTCCTCTCCCTATAAATATATAATTCACTGTGAATTGATGCAGATCATTATTTAATGATATCCTTGTTAAAAATATATGCAGTGTTTGTTTTTAACGCCTAATGTGCAGTGGTGGATGGTGGAGTTTTCTCAAAAACCAATCAAACATACACTAATGGTATAGATACAGACTATAATTTTTTTGTTATTTCTGTGGACTTTGCAGCAAACCAACCAGGAGTGCCTATCTTCTGTTCTTCAGTGCTGCAGTCATGGAGTGCAGCACTGAGGACAGTTTGAAATGGTTATGACATTTTAGGATCTGATCTGCGCAGAGAAAAATTAAAACTGTAAATCAGTAATGAGTTTTATAGCTACCAAAAGGTTAAATTCTGGACTTTGGAGTGATACACAGCCCAGCTGGACCTGATTTGCTTATCCATACACACTTTGAGTAGTTCGTCTGAGTGAGTCCAACTGCAGAAGATAAAAGTGGAAACCTCCAGAACTGCTGCTTCAAGCTGCTCACACTCCACAGACTGAAGGTGAGTTGGACCAAGAACACAACTCAGATTCATTTAGAGGATAGTTTGTAAAGGATGGAGGCAGTCAAACCGACTGAACCCAAGGGTGTAGGAATTAGTTAAACGTACAGAGTGGCACATATTGGACACCTTTTAAGATCTGTCAATGGTTTAGCATGAATTATTGCTCAAAATACATTTATGCATAACAGGTGCTGGCATATGAACTGGTAATAACCCTGTGATATGGAAAAATGTGAAATGGAAATACAACTTATTGCTTAAAAATTTGTGCCACGGGACAGCATGTATTACAAGCAAGTAATCCCATTTCTTTTGACTCGGAGTGAACTCTTGTAAAATTATATCTCCTGTTATGAGTCACTCTGCCTTATGTGTTGATAAGCTCTTATCCAGCCCTTAAACCCTTGATGCGCCTGCATTGCATGCTCAAGCTCCAGATAAGACTGTAATTCCATCTCTAAAAGAACCATTGTGTATTGGGGTGGACGTATGGGAGGATAGATAAAGGCCAAATATATCTTGATCCTTTCATTAACAATGGATAAGAAAAATATTGTAAGATGTGAGTAGCTCCACAGCAAAGCCATGGATTCTGGAATATCCACCACTGGATCTTTGGTAGTTTTTTTGTCTCTATAATAATTAGATAATTTAAAACTCAAGTTTTTTAGCTGTAACTCTTTCCCAAACTTTGCTAGACCTATTACCTCTGTTGATCTCAATTTTGAGTAGTTGCAGCATCTCCAGTGTTCAGCAGTACAGGATGTCAGGTCTGCAGTAGTGAAGGTAATGTCTTTTCCTCTCAGATGCTCCACACCTACAGTTCCTGGTATCTAAAAAAAAGAGATGTTGCAGGGCTGATTGTTTTTGCAAGAATCAGTTCTAAGAGGTCCCCTTAACCTTCGATTAATCTCATGATTCTGGTCCTCTGGTCCTAGAAGTGGTTTCAGGAGAATAAACATTTTTGTCCACCAAATTGTTAATGTTAACAAGGTTGGACAATGGTCCTCAATTTCCAAAATTAAAAACAATGGCTTATGGCATAACATACCCCTTTGAAGTCTTGATAACTGAGGTGCAGTTCTCCGTTTTTGGATCTACAAATAAGACCTTCAGCCATCAGATCTGGAACAGTGATGAGTCATTAGGTTTCTGTTGATAGGAATATATTTAATAAAAAAGGATATTTTTTCCTCTAGGGTCTGTTGAAGAGTTGAGGTAGGTTGAGCAGAAACTGACCCTAACTTATCCATAAAACAAGTTCTTCATAGGTTTCTCTTAAAATGGTCAAGGCAGTTTGGGCTGGAAAATCTGATCCTAATTCACATATATACGCACACTGAGGTAACATACATTCAAGTCAGTTTCATTTAATTCATTTTTAATTTTTAGCACTAATTCAAAACACCTGTCATCTCTAGGCAATTTACAGTTCAGCAGATCATACAGTCATATTGTGTCAAACAATCTGTGTATGAGGGTTCCTTCAGGCTGACTTTACTTAGTTATAAATACCGGCACTCGAATGTTTATGTTGATAGAGCATCTTCAATTCCAATCAATCCAGTTTATGTTGATAGTCCCAATTCACATCATGTCATCTCAGGTCACTATAGAGAGACAATTCAACCAGATCATCCAGTCAGAATGTTTCAAAGTTTTCTATCTAAGGAAAACCAGTTGATTGCATTGAATTATTGACTCGAAGACAATCCCTCACACTAAGCATGCTTGTAGCGACAGTGGAGAGGAAAAACTCCCTTTGAACAGGAAGAAACCTCCAGCAGAACCAGGCTCAGGGTGAGTGGCCATCTGCCGAGGCCGACTGGGGTTCAAGGAGACAGAAGCAGACATAGAAAAAGAAGCATAGATACAAAGGCAACTGTAAAAGGCGGCCCCGTCCAGGAAACACACAGCCAGGCAGACAAGCTCCAAGCCAGCTCCCATGTCAGAGGATGAAGAGAGCACATCCAGTTAGTCACAGTCAGAGAAATAGGACTACACTGAAAAACAGGCCGATCTAGAACATTTATAAACAAAGGTGCTGATGGCAGCAGCACAGCTGATATTTCTCTCCAGGATGGAATCACAGCCAAACAGGAACAGACCAGATGAAGCTACTATGAGAAAAAGACGAGAGAGCATAACATTAGAGATTGAACTAACAGATTCTACAGAGTGGGAGAATAGAGATAGAATGAAGCAGAATGATGAAAAAGGGGTCCCTATGTCCTCCAGCAGCCTAAGCCTATAGCAGCATAACTAGAGATAGCTCAGAATAACCTGAGCCACTCTAACTTTAAGCTTTATCAAAAAGGAAAGTTAACCCTACTCTTACAAGTAGATAGAGTGCCTGCCTCTGAGACTAAAACAGATAGTGGCACAGTAAATGCTGCATTGTTAAAATAACACTTTAAGAGTACCTCAGGTTTTTATACCACTTATTACGGCAAACAGCATGACAGACCAGTATGTCTACAGCTAGTACTAGCGTGGGCTATTCAGACTCATCCACTGGTATTTCTGCTGCCAGTTTTGCAGAGCAGTTGACAGAGTTTTATGAACTAACAAAGGAAGATGTTTTCAGCAGAACCTGAAAGGACCTGCATATTTCTGAAGTTCTGTGTTAACTGCATCAAGTCTTCTGCATTTCTTTCAATATATTATGATCACACATTTAAAGGGCAAAATATTGGTTTTATTGGGTAGGATTGTGGCTTAATTTACGAAATGAAGTTTAACTAGTTAATTTATAGGTTTTTGAACTTAGTTAAATTTTGAAAAAGTGTACTATGAACTTGAGCTAGTTTATTTTCATCTGTGTGAACTGATCTTTGAGCTAGCTCTTTTTAACTATGAACTAGCAAAACATTACCAGTAGTAATCGGGTAGATTAAGTGATTGAGTAAAGTGCTCTGTTAGTGATATAAGGAACAACTGTATGACTAATATTGTCATGATGGGTTCACTAGTGAGACCCAGTTATGCAGAACACCACGGAGACGGAAACAGAAGTAAAAGGTTTAACAATGTTTATTGTCACAAGCACTGAATAAATCAATGGTTCTGGTTCAGGTCTGGGGAACTGGTTCACTGGAGACTGCGTGGGAGACAGTTTAGTTAGCGTTTGCTCAGAAGAGTTTGATTCAGACAGTTTCAGATTTGTACCTTGAGGGTTCTTGGTTAAAGCCTTGAGAGGGAAACTGTTGGGTCCGGAGATAGTTTGTTCAGCAGAGTCCGTAACTGCTTCAGCGTCTTACTTCTTGAGAGAGAGCTGACCTTGGCTTTGAGTTTCCAGCTCTTGGTCCAGAGCTGCATGGAAATCCATAGAGAGACTTCAGGTTTGGCTCAGAGGGCAGGCTTGGCAGGTTAAGCTCTTCCAGAGCTTCACAGGAGAAAAACAGGTTTCCTGGAAAACAGAAACTAAGGTTAGAATCCAGTCTGGATTCAAAAGTCAACGAAGGTTCTCAAAGATACTAGGCTTAGGTGCTAACCAACTGGATAAAACACTGCGGCGTCGAGGCAAGGTCTGAAGACAGCTTAAATACTGTGGATCCTCTGATGATGGAATGAGCCTCAGCTGTGCAGGAGGCTCGGCTTAGGAGGATCCACGGCGGACTCTGCTGGAGGAAGGTGGTACTTCTCCAGCTCCCAACAAATATAAGACAAAGCGTTGCCATTTGAAGCTTCATAGGGGAGAAGGTTGCTTAAAGTTCAGTTTAGGCAACTTGATGTACATTCTATTATGGATTTAACAGGAAGCCACTGAAGAGAAGCTAGGATAGGATCTTTTTAATTTTCATCTGAACTCTGGCTGCAGCATTTTGGATGAGATGAAGGCTTTTAACTGCAGTTTGTGGACTAGTCCTGATCATAAATAATATATATATATATTTTTTACTTTATTATCTAAGATCAGTCTAATCCCATCCAAATGAAGTGATTGAAAAAAAACTTCTGTTTCAAAGCCTCTGGTCTAAAGACAATAACTTCTGTTTTGTCTGCATCCAGAAGCTGAAATTTAAGAGTAATCCAGGTTTTCATGTCTTCAAGACTTGCCTGCAGTCTATGTAATGGGTTAGTTTAATCTATATGAGACCATCAGGCCGTGAGAATATCATTTGTGACTTTCACTTTAGATTTTTCAGTGCTATGATAAGCTCTAAAACCAGGCTTGAAAAACTTCAGTATAGAAAACTGGACGTGAAGTTTTCTAGAAGACATTTTGCCTCTCTTCCAAAAGGCTTTTTCAGTTCTAACTAGTGGTGGGGTGCACTGTGATTGATAAACTATATTAATTGGCCAAGGAGGTCAATCCAGTGGGGGTGCTAATGGTTGTAAGGGGGTTTTGATGGTTCGTTAACTCCCTCATCAGAGTGGTTTCCATCACATGCCTCATTGGAGTCAGGTGAGGGTATGTAACAGGTGAGAGGTACATTTTCTGGGTATTGTTCCTAAAAATGCTTTGTAAGTAGGTGTAGGTTATGTCTAAAACCAGATTGAAACTCTTCCTGTTCATTATGGTGTAAGTGGTCACACACTTCTTGGGCAACTACTTTCTCAAGAACTTTACCTAAAAAAATGAAGATTACATATAGGTCTGTAATTAAACAAGTCATCTGGGCCAAAAGACGATTTATTTAGTCAAGGTTTCATTACAACTACCTTCAAATCCTGAAGTACATATCCCTGTAACAGGGAGAGATAAGTCACATCTAAACTAGTGGACCAAATCAGAGGGAATACTTTCATAACATGGTTGGAATTTGATTTAACATCTATAGCTACCTCAGATGCTGCCTCATCTTTTAGAGATAAACCACCTCGGTCTGCCAATCCAGAAGCACCGTCCCAGACCGCCATGCAAGGTTGAAGAGGTGTGTCAGCCACGACAGCCCAGCAACATCCAGAGCTTTAAGGCACTCAGGGTGGATCTCATCAACCCCCGAAGCCTTGCGAACATTACGTTTTTTGACCATCTCTGTGACCTTAGCCTGGGTGATGAATGAATCCAGCCCAGAGAACCAGGTCGAGGAGATGGCGGAGCCTTTATGGCTGTGGCTGCATATAGCTCCTGACTACCTGCAAGCATTTTCCATTCAAATATGCCACTTAGCAAGCTGCAAACTACACATCGATCCCATAGGTTAGTTTATGACTGCGAGCGCCTGCTTCTCGCACAAGCTCAGGCACTTTCTAATAACCTTCAGGATTACTTTAATAGTTCTCCTCCCCCAAAAGAAGGTTCGATATTAGCAGATCATTGTTAGATAGTCTAGTTATAAATTTTAAAGAATCTGCTTCACTTTCTCTCTCCTCTGTGTCGCTGAGCAGTGCTGCAGAGTGCAAAAGCTTAGTTTATTCCCCTTACAGGTTGGTGATTTTGTTGCTGGGGTTGCTAGTTCTCTGTGTACTGCCTTAGACAACATAGCTCCTTTGAAAATGAAAACCATTAAAAATAAAAAGCTAGCTCCTTGGTTTAATGCAGAGCTGCGCACTTTGAAGCAAAATGCTAGGAAGCTGGAGAGAAAATACCACAAGCCTATGGGAATCCTACCTATACTGGAAAGATAGTTTGCTGCAGTGTAATAGGACCCTTTGTAAAGCAAGAGCAGCATATTTCTCCTCATTAATAGAGGAGAATAAGAATAATCCTAGATTTCTTTTTAATACAGTTGCCAAACTCACCCAGAGCCATAGCTTAGTTGAACCGTCCATTCCACCTGCTCTTAGGAGCAATGATTTTTTGGGATTCTTTATAAATAACATTGATCTTATTAAAAATAAGATCACTAGCACTCCTCAATCCACGATTGGTTTGTCTCTGGAGGGTGGGGCAGCATCTGAGGTAGTCATGGAATCCGAACCGGGTTTAGACTGCTTTGATCCAGTTGAACTTTCAGAGTTTGCAAAATTATTGTCTTCATCTAAGCCTTCAACTTGTATGTTAGATCGAGTTCCAACCAGGTTATTTAAGGAGGTATTCCCTTTGATCTCCTCCTCCATTTTAGATGTGATTAATCTATCTCTGTTACAGGGATATGTACCAAAGGCTTTTAAGGTTGCTGTAAATAAACCTTTGCTTAAGAAACCGTCTCTTGACCAAGATGACTTGGTCAATTATAGACCTATATCCAATCTTCCTTTCTTATCTAAAATTCTTGAGAGAGTAGTTGCCAAACAAGTGTACGATCACTTACACCATAACAAACTTTTTGAAGAGTTTCAGTCTGGCTTTAGAGCTCATCATAGCACTGAAACAGCTCTGGTGAAAGTCACTAATGATATTCTCATGGCCTCAGATAATGGACTTGTATCTGTGCTCGTCCTGTTGGATCTCAGTGCTGCATTTGTTACAGTTGACCATAATATTCTTTGAAAGACTTGAATATTTTGTTGGAATTAAAGGAACAGCACTACATTGGTTTAAATCTTATCTATTAGATCAATTTCAGTTTGTTGACGTTAATGACAAATCTTCCTCATGCTCAAAGGTTACCTTTGGAGTACCACAGGGATCAGTGCTAGGACCAATTCTCTTTACATTATACATGCTCCCAATCGGTAGAATTATTAGACATGGGATTAATTTCCACTGTTATGCTGATGATAACCAGCTATATCTGTCTATAAATCCAGATGAAGCTAACCCATTACATAGATTACAGGCATGTCTTCACTCTTAACTTTCTGCTTCTGAATGCAGACAAAACAGAAGTTATAGTCTTTGGACCAGAGTCTTTGAAAAATAAGCTGATTAGCCAGTCACTTCATTTGGATGGGATTAAACTGATTTCAGATAATAAAGTAAAAAATCTTGGTGTTGTTTTTGATCAGGACCTGTCATTTAAATCACATATCAAAGAGGTTTCTAGAATTTCCTTTTTCATCTGCGGATTATTGCAAAAATTAGAAATATCCTGTCCATTGTTACTTCAAGGCTGGACTATTGTAATTCCTTACTTTCAGGAAGTCCACAAACTGTAGTTAAAAGTATTTAGCTGTTCTGATGAAAATTAAAAAGAGAGAACATGTCTCTCCCATCCTGGCTTCTCTTCATTGGCTTCCTGTTAAATCCAGAATAGAATTTAAAATCATCCTTCTCACATATAAAGCCTTAAATGGCCAAGCTCCTTTGTTTTTAGATGCTGGAGATCGGCCTGTTTTCCAGTGTAGTCCTGTTTCTCTGACCGTGACTGGCTGGATGTGCTCTCTTCATCCTCTGGCATGGGAGCTGGCTCGGAGCTTGTCTGCTTTGCTGTGTTTCCTGGACGGGGCCGCATTTTACAGCTGCTTTTTCTATGTCTGCTTCTGTCTCCTTGAACCCCAGTCGGCCGCTCACACTGAGCCTGGTTCTGCTGGAGGTTTCATCCTGTTCAAAGGGAGTTTTTCCTTTCCACTGTCACTACAACCATGCTTTGTGTGAGGGATTGTATTTGAGTCAATGAGTCGATGCAATCAACTGGTTTTCCTTAAATAGAAAACTTTGAATCAATTTGACTGGATGATCTGGTGAACTTTAAAGTGCCTTGAGATGACTTGTGTTGTGAATTGGCGCTATAGAAATAAACTGAATTGAATTAAACCAGCCATGCTCATGATAACATTCCCTGCAGACTGTTTAACCTCATTCAGAGGTTTCTGATAAACTTAGACTTTAGACAGATTTATTTATCGTTTTGTTTACACAAGTGTAAAACAAAAACAAATTCAGTTTGGAACAGCTCTGGACAATTTCATCTTTTTTTAAATTACAGCCTTGAAAATAGTAAAAATATATATAAAAACACTCAGACCATAGCTAACAGCGCAGCCTCCCCATGTCTACATTGTCTCCCTAACACCCTGAAGCGATTGAAAGTAGATTTAAAGTAACTATTTTCATATACTAGTATTATATTAAACTGCACTTTATCGGGTGCCGGGTGGGGCGAAGCAGACTAACAGAGACTCCCAGACTTCCCTCTCCGCAGACACCTCCTCCAGCTCTGTTGGGGGGTAGCCCTAGGCGCCTCCCAGGCTGCCAGCCGAGAGACATGGTCTCTCCAGCGCGGGTCCTGGGCTCGTCCCTGGGCCTCCTCCTCAGTTGGGACGTGCCTGAACACCTCCCGAGGGAGGCGTCCAGGGGCATCCGAAGAAGATGTCAGAGCCACCTCAACTGACTCACTCTCGATGTGGAGGGAGAACCGCTTTACACTGAGCCTCTCCCGCCAACGACCGAAGCTCCTCACCCCATTCCTAAGGGAGAGCCCAGACACCCCTGTGAAGAAAGCTAATTTCAGCCGCTTGTATCCGGGATTCTCGTTCTTTCGTCATGATCCACATTTCATGACCATAGGTGAGGGTAGGAACGTAGACCAACTCGGTAAATTGAGAGCTTTGCCTTTTCGGCCAGCCTTCCTTTTTCACCACGACAGACCGTTATCAGCGTCTCTTTTCATTATTGCAGCAGCTGCATCCATCTATCAATCTCCGCCTCCATTCTTCCCTCAGCCTCGAGAAAGCAGAACCCGCAATATACTTGAACTTCCCCCACTTGAGGCAAGGACTTTCCTCCAACCTGAAGGGGACAAGCCACCTTTTTCCGGTCGGAGAACCATGGCCTCAGATTTGCAGGAGATGATGCAAGCATCTGGGTTGCTTCACACTCGGGTGCAACTGCCCCAGCGCGACGCTCTAGGTCTTGGCAGGAGGGAGCCAGCAGAACTATGCTATCCGCAGAAAGAGCAGGACGCAGATCCACTGTTTCCCAAACCAGACCCGCTCCGGTCCTTGGTTGTGTTTAGAAATCCTGTCCATAAAAGTTATGAACAGGAAGGGTGACAGACGGCAGCCCTGACGGAGTCCAACATGCACCGGGAACAGGTCCGGCTTACTGCCGCCAATGCTAACCAGACTCCCGCTCACAGGTACAGAGAACGGATGGCCCCTTTAATAAAGGGCCCCTGACTCCATACTCCTGGATTCACCCCACAGGGCAGCACGAGGGACACGGTCGAATGCCTTCTCCAAGTCCACAAAACACATGTGGACTGGTTGGGCGAACTCCCATAACCCCTCAAGCACCCTGCAGAGGGTGTGAGTTGGTCCACTGCTCCACGGTCAGGACTAAAACCACACTGCTCCTCCTGCAGCCAAGGTTCGACAATCAGCCGGACTCTCCCTCCAGCACCCCGGCATAGGCAATTCCTCGGGAGGCTGAGAAGTGTGATTCCCCAATAGTTGGAACACACCCCTTTTCTTATGTAGGGAACCACCACCCCATCTGGCAAAGAGTGACAGTTAAGTCAACTTTAAGGCGTCTGCCCCAATGATAACAATCCAGAGCTTCCCTGAGATACCAGACGGATCTCGCCCACCTCTAAGCCTTGCCACCGTGGAGTTTTGACTACCTCGTGATATGTCAGCCTGCGATGAAATCCTAATCCAGCCCCAAGCACCTCGCCTCTTCTTCCCCACGGAAGGCGGTCTGTTAAGTTGAGGGACTTTTCAAAGTATCTCCTTCCACCGCTTGACACAGTCCTTCCTTCAAGGTCAGCAGCTCTCCACTCCCACTAAAAACAGTGTTAGTGAAGCACTGCTTTCCCTTCCTGGAGGTGCTGGACGGTTTGCCAGAATCGCTTTGAGGCCAACAACCGATAGACTCTTTCCACATGGCCCTCCTCTAACACCCTCCCAGGCCCCAGGATTTGCCTCTGCAACCACCTCGGCCACCTACATGCTTGGCCCTCACAGTACCCAAGCTTGCTGCTTCACAGGAGTCCCACAAGCCAGCCAAGGCCTCGATAGGAGTCCTTCAGCTTGACAGCATCCCTTACTATATCGGTGTCCACCACACGGAGTTCGGGATTGCCACCACCTATAGGCACCGCAGAAACCTACGCAAGCCACAGCTATGGGCAGCTGCATCAACATACAATAGAGGTGCAGAGAACACAGCCCATTCGGCCTCGACCTCATGTCTCCAACCTCCCTCGAACCTGAGAGAAGCTCTCCGGAGGTGGGAGTTGGAACACGTCCTCGACCGAGGGCTCCACCAGAAAGACGCCCAGCAGACCCCTCACTACAACGCCAGGGCCTGCCGTAGGCCCTTTCAGGCTTCCCTCCTCTTCCAGCTGCATTCCCAGCTCACCACCAGGTGGTGGTCGGTGGACAGCTCGCCTCTCTTTCATCCGAAAGTGTTCAAGACATGCGTCAAAGATCGTGAAGATACATGCATCACAAAGTCGCATCATCGAATTTCGCCTAGGGTGTCCTGCGGGTGCCAAGTGCAAATCGATGGACATCCTTATGCCTGAACATGGTGTTCATTATGGACAATCCGCGACTCTGCACAGAAAGTCCAATAATGAGACACCTCACTGGGGTTCAGAGCTGGGGCCCGTTTCCTTCCCGACACGCCCCTCCAGGTGTCACTGTCGCTTTCCCACGTGAGCGCTGAAGTCTCCCAGCAGAATGATGGAAATCCCCAGGAGGGGCGCTTTCAACACCTCCCCAGGGATGCTAAGAAGGCCTGGTACTCTATACCGCCGCTCATCCCATAGTGCTGCTACTAAAACAACTGTCAGAGTCCTCCCCTTCAACCCGCAAGGTGAAGGGATGCGAATTCTCTCGCTTCACCGGGTGAATCCTTAACACGTAGACGGGGTTGAGCTGGGGGGAGCACAAGGCAGCTCCCAGCCCCGCCCTCCCTCCACCTCTCCCCCCCTGGGTCACCTCCAGAGTAGAAGAGAGTCCAGCCTCTCTCAAGGAGCTGGGTTCCAGAGCCCTCGGCTGTGCATAGAGGCGAGCCCAACTATTTCTAGCTGGTATCGCTCCACCTCCCGCACAAGCTCGGGCTCCTTCCCCGCCAGTGAGGTGACATTCCACGTCCCCAGAGCCAGTTTAAGTGCCCGAGGATCAGGGGTCGCCGAGGTCTCCGCCTCTGGCTGCCGCCCAATCCCCTTTGCACTGGTCCCTCATGGTTCCCCCTGCAGGTGGTGGGCCCACTGGGGGATGGCCTCGCGTCGCTCCTTCGGGCTGGGCCCGGCCGGGTCCCGCGAGGAAGAGCCCGACCACCAGGTGCTCGCCGACGAACCCCAACCCCAGGCCTGGCTCCAGGCGGGGTCCCGCCCGCCGCACCGGCGACGTCACGTGCCTCGTTTTAGTCCTCGTCATAAGGGTTTTTGAACCGCTCTTCGCCTGACCAGTCACCCACAACCTGCTTGCCTTGGGAGACCCTTCCAGGATTTAGCCCCCGACAACATAGCCTCTGGGATCACCCAGGCACTGAAACCCCTCCACCACGTTAAGGTGGCGGTTCAAGGAACTATTTATATATTAAGTATTTTTCTCCTCTGCTGTAAAATTGTTTATGCACCAATAACTGGACCTTCTGTGTTTTCAGCTTCACTCAGAGACAAAATGGCTTCCAGAGCAGAGGAGGGTCTCTGCTGTCCGGTCTGTCAGGACGTCTTTAAGGATCCAGTTGTTCTGTCATGTAGCCACAGCTTCTGTAAGGAGTGTCTGAAGAACTGCTGGAGAGAGAAAGAAGTAAAAGAGTGTCCAGTTTGTAAGAGGAGATCTTCAATGATTAACCCACCTTTAAATCTGGCTCTGAAGAACCTGTGTGAGACCTTCATACAGCAGAGAGAGCAGAGAGCTTCAGAGGATCTCTGCAGTCTGCACTCTGAGAAACTAAAACTCTTCTGTCTGGACCATCAGCAGCCAGTGTGTCTCATGTCTGCAGAGATTCAGAAAAACACACCGAGCACAGATTCAGACCCATCGATGAAGCTGCTCAGCATCACAGAAGAAACTTCAGGAAACTCTGGAACCTTTAAAGGAGAAGCTGGAGCTCAGGAAGAAAGTTCAAGAGGAGTTTGATCAGACAGCAGAACACATGAAGGTCCAGGCCCGACACACAGAGAGGCTGATTAAGGAGCAGTTTAAGAAGCTTCATCAGTTTCTAGCAGAGGAAGAGGAGGCCAGGCTGGCTGCACTGAGGGAGGAAGAGGAGCAGAAGAGAGGGATGATGAAGGAGAAGATGGAGGCTCTGAGCAGAGAGATAGCAGCTCTTTCAGACACAGTCAGAGCCACAGAGGAGGAGCTGAGAGCTGAAGACGTCTCATTCCTGCACAACTACAAGGCTGCAGTGGAAAGAGTCCAGCGCTGCCCCCTGCTGGAGGATCCACAGCTGCCCTCAGGAGCTCTGATAGACCAGGCCAAACATCTGGGCAACCTGGCCTTCAACATCTGGAGCAACATGAAGAACATGGTGTCCTACACTCCTCTCATCCTGGACCCAAACACTGCTGGTTCAGAACTCATCCTGTCTGAAGATCTGACCAGTGGGACTAAAGGAGAGAAACAGAAGCTTCCTGATAATCCAGAGAGGTTTGGATCTCGGTCTGGTTGTTCTGTCCTGAGTTCTGAGGGCTTTAACTCAGGGAACCACAGCTGGGATGTTGATGTTGGAGACAGTGAATTCTGGGAACTTGGTGTGTTAGAAGAGTCTGTCCAGAGGAAGGGAGACATAGAGTCTGGATTGTTGGTTATAGGTTTCTATAAAGGTAAATACTCAGCATGGTCTCCACCATCTCCTTCCAAACGTCTCTCAGTTCAGAAGAAGCTCCAGAGGATCAGAGTGAATCTGGACTGGGACAGAGGAAAGCTGTCCTTCTCTGATCTGGACACTAACACACACATACACACCTTCACACACACCTTCACTGACAAGATGTTTCCATACTTCTGCACTGCTGGGTAAAGTAAAAATCTTACCCATGAAGATCTCAGTGAGCAAACAGCAGCTCTGATGTTCTCAGCATGAAGAACACAAAGTCCAAATGAAACCTTATTGATCTGATTGAAACTCAGTGTTTGAAACAGGAAACTGGAGATGATCTGATCTGATCTGACTGATCATCTGGTTGTTTTCAGGTCAGTTTCAGATCTGCTTCATAATCTGTCCAGATGCTACAAACTAAGACATGAAGTGGATGATGTGGAGTTTAGTTTGGTTCTGACAGCAGATCCAGGTGTGCTGATCATGAACAGGGAACAGGTGAGGTTAGTGGAGACATCAGGACCCTGGAGAGCTCTGCTGATGGAAACAAACTGAGATCCAAACATCCAGACTGATGAACGCTGCAGACTCAAGGTTTCTTCTTTCTTGGTTTGGTTCAGGAACATCTCAGATGATTTAGTCTAAAAGAAGATCCTGGTACTCCAGACTTCATGGTGTAGTTTTCTACTACAGGATTACTCGACAAATCTAGAAGGTTCTCTTTATCTCTTTTAGTTGAAGGTTTATAAAGATTTTCTGTTCCCTCCTGTTATTCCTGGGCCAACCTGCTACACATTTATTAATCATTAATACATGTTGGAGCCATTTGAAGCTCTGTTGCTTTGCATGAATGTCAGGGGTTTGAATCCTAGCCTGGGTTTCTCTCTGAATTCTACTTCTTCTCACAGTTTAAAACATGACTGTAAATTGGTCTTTGTTGTGTAACACAACCATTAATAAATAATTAGAAAATGTTGTAGGTGCAAGTCCCAGTGTAAATGCACGTGGAATGAAATGCTGGGATATATTTAATCCTCTGTCTGCCCTGTACATGATGGTTTGGTCGAAACCACCTCCAGCTTCATTATTCTGCATCAATCGGTTGCACCTGTCTTCTTTCTGTAAGATATTTTCTGCATTTTTGATGCAATAATCAGCAAAAGTAAAAATATGTAATAAATGTTGGTTCATTTATATAGTGCCAATTCCCAACACACTTGTCATCTCAAGACACTTTACAGCGACAATACTGTTAGATTCATTAAAACTTTCTTTTAAGAAAACCAGTTGACACACCCCTCCAGGAAGAGCTTGCAGTGACGACTTTCTCCTCCATTTTGTAGTAAACTCTTCAGCAATCCCTCACTCCAAGCATGGTTGTAGTGACAGTGGAGAGGAAAAACTCCCTCTTAACAGGGAGAAGCCTCCAGAAGAACAAGGCTCATTGTGAGCTGCCATCTGCTGAGGCCGACTGGGGTTTAAGGAGACAAAAACAGAGATACATAAAAAAGCAAATATACAAAAGGATGTCATGATCTTGGCACCAGTCATCGGTGCCAAGATCATGACAACCTTTTGTATATTTGCTTAGCTCTTCCCAGTTTTTATTATTACTCATAAGATCCACCTGTTCCAGTTCTTATTTAAACTGCTTGTTTCCAGACATCAGTGCCAGCTCTGAGAAAGGCAACTGTCAACCAGCTCCTCAGGCGGCCCCCTCCAGGAAACACTGAATTTGTCAAACTCGGAGAAACAGGACTACCCTGAAAAACAAGCCAAGCTCCAACATCTATAAAAAAAGGTGTTGATGGCAGCAGCATAGTGGATATTTAAGTCAAGTATGGAGTCACAGCCGAACAGGATAAGAACAGATTAACCTAAAATCATGAGTGGAACTGAATGAATACTGCAGAATAGGAGAAGAAAGATAGAATGAAATGGTACATGGCTTGTACTTATATAGCGCCTTTATATAAGTCAGGAGACTTGACCAAAGCACTTTACACCACATTCATTCACCCATTCACACACAGCCACAGCTGCCCTGGGCTTACTGAAAATGCCGCACACTGGTGCCACCGGGCCCTCTGACCACCATCAGTAGACAATGCAGGTGAAGTGTCTTGCCCAAGGACACAACAACACTGAAAGTCAGGAGTCGGGCTTCGGAACAAACCAGTCAATCCCAAATTTCAGGGCAAATTCTACCGCCCAACAATCTCACTGTCGCCCTGAAGCAGAATGATGGACAGCGTTGCTTGATGTTTGGGTGCTATGTCCAGCAGCCTAAACCAGTGTTTCCCAATCTTTTTTGACTTGTATATGGCTTTGGGCATTTTTCTTATTGTGAGTTCCCCTCTCAGTCAAAAGTATTGATGCTGGTCAAAAGGGAAATGTAAAATAACTGTTTATAAAAGAAAAAATATTTTACTTCATCTTTTAAGCATTTCTTTGAGCGTTTAATTCTTATAATTTTATGCTTTCAATCTTAAACATATAAACAACATAAATATGTTGCCTGGAAGTTAGTAAGGAATGGAAATCAAAATACATGCTAAATTAAATCATATTATAAACTTGTATTTATAAAACTGGTGCTCCTCTGAGTAACTCCCTTATAATCAGCGGACAGCTTCTAACTACAGTTTGTGGACTTTCTGATTTTAAAGAATTACAATAGTCCTGCCTTGTCCAGACAGGATATTTCAAATTTTTTGCAATATTCTGTAGATGTTAAGAAGGAAATTCTAGAAATCTCTTTTTATATGGGATTTAAATGACAGGTCCTAATCAAAAATCACAAGTTTTTTACTTTATAATCTGAGATTAATTTAACCCCATCCAGATGAAGTGACTGACTAATCAGCTGTTCTTTCAAACAAATCTAGTACAGACAATAACTCGTGTTTTGTCTGCATCCAGAAACAGAAAGTTACAAGTCATTTGGGTTGTTATGTCTTTAAGACTTGCCTGTAGTCTATGCAATGGGTTAGCTTCATCTGGATTTATAGACGGATATAGCTGAGTATCGTCAGCATAACAGTGAAAATTAATCCCTGGCTGTCTAATATTCCTACCTATTGGGAGGATATACACTGCTCTAAAAATAAAGTTAACACTCAAATAAGACATCCTACATGTAGATAGATAAATGAATGAAATATGCTCATTGAGTATTTTTTTTCTACAAAGTCATCTGTCCTGACAACAATTTATCCCAAGTCTAACATTGTCCAGCATTAGGAGGAACCCAGGGCCAACCACACCAGCAAATGGCCTCACAGGGGGTCTGATGATTTTATGTTGGTACCTAATGGCTGTCATGCTACCTGTGGTGAGCATATGGAGGGCTATGCAGCTCACCAAAGAAATGCCATCCCACACCATTACTGACCCACTGCCAAATTGGTGATGTTGTAGGATTTTTTGGACAGCAGATCACTCTCAATTGTGTCTCCAGACTCTGTCATGTCTGTGACATTTGCTCTATGTGAACCTGCTTTCATCTGTGAGGAACAGGTTGCCAGTGACAAATATGCCAATCCTGCAGTTCTCTGGCAAACATCAAGCACCCTGCATGATCTGGGCTGTCAGCAGAACCTCCACCTGTGGACATCAGGCACTCATACCATCCTAAAAGAGTCGGTTTCTAAACGTTTGTGCAGACACATGCACATTTGTGGCCTGCTGGAGGTCATTTTGCTGGGCTCTGGCAGTGCTTCTCCTATTACTCCTTGCACAAAGGCATAGGTAGAGGGAATGCTGTTGGTTTGTTGCCCTCCCACGGCCTCCTCCACATTTGCTGGTGTCCAGTCTCTGAACAATAAGCTGAAAGACGCAACTAACCTTCTTGCCACAGCTTGCATTGATGTGCTATCATGGATGAGCTGCAAAACCTGAACCACTTGTGTGGGCTGTAGAGTCTATTTCATGATACCATGAGTGTGAAAGCACCACCAACATTCAAAAGTGACATTCAAACATCAGGCTGGGAAGCATAGGTACTGAGAAATGGTCTGTGGTCCCCACCAACAGAACCAGTCCTTTATTGAGTGTGTCTTGCTAATTGCCAATAATTTCCACCCATTGTCTAATCCAATTGCACAACAGCATGTAAAATTGAAGGTCAATCACTGTTGCTTCCTAAGTGGACAGTTCGATTTCATAGAAGTTTGATTTGATTGAAGTTCTTTTTTAACTTCACTCAGTGTTTCACTATGTTAATCGCCTAAGCATGACCAACTGCAGAAGCTCAGGTGACATCACGTCTGTTTGTGACAGACAGGTTGAGTCATGTCCGTGCCTCAACCCAACAACCACTATCGCAGCCATCCTACCAGCCTCAATCTATTCCTGCTTTCTTCCCGCATGAAGACTACAGCTAAGCTCCATACTAGCTTGGACATTTTCAACAGTTTGTAGGCATTCTGTAAAATAAAACATCAACCAGGACAGACCTGTGCTGGGCTAGGTAAGCAACTAGGAACAAGAATTTTCTAGAAACACAAATGTTGGGAGCAGTGGCACCGTAAAGGCGAGATGTTCTTATATCTACTCTCTTTAAAATTAATAGAATACAGAGTGTTTGTGTCGGCCAAGTTGACACATGCCGAGCAGACTCAATCTTCTCATTTAAGAGCTTACGTGTTACAACAAGCTCCATGTAAGTCCATTGTCATGGATGCTGGATGAATACTGGGCTGTCACCTGAAGATGGCTGGAAGGACTGGAGGAGGATGGCTTGACCTTCCCAGTTCCCAGCGCTCCAGGGGCTACTAAGCAGGTTACGAGGAATGCATCCCACAGAGGGAGGCCGACCGCAGCTAATGATCGGCATGCAATAGGGCGAAACTTCGGCGCTGAACATCCCCTGGCCGGCAACTCAAGATTCCAGAGAAGCTGAAAAGGACGCATGGCGCAGGCCAAGATGCTGCTATATTTTGCGTCAACGCAGCGGCCACAAACTAAACGACTGTACGGTTTCAATTGCGGCGACTCTGGAGATGGGCACATCGGCACGGACTCTGGACACCACCCCAACCTTTACCTGATGCTTGGGATTTTGTTGTATTCGGCGACCTTCGTGCTCCAGAAGGCTGCTAAACTGAGCCATGGGAAAGGTAAGATGGTATTGGGTTTCCGAGTGCGTTTGGTTTGTGCCGATTACTGGCTGCAACCTGCTCGAATGAAATTTGCTGAATTACACTGACTCCACTAGAGACTGGACCTTACCGGATGCAACTTATGACCTGACAAAAGGTCTATTAGAACCCTCCTTGGAGAAAATGAGGAAGACGAAGTACCCTCAGAAAAGAGGAGGGAAGAAGGCTTTTAACCATTGTTTGCCTCGCAAACTATAGCCTCCATGGGAAAAAGCATTCGATTTTCACTATTTTTTCCCCCTGTCAGACCCAGACCCTCAGCTTGTTTTGCTCTATGCTTTCGCTTCTCTCAGCCTCGGCTATATGACAACTCTTGTCAGTGTGAGGTAACAGGTCCCTGTCTTTGATTCTGAGATCCACCCATGGTTACGCCTACGCGAAGCTGGCGGCCAGCAAACCCTGGCAGAGATAATCCACACAAACCATCGCCCCTCCCCATTTGCGGGGACCTGCTGTACTCGAGCCTCAAGGGGAGATTTATCATCCACACCCAGTGTTGGAGTTCGGGCGAAATATGTAGGGTTGACAGCTTAAGAAGAACTGAAATACACAATTATGGATACAATTCCTGCAGGAAGGAGAGACAGTTGAACCCCAGACTCAAATGCACTGTCTCCCACTGGACCTCCTCCACAGAGCATTTTATTAACAGAACATGACACATGGTTACAAACACGGTATTTGTTCTGACAGAACAATTGATCAGTTCATGAAGACAGAATGCTCCATCAGAATGACAAGGCAGGATGGTCTCCTGACTGAATCATGAGACAGGAGTGGAGCATCCCCTTGCAAAAATGTTTCATAAGCACATATTCATTTTATAATCAACATTGAATAAACCTAACATTCCCTCCTCTTGTGCATATAAACATTAGCATGTAGCACTTCTAAAAAGATTTTTACTATACACATCATAAATGCATTGCAGATAGGGAATTCAGTAATCAAAGATCAATATGCAAAAAACAAAAATATGAAAAGGATTAAAATGTAAAACTTAAGCAAAAATGTAAGATTTATCAAGAATGTAAAAAGCTTCAAAAATCTGTCCCTTGAGTAGGCAAAACCTCTTTAAATCTTCAACTCATCCAGAGCGGTCTGTATGAGTACAAACATAACAGTCCGTTTTATTCAAACCTTCAGCAACGCGCTTGGAATGCTGCCACCACATATTGGCACCATAGGGATGACTTGCTGTGGATCCATCAAAAACCATTCTGGTTTTTCTTTGTTTCAGGCGGTCAGTTTGAGTCCCTAAGAGCACCAGTCCAATGGTCACCATCAGGCAGCAGAGCCACTTTAGTTTTCCCATCTTCACCAGTCCTTCCAAGGAAGCACCCACTAACCAGGACACTAAGGGATTGGGTTAGGTTGTTTTCTTCACCAGCGTTGAGGGCGAAAAGCTCTAAATTGCTTAACCCCATTTGTAGCTGGGCTTCACCACAGATCCCTACCTTAGTTCGTGGGGTCCCTGTGAAGGTACAGTAACTGGGCTTCCTGTTGGGGAGAGTCTTTAATCAGCTTTTGGCAATTACTTTGGTTTGGATCAAAGTGTGTCTCTCCTGGATCTTCACAGCGGTTGGAGTTGCTAGTCGCACAATGTATGGTCTTTCACACCTTGGAGCTGCCCAATTTTCCCCTTGATGATTTTAATCAGCACTCGGTCTCCAGGCTTCAGGCCTTCCTGTGGGAAAAACAAAAGGAGCTCTGGGCAGATTACATGTTCTTCACAACATGTGAGACATGCTCTGCAAATATTTTAAAGTAGTTATTTAATCCTGCAGTTGGATTAAAATACTTGTTGTACTATACTCAATATCCCTCCTCTGGAGACATGATAAACTCATGGCTCAAAATAGCTGCTGCTTTTCAATCAGAATCAGAAATACTTTAATAATTCCAGAGAGGCTCAAGAAATTATATTTTCTTATGCATATATATATATACTTCAGTTACAGTTTTATATATATATATATATATATATATACACACATCCAACTACACAATATAATAAAGATAAAAAATAAGAATATGGGGGAACTATTGTTTCCACGGGTTCTCTTTAACCCTTAAGAGTAGGACACTACAGGTATGAGCCTATCACCATGAGACTGTAACAACACAGAGGTCATATAACTTGCTTAACCATCAACTATTTGGATGCACGGTTTTTGATAATTTTACAAAGCTAAGACAGTTGCTGAGAAAAGTTCTACATTCAGCTTTGTGAATTGCTGTCTGCTACTCTGACATAGCTATTAGTGTGTCATAAAAAAAAACTTAAGAAAAGCTGAGTTTTTTTTCATAATGTGGAATCTAAGCCCTGCAGTAATTGCACAATTCTAAAAAGACATTCTTGTAGCTTTTTACCTTCTTCTGAAATAACATGGCCCAAACAACAAACTTATTTCTGCACCCACTAAATTTTTCTATAACTGGTTTTATACTTTCCTTTGCTTCACATTTTAGCAGATATTGTTTTAACCTTGGCCTGTATTGCAATTTAGGAACTATTTTAACTGAATCTACAGTTGTCAACAGTCCTACATCAAATTTTCCTGTAGACCACAAAGCATTTGGAATATCTTTGAAATCATTTTCATCAAATTGTGATAGCAAAGAATGCTGAGTTATTTTAACACATGCTAAATCTTGAACCTGGGGTTTTACATCGAACAGAATTTTATAAGGCTGTTTCCATAGTTGGAAAAATAGACATGGAGCAGAAATGCTAAGCATGTTGTATAAAACACAGAAGGATTTAGTTGCAACACCATTACATGTATTATTCATACAGCCTTCATTCCCCCCAGCGTGGGGAAAATTGCAATGCCTAATTTTCCATCAAGTCTCACTTTAACAGATTAATGGGGTGAGTTGGTGATATTACTACAAAAACATGCAACCTTGCAACCTTTTTCCTGTTTGAAGGTCTTCTATTTCTATTACCCTTGACATACATTCCTAGAATGTTTGACCATTTGCTGATTTTACAGAAAGTAGCATTTTAGATGGTTTTTAGCATTTACATTATCTTTAACACAAGTATTACAGGCTCCTGATTCGCATATAAGTCTAACTGCCTGTCCATTAATTGCTAGAACTATTCATGTTTTTGGGAATGAGCCCGAATGTATCACATGTGTGTCAGCTGCTTTTTAGCTCTGCTGTAACTTCCCTCTGCAGCATGTACATCTTTTGCCACTACCCCTTTGTCTGTAGGCTCTAGCACTAATTGCAATTTCCTTAAGAAATCTCTGCCTAATAGATTAACTGTACAGTCTGGGCTTAACACAAAATCAGCTTCCACCTTGAATCTCTCTTCATCAGATATCAATTGTTTTTCAGAAACGCGCTGAACCACCATTCTCCCATCAGCAGAGACTACAATGATCCATTTTGATCCCGGTTTAATCTGAGGTATTGTATCCCTCAGAACAGATTTATCGGCCCCGGTGTCACACAAGCATTTTACTTTTACTCCTTAAATGTTTAAATGCCAGTATGGTTTTTCTGATGTGTTTAAAAAAGAAAGGAAAATTTGCTGTAGGTCCAGGACCTCCACTGGGTCCACAATTAACTGCAATTTTTGCTGGGGTGCACATGACTCCTGGTGTCAGGGCTGGTCATAACATTGGTGACCGGGGAGGGTCACTCTCTTGGGGGGTCTGGACATTCTCGAGCAAAGTGGCCCTCACTTATCACTGATTATAGCACCTATTGTTGCTCTCTATGTGACCCCTTGTTTTTCCCCTGTGACCACCGGCCCCTCCCTTGAGCCCAATTATGGTCCAGACTACACTTCATAGCTTTTTCTATGTTTTAGCTTGCACAATCCACCTATTTAATCCCTCTATTTTTTTATTCCCTGTATGTAGCTTGCATGACTAAAATCATTTTCTGGTGGATTATTTATTTAAAAATTTTTGGTTCCGAACCTAATAATTTTGGAGACCCTGCAGGCGCATTAGGAAGGCTGTCAACTGGATCAATGCTGCAGTCACCGATCCACCGACAGACCCCCCTGTTGGGATCCTCAGGCTTGCCCACCAGAGGGAGCCGAGGATCCTCTTCTGCTCTCTTTGTTTTTCCCTTAGGGTTTGGAGTTACTGTGGGGATCTGGAGAATACCCTCTGTCTGCCAGCAGGATGCGCTGTGGGTCTTCTGGAGCTGGAACCTTCCTGCACACCTGTTCCCAATCCTCTCATTAGGAAGACCTCTCCTTTATAAGCTCCTGCCTGACCTTGATCCCCGCTCTGCCAGTGTTGATCTTAATTGGTTAGCTTCCTGAACCTTCTGCTATAGACTGAGTCTTGGTTGTTTCCTAGGTTGAGACCAGATTCTAATCTCTCCTTTTCTGTGCCTCTCAGGAATCCTGTCTCCTCGTGAAGCTCTGGATGAGCTTAAACCCCAGTCTCCTCGTGAAAGCTCAGGATGAGCTTAACCTCCTGTCTCTTCGTGAAAGCTCAGGATGAGCTTAATTTCCTGTCTCCCTGTGAAAGTCCTGTCTTTCGTGAAAGCTCTGGATGAGCTTAACCTCCTGTCTCCTTGTGAAGCTCTGGGAGAGCGCCCTCACTGGAACCCTGTCTCTGGTCTGCAGCTCTGGGAGAGCTGTGTCACAGTAAACCAGTCTCAAGTCAGAAGCTCTTGGAAAGCCCAACCTGCTAACCCGCCCTGTTGAGCCAACCCGAGGATCCCTACGTGGTTTGAACTTGAAGACTTCTTTGAGGAGTTTCCCTAGAGGTTCCCATGTGGACTATCCCCTGTTGTTCCCTGTTATCCAGCCATCCCCCGCTCCCTGCACAGACTCCAGTGAACCAGCCCCAGACCCATTTCAGTCCCAGTGTTAAAGTTTGTGATTTTGGACTTTATTAAACATTTTGAACTTTTCCCCTGCCTCCTCCGTGTGTGTTCTGCATCTCGGGCTTGCCTCCGTTAACCCATCATGACACCCCCCACTGCTGCAAATTCTAGCTGTGTTTAAACTGTGTTTCATTATTTTTTTGATGCACAACTTAAAAGACCCACAAACATGACTTTAAAGACAGAAACACATAACATTAGAAGACGAACAAACACAACATTAGATCTATTTATTTAATTTTTAATAATAACATATCTACTTTGAGCATGTATATCAACAACTCGCCATTTTGAGCTCATTTATTTATTTATATATTTATTTATTTATTCATTTATTTATTTATTTTTTCTAGCCAGAAAATAACATTTCTCCATTGATCTACTTTCACACACCATCTATTTCATACTTTTACTTACACTTCTACAAGTATTTTAAATTACTTGGATCAATCTGACACAAACTTTCCATACCCCTTATGATCTTCTCTATACTCTTCCCTGAACCTTTCCTTTTTAATTCTTTTACCTCCCTGGCTCACTTTAGTTCTAGTTCTAATATTTTATTATTTTGGAATATAGGCGTCCCTCAAAGCCATATTTTTTTTAAACCCATATATTCAAGTGTTTATTTTTTGTTGGATCCTGCGCTTCTACAAACTTCTAATCATAGATTTTAAATTATCCCTAAATTTATTTTGACCTTTACCCATTTTAAAGAATTTAGTCCAGCACAAACACCTAGGGTATTCTACGCACTGGATGTTTATTCAACAGGACAGCACCCAAACACTGTTGTGGTAATTTCTGCTTCTACCTCTTCAGGTGAGAAATTCTTGCCTCTGCATCCACAAGAGCTGTACTGTATTAACCCCTGCTGTGTTAGCATGAAACAACAGAACCTGAAAGGTTTGATTGTTTTCCTCACACACTCTCACACAGTCACACCTATTTTAAGGCCTATTATATTTTTTTATTTTTAACCAACATAGACACAAAACACCTATCATTATGTGTACACTTTGGAGTCTCCAACTCCAGGCCCTCGCATGCACCGGATAACCAGATGCCGTATCTGTCAAATATCCCTGCTGCGGCAGCTGCAAACCTCACTATCTCGAGAACAACACAGAGTCCCATACTCTAACGCACAGAATACCCAGAAGCCATATCCGTCAACAAGACTTGGTCTTGTCAAATATTCTTGCGATTACAGCTGTAACTTAAATGGTCCTAGACCAACTTCTGATCAAAAGCTTCAGGCCTACCCTTTGTCATGTAGAATCAGTTCCTCTGGAGTCGTCACCAAGATGCACAGGGCAGGGTTGGAGCAAACTGGCCCCGTCCAGCGAAGAGAGGACGGCTGTCGACAGATTCTTGGCCTTGGTCCCACACGGTCCTGGACAATTGGATCTTGACTCCTGGGTTTCTGCACCAGAACATGACACATGGTTACAAACAGAGTATTGTTCTGACAGAACAATTGATCAGTTCATGAAGGCAGGATGGTCTCCTGACTGAATCATGAGACAGGAGTGGAGCATCCCCTTGCAAAAAATGTTTCATAAGCACACATTAATTTTATAATCATCATTGAATAAACCTAACACCCAGATCACTTAGCTCTCTGGGCTTGGCCCGTGAAAGGTGGAATTTCAATCCCTCCAGAGGTGATCGACACCACACCAAATGCTAGGGCTGCAGTAGTAAATTTTAGAAAAATGGTGTGGGGAAAGAAAGGTCATTCTTTTTCAACGTTCAGTGGTGATGTGCTGCACTTTCTGAAGACCTTGTTGGAAAAAGGTAAGTCCTTTTCAACAATTAAGATTTATTTAGCTGAGTTTTTTCTTGTCATGTAGGGTTTGGTAATAAACCTGTGGGTCAACACCCCTTAGTATGTTGTTTCATTAGTGGGGCACAACATAAGTTGCCAGTTTCTAAGCCTGTTATCCATTATTAGATACCAGTCTGGTGCTGGGTACCCTTTGTCATCAATTAGTGAGGATCCAGTCATTTTCAGAAACTCCCATCAAACTCTAAAAAATTTGCCAATACTGATGGTTTTGAAACTTATATGCATTCTATGTTAAAACTAATGAATGGAAGATCTGCAACTTTAATATTAAAAGATACAGTACATTGTTTTACATCTAACCAGAACTTCTAACAGATCTTGTGAGTTGTGTTTTAGGGATTTACAGATATATACCTAAATATTTTATATTGCCTGAGTGCAATTGTATATTGTTGGCCTTTTGGAAACTACAATTATTAGGTAAAACTGTGGATTTTGACCAATTTATAGAGCAATCTAAGATTCTGGAGATAGATTCTAACTATTTAATTACTCAAGAGAGTGAGGTTTTTGAGTCCTGGATAATTATACACATATACATACATAATACATCATCTGCATACAGACTGATTTTATGTTCTATGTTTCTGCATTTAGTACCTTTAATATCATTGGTCTGCCTGACTGATGCAGCTAGTGGTTTGATAAAGAAACATGAGGAAGTGAGCAGGCATCTCTCCCAGGTGCCCCTCTCAGGATTAAAGCTATAAGAGGTTTGATTATTTGTTCTTATTCAAAATGTTGTGGCGTGGTATAGTATTTTTCATACAACTTTTGAAATTGTTACATTTTTAAAGCTGCACCTTAATGGGAATATGGAAGATTTTTTTCTAAATCTCACTGCATGAAAAGTGAGATTTTCGTCCCCGTAAACTCCCGCGCAGATCTGCCTGATTTTAGATCGGTTTCAGGCAATTTGCAACCCACGCTTATCCGCGTTTGTCGTGCCACAAATTGTCGGAAGCGGACTCTGACGTGACGTAGGTGGAGAGCGATCAGCTGTGCTAATGGCCCTAATTAGCATATATGGTGCGGCAAACCAGCGCGGCTGGCCAGGTCTGGCTTGAATAGCCTACTCTTCTCTCCAGTATTGGCTGAAACCACTATTCTCAAACAAATGGAAATAAGCAAGTGATTGGCAGCAAAACCACCGCGTGAAAGCCACGCATGGGAACTTGAACATTCTTACTCAGTATTGAGCAGCAGTACTCTCATTAGAAGATTACTGAAGTGAAATTAAACAAGTGATTAGTTGGCATATATATATATTTACATATATATATTTATTCGCATATATATATATATATATATTTATTCATTCATATATATATATTCATATATTTATTCATTCATATATTTATTCATTCATATATTTATTCATTCATATGCTGTGTATTTATGTTATCCTACACTACTACACAATTATTATGCTACCATCAAGGACATGGATGAATTTACAGAAATAATGAAGATTTGCCAGGAAGCTGTTTATATGCAAAGAAAGAGCTTGATTAAAACACACACAACTATATACAACGCGTATCCAAACACATGCGTATCTAAAAATCACAACCCGCGTGAGCGGGTCCGTTTGCTTCACCGGGGTTGGAGGTAACAGGCAGCATTCCCTCCGAGGGCAGGTCCGATGTGCAGATGCCTACTGTGGCGTGGGCCCTGTTCTTCGACATCGCTTCCCAACGGGACTGCAGCTTAACACACAGAGTTCAGTGAGATCCGGCCTACCAAAATGGCGGCGACCGTACAATCCATCAGAGACTTACCACCGGCGGCGCCATCTTCTTCGTCGGGACGCCAAGGTAGCGCGGCGGTGGCGGACTTCCCAAGAGTTCCACTTCCTCATCTGCCAGCACACTCTGCCTCCGCCTTCAGCAGCTGAAAAAAAAAATGAATCAACCAGCGCACTGCATATGGACACAACGTCATCTATCAATGCACCCGAAAAATAGTCACCAAATAAAGTCTTACCCTCTTTCCCGGCTGCAGCCCGACTCCGAGCAGATAGCTCATGCAGCCTCGCGCGTAGCTTTCAGCTGGCTAGCAGCGTATCTGAAGCTTCCTGCATACCGTTTCATAATACGCCTTACAGGCAGCTGGAAAACAATTAAATGAGAGTGGTATGAATAAAAAAATCAAACGCAAGTCACAGTAACAAGGAAGAAGAAAACATTAAAACAAGTCACTTACACACAGGAATGTTCGTCTTTATCAACATCGTGCAAATCCGAGCAAATAGGTCACCGCCTCATTGTGAGCTGACTGTAGTCTGTGAAAAAAAAAAGTACAGCTATGAGTGGGGTATCCATCCGTATCCATGTCCTTTTACCGCGTAGAATGAAAGCATATTCTTTAAACCTTACCCCTGGCCGGTTCATAGCGCTTTGCAATTAGTCTCCGAGTTGTTAAGACGGCATAATGCTTCCTGTGAATCACAAAAAATACACTTTAGTAAAGCTTTAGGCTAGGCTGCTTTTAGCTTACCCTAGCTAGGCTAGGTTGTCTTTAGCTGCCTAGCTAAGCTAGGCTGCTTTTAGCATAGCTACCAGCATATATTTACCGAGCATATATTTACATGCTAGCGTGGCGTTGTGCACCCGTCTCTATATCCCGCGAGATTGTGTTTCCTCGGGACAGTGAGTCATAGGGTGGCCAGGCTGTCCAGCTTTTAGGGCGGACAGTCCGGATTTTCATTGTATTGTCCGGGCGTCCGGCGCTTGCACTCCAGCTTCTGATGGGTATGTGTCTTCCTTTACCCCCAGATTCCACATACTCATTACGTGCTTCCGCCTCGCTCACGGACGGAGTACTTGTCTGTCTTCTTTCTTCTTTGCTCTGAAGTTTAAGTATGGCGGCAAATAAACTGTTAGTAGCATTATCAGCCACTTTTACCGGTATGGAGTGTGGTTCGTGATGGTTTAAAATATTGATCCTGATACATTCTACCCTAACTTCTTCTAAACATATATTAACACACATTAAGAAAAATATGATCCTTAATATAAATGTTATTTGTGCAATAGCTTTTTGGTGGCATTTCATATCTTTCTACAAACAAACACACTGCCTATAATTAAATTCTATGGAAATGGCCTCCTCGTTTTCTTTAGAAATCGAATAATTATTTGTATGTGTTTTAGTTCCGAAATTTTTTCCTCAAAAGTGTTCAATAAATTACCCTCTCCCTCTTAATGTCTTCAAACTCTCTTCTCATATATCTTCTCTCTTTTTCATATTTATGACACTCTAATATAAATATGTTCTATGGTTTCATATTTATCACAGTAAAATCACATTTGCCTCGCTTTTTATGTTTTTTGGTATTTTAAAAAGTATTTTCTCAAGTCCTGTATGACCAAAATCTTAACCTGCTGGTCACTCTTTCTGTCCTTTTCTGCTTTCTTCTTCCATTTCTTCTTTCTCCTACCATCTTCTGAATTTTATAAAACCATCTTCCCTGTTTTATCTTCATCCTTAATCTTGGCTACAAATTTCCATGGTGCTTCTCTTTAATAATACTCTTTCCTCTTGATTTCGATTTATTTTAACTATAAAACTATGGCCGCAAAGCTTAATTGCTCCTTTTTGCTATTTTATCTGCTCCTCTCGCTTCCTTCCACTTCAATATGTAAGCTGAAACTCCCGCCACAAATGTAATCTGGTCAGTCCTTATGTTTCAGATTCTGGAACAGTGTATGATTTGCTTCTGATAAAATGTCCATCCTACTATCTGTATGCCGTGTCTGTCATGTAAATCAATGAGAGCTGTTCCACATCCGCCAATAATATCCGCCCACGTACGTCTTCTCTGTCCTTCACCGTCTGTAAAATACGGAGCTTAGCTTTCATTTTTTGCTCCCCTCCGGTCCGCTCCATAGATCAAGACCCGCTATTGCAATTCTTACACAAACAGAAAAAAGAATGTAGAGAAGCACCAGTTTGTCAAATTAAATTATAGTAAAAACAGAATGGTGTCTAGTAAATTGTATGGTTAGTTTGCAAGTGGTTATTCCCAAAACAAAAAAACACTGGCCAAATTTCAGATTTTATTTCCTGGCAAAGTCATTCACCAAGGTTTTATCCATTAACAGTAAAAAAAAATTTCTGAATTTTTAATCAATATTCTAATAATTCGCAAATAAAAGCATTATATCCTTCATAAATGTCGCTATGAAAAATGTTCTCTCCCAATCTCTGCTCTCAAAAAAATGAACCTTCCTTCTGCAAAAGATGTCTGGAGAGCAATTCCCAAAATTAACACACATAAAATGATTGAGTTAATTGAAGAATTTCAGTTTGTAGTCCCCACTGATTAATTTACTTTAACTACTGCTTATTATTTTATTTATTTCTTGCTTTATTTTATTTCTTATTTTTATACTTTCTGCCCAGCCTGTGCATTTACCTTTATTTTTCAAAAGCAGGAGTTGTGATCATTTCTTCTTGTATTGAAATATTTGTTATTGACTTGTTGTTTGAGATTGTTATTGTTTTCTTATATATTCAATAACAAAAAAAAAAAAAGTGGAAATCTAAAAAAAAAAATTAACCACATACTTTAATTAAATAAATCAATTCAAGCTAAAATGTAAGAGTCTATAATTAGGCTATACTGAGCCTGATCTATTTCTACCATCTATTTGGGGGATATTTATTGCCACACTTTGGGCCACTTAAAACCAATTTAGCATGCTGACCTATGTCCTTATGACCACAGTGTACTAATCTTCTGATGGCTACTTCCAACAGGATAATGCGCCATGTTATAAAGTGAATCATCTCAGAATCATTTCTTTTGAAACTTTTCCACTTAAGTAATTGTGAATTGAGCATATTGACAGACAAATATTTTATTTTTATCTTAAATGCAAATTTAAAAAAAAATAATTACTGCTCTAAATGTATTGCTCTGTCAGCTAAAAGATCTGTTTGGTCTCTATACTTTTTAATTAAATAAATCAATTCGCTAAAATGTAAGAGGCTATACCTGATCTCTTTGTATCAGAGATTTTTTTGTCTAGGGTTGCAGGGGCAAAAACCCTCTGCAACCCTGGTTTGCATTTGTATAGCTCACAGCATGTTCATTTACATGTTAAAGCCTCCCCTAGAATTCCATGGGGGAGGCATGGGGGGAACACTGCCTAAGAAATTCCACGCCAATTTTGACAATTTACGGGAGTTTTCGCCGAAGCCTGCAAATTGCCGTGATACCGTCATAACCTGAAGTTCCCACCCAATCTACAGTGCCCCAGTATATTGACGAAAAATCCCACTTTTCATGCAGTGTCTGTTGCCTATCCTGACTTGAAACTTTAGGGTTGGCTGGAATGCAAAATTAACCACTTCAGCTTTGTTCTGATCTCTTCATCTCTACAGAAACTCAGAAAATAAGAAATAAGGCTGAAAAAATAAACCAAGTTTTTTTTTACATTGTTACTGAGATCAATTTAACTTCAAAATTAAGTGACTGACAAATGCTTTTTTTTTCAAAGACTTTGGTTCCAAGACTATTCTGTTTTTCTGCATTTAGATGCAAAAGTTAAGAGTTATCCAGTTCTTTTTTTTACTCAAGACATGCCTGTAGTCTATGTAAAAGAGTTACCATCAGTATTAATGAACAAACATAGCTTACCAACAAAGGAAAGGAATTGCCACGGTCTTGATTCTGTTATGTTTTTTCTTTTGCTCCATGTTTTCTAGTTTTATTGGTTTAATTATATTTTGTTCCGAAAATTATTCACTCGGACTTGGTTTCCAAGATTTTGAAAACCAAGTCCCGCGGATTTTTTTTGAATTTTACGGAATGACTATGACCTGATGACTGAGAATCTTCTTCTCAGCATATTCCTATTTTGTTGTATTTTTTTCTGTTGGTTCTAAGGTTTTTATTACCAGCCCCAATCTGCTCTTAGTTCCTCTTTGTTCAGTCCACCATAACACAATACACTTCTTGTGCAGTTCCTCAGTGCTGATTCCTCGCCTCACTTCACCTTACCCTCGCCTCATCCTGGCTCATGATTGTTTTCCCATGTCTCCATGGTTCTGGTTTGTCTTATAATTTTCTATGTTTGAATTTTGGATTTTGGATTCCTGCCTCTGTTACCTGTGTTTATTTCATTAAAGCTACAAAGACTCACCTCTGCCTCCTCTGCCTTCTGCATTTGGGTCCTCTCTAAAACCTCCAAATTGTGACAGGATTATATATATATATATATATATATATATATATATATATATATATATATATATATATATATATATATAAATCAAAGGTTTACTTTACAGCTATCTTAAAAGACTGAGGTACATATAACAGGGATAGATTCCCACTTTGATGGTGCAGCTCTTTCTCTTCTAGGAATCTAGGCCGAATTTATTAGTCCTCCAAAACACTGACAACCCAGGGTGCAGACCAGGAGGCAGAATCTAATTTAATGACCTCTCTGCAGCTTCTACTGTTACCTACCCATACCTATCATTTATTCGTGTTCGCTATGACCAAAATAAAATAAATTACAAAACAATCCTAAACGTGTAATATAATACTATATATATTATATAGTATAGTACTGGATAATATAATTAAATATAATTGAAATTCAAATAACTCAAATTGGGGAAAAAGTCAAAACGATTAAATGTGGTTTGTTTAACATAAGGCCTCTCTCTTCAAAAAGTCTGCTAGCTAATGATTTGATTTGTAATAATCACATTGATTTATGTTGTCTTACAGAAACTTGGCTGCAGTAAGAGGATTATGAGAGCACAAATGTGTCATGGTCCTGGTCTGATTTTCTGTTCCTGTTATCCATTTGTTGTCCTCTGCTGCCCCTCTCTTTGTGTCCTCCCTTCCTCTGTTTCTCTGTCCTTGCCAAGCACCTGCTGCCAATTTCCTCGTCAGCTCTCTCTCTGTCTCTGACCCCTCTTTAAAGCCCTCCCTGTTCAGTTCCTGTTTGCTGGATCCGCGCTCAAACATCCTGTCTCAACTTCTGTCTGTGTACCCCATCATCTCCCTGGCTCCTAGTTTGGATTTACCACCGATGTCTCCTTGGTTCAGGTTCTGCCTGCTGTTTACTTCTTTGGACTCTGATTCCTGCTCCTGGATCTGTGAACTTTAATAAAACCACTTTAATTCACCTCTGCCTATTGGTCTCTGCGTTTGGGTCCTCCATACAAACACCGACTCATGACAAAATGAGGCAACTCCATCAAAACACCATTTATATTTTCACATACCCGGAAGTTTACTGGGCGCAGGAGGAGGAGGTAAGCAACATAATATTTCAAGTCTGACTTTACTGATTACTGCCAAAGCAGTTAATACTTCGGAAACATTTAACCCTTAATTTCCTTCATCCAAAATTGCAAAACAAGAAAACCTCTTCTTTTTGTAACTTTGTATATCGTCCACCAGGTACATCACTACTCTGAATTTGTAGAGATGAGTTTTCAGGATTCCATACCTGATTTGGTTTTGAATACTGACCAGGGTCATCATAGTGGGGGGATTTTAATATCCATGCTGATATTGAAGGTGGGGATAGCTTAAGAGCAGCCTTTTAATGCTATCTTAGACATATTGGCTTTATTCAAAGTGTGAATAGTCCCACACATTCTCATCTTCATGCTTTGGATCTTCTTGTGCTGACATAATGCATAGAATGTGAAGAAATAACAGTATATCCCTTCACAACCCTGTCCTCTCTGACCACTCTCTTTAATAACATTCAGGATTACTGTAACAGAAGCCTTCTGCCTCCCCCAAAAGAAGGGTAAATTTTAGCCTTTAGCAAATCATTATCAGATAGTGCAGTTATAATTTTTAAAGAATCAGTTTCACTTTCTCTCTCCTCCTCTCCAGTGTCAGCTGAGCAGTGCTTCGTGAAAGAGTGCAAAAGCTTAGTTTATCCCCCTTCACAGGTTAATGATTTTGTTGATGGGGCTGCTAGTTCTCTGTGTACTGCCTTAGACAACGCAGCTCCTTTGAAAATGAAAACTGTTAAAAAATAGAAAGTTGGCTCCTTGGTTTAACGCAGAGCTGCGGACTTTGAAGCAAAATGCTAGGAAACTGAAGAGAAGAAAATACCACAGGCCTATGGGAATCCTCTACCTAGTCTGGAAAGATAGTTTGCTGCTGTATAATAGGACCCTTTGTAAAGCAAGAGCAGCGTATTTCTCCTCATTAATAGAGGGGAATAAGAATAATCCTAGATATCTTTTTAATACCATTGCCAAACTCACCCAGAGGCATAGCTTAGTTGAGCCGTCGATTCCACCTGCTCTTAGCAGAAATGATTTTATAGGATTCTTTATAAATAAGATTGATCTTATTCCCCCTCCCTGGGCTGTCACCTTATCATGGTGGAGGGGTTTGAGTGTCCCAATGATCTTAGGAGCTATGCTGTCTGGGGGCTTTATGCCCCCTAGTAGGGTCACCAAAGGCAGACAGGTCCTAGGTGAGAGACCAGACAAAGAGCAACCCAAAGACCCCTCATGATGAGTACTACAAATGGACCTAGTGTTCCCTCGCCCGGACGCAGGTCACCGGGGCCCCAATCTGGAGCCAGGCCTGGAGGTGGGGCACACTGCCGAGCACCTGGTGGCCGGGCTTTTACCCATGGAGCCCAGCCAGGCACAGCCCGAAGAGGAAACATGGGTCCCCTTCCAATTGGCTCACCACCTGTAGGAGGGGCCAAAGGGGTCAGGTGCAGTTTGTGATGGGTGGCAGTCGAGGGCGGGGACCCTGGCGTTCTTACCCTCAGCTGAAGAAGCTGGCTCTTGGGACATGGAATGTCACTTCTCTGGTGGGAAAGAAGCCTGAATTAGTGCACGAGGTTGAAAGGTTCCAACTAGAGATATTGGGACTTACCTCGACGCATGGCTCTGGCTCTGGAACAAGTGTCCTTGAGAGGGGCTGGACATTCTTCCAATCTGGAGTTGTTCCTGGTGAGAGGCACCGAGCAGGAGTGGGCAATCTCGTTGCCCCTCATCTTGGTGCTTGTACGTTGGGGTTCACGCTGGTGAACGAGAGGGTTGTCTCCCTCCGCATACGTGTGGGGGGATGGGTTCTGACTGTTGTTTGTGCTTATGCACCAAACAGCAGTTCAGATTAACCACCCGTTTTTGGAGACTTTAGAGGGGGTACTGGAGAATGCCCCTTCTGGGGACTCCCTTGTTCTTCTGGGGACTTCAACACTTATGTGGGAAATGACAGTGAGACCTGGCGAGACGTGGTTGGAAGGAATGGCTCACCTGACCTGAAGTTGAGCGGTGTTCTGTTGTTCGACTTCTGTGCTCGTCATGGATTGTCCATAAGGAACACCATGTTCAAGCATAAGGGGGTCCATATGTGCTCTTGGCATCAGGACAGCCTAGGCCGTAGTTCAATGATCGACTTTATGTATGTTGTTTCATCTGACCTGCGGCAACATCTTAAAAGACACTGTGGTGAAGCTTGTTTCCACTGACCACTACCTGGTGGTGAGTTGACTGGGGCTGGTGGGGGAGGACGGCTGTCAGACCTAGTGTAGGCCCAAACCTATTGTGGGTGGGCTTCGGCAGCTGGGACCGTCTGGCTATGTCTGTCCCCCGTGAGAAGGAGCTTTAACTCCCCATCTCGGCAGAGCTTCTTGGCACACGTCCCGGGGGAGGTGGGGGACATTGAATCTGAGTGGACCATGTTCTGCGCTCTCTCGTTTTTCGAGGCAGCTAGCTCCTGAGTTGTGGCTGCATGGTTGTCTGTGCACCGCCGCGGTGGTGAGCCTCGAATGCGCTTCGGTGGACACCACCAGCTTATGTGGAAGCCAGTCAAGCTTGAAGAAGCTAGGAGTCCTATCGGGTTTTATTGGACCTGTGGGACCTGGTGGTGCAGAAGCAGCTGGGATATGTACAGTGTGGCAATCAAAGCGCCGGCAGGTGGCTCGGCTGGTTGCTGATGCAAAAACTCAAGCAGTTATTGTGTTTCTCCATAGAGAGGCCAAGTAGTGTGGAAAAAGCATACTTCCATACGGCTTCGAAGCGGTTCTGGTCCACAATTCGGCATCTCAGGAGGGGGAAGCAGTGCAGTACTAACACTATCTATAGTGGGGGTGGTGTGCTGCTGACCTCGACTCAGGACGTCGCATGTCGGTGGGCGGAGTACTTCGAAGACCTCCTTAATCCCACCAACACGTCTTCCATTGAGGAAGCAGAGCCTGGGGGCTCCGGCTTGGGTCCTCCCATCTCTGTTGCTGAAGTCACTGAAGTGGTTAAAAAGCTTCTTGTGGCAAGGCTTCAGGGGTGGATGAGATTTGCCCTGAGTACCTTAGGGCTCTGGATTTTGTGAGGCTGTGTTGGTTAATGCGGCTCTGCAACATTGCGTGGACAACAGGGGCAGTTCCCTTGGACTACCAGACTGGGGTGGTGGTACCTCTATTTGAAAAAAGGGACCGAAGGGTGTATTACAACTACAGAGGAATCACACTCTTAAGCCTCCCTGGTAAGGTCTATTCCGCGGTTCTGGAAAGGAGGGTCCATCGGATAGCTGAATCTCGGATCCAGGAGAAGCAGTGTGGTATTTGTCCTGGCCGTGGAACCGTGGATCAGCTCTACACCCTCAGCGGGATTCTGGAGGGTGCATGGGAGTTTGCTCAACAAGTCTACATGCGTTTTGTGGATCTGGAGAAGGCATTCGACTGTGTCCCTCGGGGGGTCTTGTACTCCCACAGAAATATGGAGTACCAGGCCCTTTAATAGGGGCTGTTAGGTCTCTGCATGACCAGTGTCAGAGCCTGGTCCGCATTGCCGGCAGTAAGTCAGAGTCGTTTCTGGTGAGGGTTGGACTCTGCCAAGGTTGCCCTTTGTCACCAATTCTGTTCATGGTAAGTGGAGCTTGGTGTGCATCAAAGGACCAGGGGATTGCCTCATATCCCAGGCAATTTAAAGGTATTGTGGAGGATTTTCACTAATACTTGAAAATATCCTCCCTCTCCACTCTCTCTTACTTCTTCTGTACCAGCTGCTACACAGCAGGAAAAGGTTCCACCTCCAACTGTGTATCTAGTGAGTCACCATACAGGCGCCAGATAGGCATCAGTTTCAACGTCCCTACATATACTTACTCATTTTCTTTAGAGTATCTATTGTGTGTTTTAGGTTTAAAGATTCACTGACAGACAGAATATATGTTGTCACTACATATGTGTTTTCAGAAGGTAGTTTGATTCTGATCTCTGCAAAAATTAAAGGTAGAAAATCTGTTCAGCTAAAAACAAACATGAATTATGCAAATTGAAAACAGCACAAACATCAGGCATCCGACCTTGCAGGTTTAAGCTCCACCTCTCCCTAAAACACATCAGTAAGTGAAGAACCAGTTTCTCATTCTGATCATTCAGACCAAAACTAGCAGCTTCCTCTGAGTGAGTCCCAGCTGCCAGGCAGGAGAAAGTAGTGCGGGAAACCTCCCAACACTGCTGCTTCAAGCTGCTCACACTCCACACACACACATTACTGATGGTGAGTTGGACCAAAAACACCACTCAGAGTCGCACTTTGAGGGAAAGTAGTAGAGGAGGGAGGGAGCCATGCAGACTGACTGGGACCCTTCTGTGTTTTCAGCTTCACTCAGAGACTAAATGGCTTCCAGGTTAGAGGAGTGATCTCTGCTGTCCGGTCTGTCAGGACGTCTTGTAGAAGCGATCCAGTTCTTCTGTCAGTGTAGCCACAGCTTCTGTAAGGATTGTCTGTGAAGGACTGGTGAGAGAGCAGGTGAAAGTCAGTGCAAAAGAGTGTCCGCAGTTTTGTAAGAGGGAGGTCTTCAAAGGCTGATCCACCCCGTAACCTGATTTTGAAGAACCTGTGTGAGACCTTCATACAGCAGAGAGAGCAGAGAGCTTCAGAGGATCTTTGCAGTCTGCACTCTGAAGAAACTCAGACTCTTCCACCTGGACCATAATAATAGTTTATACCGCCTGCAGAGATTCAAAAAACACAAACACAGCGCAGATTTAGCACCATCAATGAGGCTGCAGAGGATCACAGAATAAATCTTCGTTCATCTCTAGAAACTTTAAGGATTAATCTGGAGCTCTGGAGGAAAGTTCAAGAGGAGTTTGATCAGACAACAGAACACATGAAGGTCCAGGCCCGACACACACAGAGGAGGCTGATTAAGGAGCAGTTTAAGAAGCTTCATCAGTTTCTAGCAGAGGAAGAGGAGGCCAGGCTGGCTGCACTGAGGGAGGAAGAGGAGCAGAAGAGAGGGATGATGAAGAAGAAGATGGAGGCTCTGAGCAGAGATATAGCAGCTGTTTCAGCCACAGTCCAGAGCCACAGAGGAGGAGCTGAGAGCTGGTAACGCCTCATTCCTGCACAACTACAAGGCTGCAGTGGAAAGAGAGTCCAGCGGCTGCCCCCCTGCTGGAGGATCCACAGCTGCCCCTCAAGGGCTGTTGGAGACCAGGCCAAGTACTTATCTGGGCAAGCCTGGCCTTCAACATCTGGAGCAACGCAGAGAACATGGTGTCCCTACACTCCTCTCATCCTGGACCCAAACACTGCTTGTCCATACCTCATCCTGTCTGAAAATCTGACCAGTGGGACTAAAGGAAAGAAACAGAAGCTTCCTGATAATCCAGAGAGGTTTGATTTATTACTCTCTGTTCTTAGTTCTGAGGGCTTTAACTCAGGGAATCATATCTGGGATGTTGATGTTGGAGACAGTAAAGCCTGGGAGCTTGGTGTGTTAGAAGAGTCTGTCATTAGAAAGGGAATCATAGAGACTGGATATTTGGTTATGTGGTTCTATGAAGATAAATTCTATGTCCAGTCTCCACCATCTCCTTCCAAACGTCTCTCAGTTCAGAAGAAGCTCCAGAGAATCAGAGTGAATCTGATGTATGAAAAGCTGAAACGCCTCAAGCCTAATTCTGGACACTCACACACACACATACACACCTTCACACACACCTTCACTGACAAGATGTTTCCATACTTCTCAACTGTACACTGTGGGTAAAGTAAAAAATCTTACCCATGAAGATCTCAGTGAGCATAAGCAAAGAGCAGCTCTGATGTTCTCAGCATGAAGAACACAAAGGTCCAAATAAAACCTTATCCTTCGTCTGATTGAAACTTAGTGTTTTGAAACAGGAAACTGGAGGCAGGTGATGATCCTTGTGGATCCTGGATCTTCACTGGATCATCTGTGGTTTGTTTTTCTTGCCACTTAGTATCTGCGTTCATCAATCTGTCCAGATGCTACAAATTAAGACTTATGAAGTGGATGATGATGTGGAGTTTAGTTTGGTTCTGACAGCAGATCCAGGTGTGCTGATCATGAATCAGGGAACAGGTGGGAGGTGTGCCTGTGGCAGACATTAGGCCCTGGAGAGCTCTGCTGATGGAAACAAACTGATCAAAACATCCACACTGATGAACACAGATGAAGAAAACTTTCAGAGTCTCACACTTGTATTTTAGGAGCATCTGAGCAGATTTCATTTTAAATATAGCTGACTATCAAACCTTCTCTTCTGGTAAATCAGATCCCAACACTAAGGCTTTCATGCTGATGATTTCTACTATAGCTTGGCTCATTGAATCCCAGTGTTTCTGTTTCTGTTCTTTAACTCAAGAATTACAAAGAATATACTCAGCTGTCTGCTAATTTTCTAGAGCTAAACTGGAACACATCTATTTTTTTAAATATATTTTGGTGATGTGTGAGGCACTGCTGACTTGCAGCATAAAGTTACTAGGTTTAAACCCCGTTTTTGGTTTCTGTCCCCATGCAATGTTAAATGGTAACATGTGTGCAAATATTCAACCCTACAGTACCTACAATACTGAGAACTTTAATAAATGATTTAGAAAAGGTCAAATTATTATGTTAACATTATCTGATTTAGGGAGAGTCTTTATTCTTATTGCAAATCAACAACATGATCATCTGTGGCACTGTTTCTAAATTCGGAATACAATAATCAATAAAAGAGAAAATTGTGAAAAAAGAAAAAAAATTGTGATAAATGTTGGTTCATGAATCTCTTAGTTTTTGTTTGACAGTTTAAAGTTTCACAGATAAATATAAAAATAATGAGGGACAGTGTTGTTGATGCTGTATTTTAAGGCTGTTTTTTTAAAAGTCTCTGATGTTTTTTAAAGGTCTTATTCATTATCTGAGCAATAATGAAAAATCCCAGTTACGTATTTTTCATGACTATAAAGGGCAGAAATCGTCTTTTTCCTCAAAAAGTGGCTGAAGTGCTATGAAGTAGCTTGATGCGCTATATTGTGTTAGTATATGCGCGACTTTTTGAGACCACCTCATTGAGGAGATGATGAAAAAAGTGAAAGCTGAATGTATGGAACCCAGGTGTTTTTCCACTCATCACTGATTAATCTGGCTGACTCATCGGTGCCCATCTCACAGCAGCTGGTGTGAAAAACATGGGGAAACAAATTAGCAGCTGTGCTTTCGCTGTTCAACCGCTTCCGACATCGGTGTGAACGGACCCTTAGCAGGTGCAGCGAGAAGCAGCAGCGAGTTTACATGCAAAGTCAATGGTTGATACGCGCGTATAGGCGCAGCAAAAGGTCCGCGCAGCGCGTTTTGGTGCAACGCGTCGGGAAGCGTTTAAGCATCTGATGCACCAGCTAAACAACGCGCTGCTGCTGCTCAGATGGAAAAATTGAAGTTTTGCTGCTGGGCGCGCGCCGCATCAACCAATCAGAAAGCTGATCTGGGAGCTGACAGCGAGAGACAGACAGCGCTCTGATGACATATGATATTAACGCAAATAAGAAAAGGCTGGGTGGATGCGTGGCTGAGACAGGTGTATGTGAGGAGACCAGGTGGTTTTTCCACGCATCACCATCAGCATTAATCTGTGCCCACTCACAGCGATGTGAAAAAAGATGAATCAAATGAGCGCTGTGCTCGCCGTTATCCGGGGGTCTGACAAAGGAACTTCAACCGCTTCGACAACTTGCTCCGGTTTGAAGCGGCCGCGTTCACAACAAAGGCTACTTGGCGGCGTGGGAGCGATGGATGACAGACGGGAGACCACAGTTTCAGGATAAGATGGAAGGCAGCGCCGGGCAAATTACGCCACCGTTCGCGGATGGATTGTAGATGGACTGTGTCTGCTGGCTCTGTTGTTCAAGCTTTGCGCAAAAGCGGCATTATTTCTGAGGAGCGGCTGCTGCGGAAAGTGACTCTGACAGCGCCAGAAGGAGAAACTGGCATGTCTGATTTAAGCGCTAGCTGTTTAATTCAGAGGAATGCTGAGGATAACAGAGGATGATGACTTTTGATGGGTTTTGATTAATACTTTGTAATAAATACATGAATAAAAGCACAATCATACTCCAGTTTTGCTCCCGCTCTATTTTTCTCCCTGAAAGCTTAATTCAATGGCAGCCTCTGGGCGCGTCTCCTCCTCTTCACCGCGGTGGCTGGCAGGTGTTTTTCATCTAAATAATCTAAATCTTGCAGCTATATTTGCTGTGATCAGTGGGAATAAATAAGTATAAATATGTTTTTAAGTGAGAAAGGTCCACCTGAAAACTTAATAATTGCAGTCAGTTCATCAGATTATCTATTTCTGTCGGGAGGCGCCTCAGACCCCCACATACCAGCAGTGCAGGCATGAGCAGGAGAAATCCTTTTCGTTCACCATGACTGCTGGCAGGTGTTTTTAGATCTAAATAATTTTAGCTGCAGGCACCAGGATACCGGTAATAAAAGCGAACATATTCCGTCGGCAGGTTTCAGGATTTTAAGTTAATTTAGGAGTGATCACAGCGCTGTGTCATCTGCCATGTGTCTGTCTCACGGCCAGCTGCCAGGTTTGATTAATACTTTGTAATAAATACATGAATAAAGCACAGTCATACTCAGTTTTGCTCCCGCTGTATATTTTTAAATACGCAGTAGAGGTATTTAAAGGTAGTAGAGGACATGTACCTGTATATAAAAAAACGCGCCCTATAGTCCGGTGCCTTATGTGTGTGTTAAATAATACAGAAATGGGACACATAACTGAGAGTGCGCCTTTTAGTCCGGGTACTTTATGGTCGAAATACGGTAGTCTATTCTTAACCAGATTTTAACTGTGATAACTCAAGAAAATACTGAACTGATTTTTTAAAAATCTATTTAAATCAAAATGTAAATAAACATGTTGTTATCGGAAAAAAAGTATTATTCTATGGAATCAAATTAAATAAAGGAGATCGATGGTAATAATTCACTTGGAACTTTATCTATCTTTGCAAAGACGAGATCAAGACAATCATAACAGCCCTCATAACTGGATGTTTTGTCCGGTCTGCTCTAGACATGTTTTTTCTAACTTAAAGTCTGAAAAGAGCTATTAAGATATTTAAAGTAATCATAATTTTTATTAGGAGATTTAAAGGCAAATCAAAGGAATAGTGGTGTTGCTGGCTGAGGGAAAAAGAGCATTGGAGGGAACAGATACATGTGCATAGCTAACATATAATCAAATATAGGACTGTCTTTGTAATACAACAGAGGAAGGTGTTATCGTAAGTTATATTATAATGTTATTGCTCTTCAAAATAAATGTAATCATTTGATCCAAGTGTTCTTGTCTGCAAAACCAATTTTAACCTGCATCTTTACATGTGATGAAGAGAGCTTCAAATATGCTGGTGAAGATTCTGTCATCCAGGTTAAAGTGCTTCAAATAGGTCAGGTGTCTGAACTTGGGTGAGAACATCTACGGTGTCATCAGGAGCAGGTTGGTTCCTGATGACCCCGTAATTCTCCTAATTGAATTTTAAAACCTTCATTTTGGAACACTACAGGCTGCAACAAACTTTTGGACAAGAAATACGGTGTGGATATTGTGGGGGCAAACGGGTTACATGCGCTTCAAGGTTTTAGACTCAGTGCGGGTCAAATTCAAAAACAGTGGGATAATCATTTTTGGAAGAAGTCTGGACTTTTATCCTGGTTTGAGGCGATGATAGTCGGTTGTCCTGGTCCATACTGGTGCGTTGAATAGTGCGCAGACAGGAACAGGGCACGCTCAGTAGATAAGAGGCAGAACATGATCTGGAAATCAGGAACACTACAATACACTAAAGAAAAGCAGACACAGATCATTACATCCTCCAAACTGTTCAGGGAGAGGAGGACGTGGATTCTGACATAATGGGGCACAGAAGCAGCCAGCACACGCAGGCAACCCAGAATCTCCACATGCCAGCCTTGAGAAAGCAAACAAAAAACACACAGTTCAAACTCAGAATGCGCCACTGTCTGTCTGCTTTTGTCAGAATCAGAATCAGCATCAAGTTTATTGCCAAGTAGGTTTGCACTTACAAGGAATTTGACTTAGTGTTGTTGGTTGAGAGAAAAAACAAAATAAGATAGAATATATTTATATATATATATATATATATATATATATATATAAATATATCTGTGGCAGACAAATCTGTGCACTGCCTGGATTGACTATAAAGCCTACGACTCAATGCACATACATGGATACTGGAATGCTTGGAAATGTACACTAGGGTCAACAGGACTCTAATAGCGAAACCAAGAACTCAATGAAGCTGTGGAAAACAAGTCTTGAGCCAATGCAAAGCCAATAGCACAAGTCACCATCAAATGCGGCATATAGCAGGCGTGCACTATCCCGCTGCTGTTCTGCATAGGCCTGAACCCCTCAGCAGATCATCACAAGACTGGCTATGGAACAATCATCAGTCACCTCCTCTACATGGATGAAATCAAGCTGTATGCCAGGAGTGGCGAGACATCGACTCACTGATCCACACTACTAGGATCTACCTTAGCGACAATGGATGTCGTCCGAGACTGGACAAGTGCGGTCGCATGGTCTCAAGAGAGGGAAGATGATCAGAACAAGAGGGTTGAACTACCAGAAGGCCACATTACAGATGTTCAGGACAGCTACAAATACCTTGGGGTGCCACGAATAGAGATGGGAACTTTCGGTTTTGTGGCTGTGCAGAGGTACTTGCACCACATTAACTATTTAATGACTTCAAGAATCGACTTAGACTTGCATTTAAAGGACTTCAGACTTGACTGAGAAAATCGTGATTTCCGACTTGTGAGCAATATTTTATTCCAGTGTCAAAACACTTATTTTGTTTTACTAACTTATGACTGATCGCCGCTCGCCTTACCCGCACACAGAAGAGGTAAAAAAAACAATAAAAACTCAAAGACCCAAACCGTGAAGCACTCAAGTTCAAGTGTTTTATTTATACTAAAAAAAAAGCCACCGCAAAAGTGACATAATAAAAACAGTCCTTTTCTTCTCCTGATAAAACCTAAAATTCAAGAGTTTTCCTTAAAAATCAGAGGCTGGAAGTTGGGCTCCGCTTGTTGTAATGCGGAATTCTCTTTAGCTTTGCAGTTAGCCCCCCCTCTGCAGCCTCCCTTACTCTGTGTCATGCATCTCTTCCTCTGTCTGTTATTTTCCGCTGTTGTTTTGTTTACATCTGTCTGTAGCAATCCACAGCTTTTTAAATGGTTTGATATCTAGTTTGTATCATTTTAAGCAGCATATTTCGTGAAATTGTCGAGAGGAGCTCTTCTTGACCACTGCCTTGGAGCGCAGCCATGGAATTACAAGTGCCTGAAACAGAGTCAATATTTCTTTGGTTTGTAATTAATAGCTCTGCTGATAGCCTAGTCTAGGTCACTAAATTGGTGGGGATAACTCGATTTTATCAGCCGGTCCAGAAGCCACACAGAATGTGTGAGGCCCAAAATCCTAGTAAGTAAGCAGATTATGTTATGATTATTCAACTAAGAACATTAAATTGGTTTCACCCTTGATTTTGAATGATTTAAATTATCAACTACAATTCCAGTTCTAGCTAATCATATTTTCATAATCTACAGGTAAATTATCACAACATCAGAATGCTGTTGCTCCAGTCTTACTTGGGGTCGGCGTAGCATCTTGGCAAAACCATATGTCACAGCTTGGGCAGTTCACTTTCCCACATGCCAAGCCAAGCCTGCCAAGCCTGGAGCAGGTCTTTTGGTAGGTGGGTATCATTCGAGCCTTGTTCTTGTTCCAGAGGCACTACACAATGACCTTGGCTCTGGTTGTGTAGAGAACAAGGAACTCAAGAATGTTGTACTGGGAAGTAGTCGATATATGTTGGTAATTGTTGGCTCTGGACTGTCCCTCTGGTGATGCTTGTACCAAAGTGTGTAGAAATTGCACTGCCATTCGAGTCCTAGGTTGTGCTCTTGCTGATAAACTGCTTCTTGGGAGAACCAGAGTATGCTGCTCTCTGACCGTGACTCTACAGGTAAATGGCCAATGACTTCAGGGACCTTACTACCCAGGAGCCACAGAGAATGATAATGTGGCGCCATTAATGATGCCAACTTCTTGCCGGACAGTGCTGAGTGCAAGGTCCTTTGGTTCCCCTTGAGTCCATTAGCACTTAACCTTATGGATAGTCTGTCTCTGTCTGCAAGGTTTCATGTGATCATGTGATCCCTGCGCCGCCAGCCTCTGGCTTAATGGTGAAAACTGGCATATCAAGGTGGTTCTGTGCAACCACAAGGAAGGGGTCTGATTCCCATCTATCCTGAATTTTATTTCTCCCTCTTGGGCGATGGTTCCGCAGAAGGACCCTGTCTCCATGCCTGAGGAGTGCCCCGCTTGCTTTGCGATCATACATCCTTTTCCATCTCTTGGAGGCATCCTGTCCAGCTCGCCGAGCTGCGTCTGCAGTTGTCTGCAGTCACTGGTGATGACCCAGGACCCATTCATCAAGGTTATTCACGTCCATCACTTCCAGGTCTTTGCCTCCCAATATGTCCCGAGGTAGCCGTGCATCCCTCCCAAAGAGCAAATAGAAAGGGGAATACGAAGTTGAGCGGTACACATGACTATTATAAGCCAGGGTCAACACTGGGAGATGTTCTCTCCAGTTTCTTTTCAGCGGGGAGGGATCTGAGCATTTTCTTGCATTGTTCTGTTAAAACGCTCACACTGGGCGTTTCCCTGGGGGTGGTAGGGAGTCATCCGGCTCTTGGCAATTCCATACACTCGACAGAGATCTTTAATGACACTGGCTTCAAAGTTCCAGCCCTGGACGGAATGTAGCCTAGATGGAGAAGCCATAATAGACAAACCAATTCTTGACGATTGCGTTGGTGGTTGTTTTGGCTGTTTGGTCTCTGGTAGGAACCGGAATGGTGAACCTTGTGAGCATATCAGTAAGTACAAGGACATTTTCATACCCTCCGACCGATGGCTCCAAAAGGGTATAGTCCATTGCCAGCACCTCTAAAAGGGCGACAACATTGGTGCAAGTCATTGGTGCCTGAGCCTTGGGGAAAATGTCTCTTGCGAGTGTACAGCACTTGCATTGCTGTGCCCAGCACTTGACGTCTTTAGATATAGCGGGCCGATAGTAGCCCCGCCTAAGGGCCTCTAACATTACCTTGTCACTGAAGTGCCCCCATGGTCATGTTGGTTCTCAAACACTGTTCTCTGCAGAGACTGAGGGACAACCAGCTGATACACGTCTTCAACATCCCTGGGGTCCCGCAGGCACCGGAAAAGGATGCCATGTTGAGTTTTCAGACAGCCCTACTGTCCTACAAGCCACCGCTGTGACCAGTCCATTGTCCACAAACCCTCTTTCATTGGCTTCTGACATGCTTTCAATGCAAGCAGGACCAGGTGAATGTCAGGGTCTTGCATCTGTAGTTCTCGCATTTCCTCCTAGCTGCTTCCGCATATCTGGCCTCTCACCTTCGACCGGGCTGCTGAATGAACAGGTACTTCCTTCGCTTCAGCACCCCTAGTTGGCCACAGACAGGCACGCACCTCATCTTCTTTTATGACCAGGAAATCCTTCTCTCCCCTCCTTGAACCGCCACCTTAACGTGGTGGAGGGGTTTCAGTGCCTGGGGGATCCCAGAGGCTATGTTGTCAGGGGCTCAATGCCCATGGTTGGGTCTCCCAAGGCAAACAGGCTCTGGGTGACTGGTCAGACAAAGACATTTCAAAAACCCTTATGATGAGGACTACAGCGAGGCACGTGACGTCGCCTGGTACAGCGGAGCCAGGACCCCACCCTGGAGCCAGGCCAGGGGTTGGGGTTCATCGGCAAGTGCCTGGTGGTCATGTTCTTCCTCGCAGGACCAGCCCGAAGGAGTGACACGAGGCCATCCCCCAGTGGGCCCACCACCTGCAGGGGGAACCTAGCCTGGGCTGCCATTCCGAACTTAATCCCGCCCACAACGTTTGAGGTTGGGAAGTTCGGTCTGGGCATTGCTCAATAGTAGCGCTGAAAGTATGCTCGCACAATATCTGGCGGCCCAATCACATTGTCAGGGCGGGCTTTATATGATGGACAGATGATCAACAGTAGCGTGTCAACCACGTCGCAAAGTGCGGCGACAACAACAATGGCTCCCGCTGGGAAGTTGAGGTGTGTAGATTCTGCTATTAGGTCTGTTCAGGAATATGCGACAGCAAATTAATTTTAAAGAGGAAAAGAGAAACGCGGGCTACTCTTCTTATTCTAGGCGTGCAACTGCACACTTTAATTTTATTTGACAACAACTATGCATCGCCCACGTCCTCCGTTGCTCTTATTGGTTGTAGGTCTATCCAATTGAGTGCAGGGCATTTTTTTTCCTGGTTAGTTGAGAAACACGCCCCATAATCACAGCTCTATGGAGCATTATCGAACTCATATTCTGACTAGAATTGGTAGGACTATGTCAGGCTAGGGGGAACCATGAGGGACCGGTGGAAAGGGGATTGGACTGACAGCCAGAGGCAGAGACCTCGGCGACCTGATCCGCGGGCGCTTAAACTGGCCTCGGGAGGCGTGGAATGTCACCTCACTGGCGAGGAAGGAGCCAGGAACTTGCTTGGGAGGTGGAGCGATACCAGCTAGAAATAGTTGGGCTGCAGCCACTACAGCACAGCCAGGGCTCTGGAACACAGCTCCTTCAGAGAGGCTGGATTCTCTTCTAATCAATTTTAATAAATTCATATGATGTGATTTTCTGGAATTTTCTTTGGGATTCTGTCTTTCACTGTTAGAATGTACATATGATTGAAATTATAGATTGTTGCATTCTTTGTAAGTGGGCAAACCTGCAAAATCAGCAAGGGATCAAATACTTATTTCCCCACTGTCTATATATATATATATATATATATATATATATATATATATATATATATATATATATATATGTATATATATATATATATATATATATATATATATATATACTATATATATATATATATATATATATATATATCTTTTTTTTT
>JAGKQL010000041.1:40485345-40523331 GCA_018398635.1 Cyprinodon brontotheroides | reverse complement strand
GGCTTATATATATATATATATATATATATGTATTATGTATATATATAGTAGAGATAATTTGCCCTAGCAGTGAATCTATGGATCTACTCAATTAACCCCTGGAACATGGAGGAAGATTTTATCATTAACATGAAAAAAGAGTAAAATCTGTCAGATAAATAAGGATTCATAAGTAAAGGTTTAATTGCAGCTATCTTAAAAGCCTGAGGTAAATATAAAAGTGATTGGATGAATCAATACTAAAATATAGGCAGAAACGTAGAGAGAATACTTCCTGTCATATCAACTGGTAGTGGAATTTGCTTTGAAGCATCATTTCTTCATGTGTTATTTTATTATGAAATTCTTCTCTGTTAGGGCTGGATAAGGTTCCTGGTTTCAGCAAGGGACAATATTACAGCAGAAAAGGTAAAACAAACATGCACACCTTGGAGCTCAATACAATAGATTTGGCTGCTTAGGGAAGTGTGGCTGCGAATATATCCCTGTGACTTTTAGGGCAAGGGGTTGTTCTTAGTCCAAAACCATTTGTAGGGAAACAGATAAGAACTAAAACAGTAAGATGTGAAGAGTCAGGAAAATATAGTGCCAAAAGGTTAGTTAGAGGTTCAACGTTGTTACAAGAATATGTATATGATATGAGACTCAAAATTGAGGAACCATAGAAATACAATAATAGAAAGTGGTCACAAGATGGGAGAAGATCTAAAGGATTAGCTGGTAAAGGGATTGTTATGTGTTCAATGTGTAACTTGTAACAAAACCAAGAATGCCCCTGGGATATGTCTGTAAAATGAATATGGACATAATGATCGATACTCTGAACATATAAAAATGTCTAAAGTCTGTGAAAGCAGAAGAAGTACATAGATAGATAGATAGATAGATAGATAGATAGATAGATAGATAGATAGATAGATAGATAGATAGATAGATAGATAGATAGATAGATAGATAGATAGATAGATAGATAGATAGATAGATAGATAGATAGATAGATAGATAGATAGATAGATAGATAGATAGATAGATAGATAGATAGATAGATAGATAGATATATAAATAGATAGATAGATGGATAGATAAACATGTAGATAGATAGATAGATGTTTTATTTATCCCAAGCTGGGAAATTGCAGTGTAGCAGCAGCTTTACACATAGTGACAGTCACAACACAATAAGATAAGAAAAAAGTAAAAATAACATAACATCCACGCGTATTTACATTATAAGGGTAATTTACATTATAAGGGTAATTTACATAATAAGGGTGCAGTGAACAGCCCTGAGGTGCAGTGAACAGATTATAAATAAGTATTAAAATATGGAGTGCAGTACAGTACAGTGCTGGTTACTGTATGCTGAAACAAGAGTTTATTTTTTATTGTACAATGTGATGGCATATGGTAGGAAAGATTTCCTGTATCTGTCCCTTCGACAGCGGAGCTGGAGCAGCCTGTGAGAAAAGGTGCTCCGCTGTCTGACCACTGTGTGGTGGAGAGGGTGCTGATCATTGTCAATGATGGATAAGAGTTTATTCAGCGTTCTCCTCTCCACCACAGTCTCAAAAGACTCCAGCCTGAGTCCAAGTACAGAACCAGCCCTCCTGATGATTTTATCAAGTCTGTTGGTGTCGCTGGCTCTGATGCTGCTGCCCCAACACACAGCAGCAAAGAAAATGGTGCTGGCAACAACAGACTGGTAAAAGATCTCCAACATCTTGCTGCACACATTGAAGGATCTCAGCTTCCTCAAGAAATAGAGTCTGCTCATCCCCTTCTTGTACACAGCCTCAGAGTTAGACCTCCAGTCCAGTCTATTGTCAATTATCACTCCCAAGTATCTATAGTCCTCCACCTCCTCCACCACCTCCCCCCTAATCCGTAGTGGCTGTGAAGACCTCTTCTCTCTCCTGAAGTCAATCACCATCTCTCTGGTCTTGTTGACATTCAGCCTCAGGTGGTTCTTGTTCGGACCACTCCACAAAGTTGTCCACCAGTGTCCTGTACTCCCCCTCCTCTCCCTCTCTTATACACCCTACAACAGCTGAGTCATCAGAAAACTTCTGCAGGTGACATGACTCAGAATTGTACTGAAAGTCAGTGGTGTATACGGTGAAGAGGAAGGGAGAGAGCACAGTTCCCTGTGGAGCTCCTGTATCACTGACCACCACATCAGACAGGACACTGCCCAGACGGACAAACTGTGGCCTGCCTGTCAAGTAGTCAGTAATCCAGGAGATCCTTGTGTCGTCGACACCCATCACTCGCAGCTTCTCACCCAGCAGCAGAGGCTGAATGGTGTTGAAAGCACTGGAGAAATCAAAGAAAGTGATCCTCACAGTGCCTCCTCCACCATCCAGATGCAAATGGGCTCGTTGTAGCAAGTAAATGACAGCTTTTATGTGAAGTTAGCATTACCCTAAGGCCAGAAAGGATGGTTCAAGCCTTAGCTGACATATAAACTTAACATTCCGTAAATAACTTGATTGCAACAGCTCAAAATCTGGATAAGCAGATTTTAAGCTGATTAGATAAGGGATGAATGGCTGGGATCAGGCTATAAACAGACTGGATGCATGTAGAACAAATTGGTGAATGGAAGAAACAGTCCATGTATAACCAGAGCCAGAGGCTGATGGAAAACCAGTAAAGGCAGACAAAGCAGTTGATTGCATTGACTCATTGACTCAAATACAATCCAATACAAATACAATGGAGGACCAAGAATTCAGCCAGAGACAACAGTAGACATTTTTGATCAGTTTATCAAATATGAAACTGGCGCAGATTGGGAGGGATTCATCAGAGTTACCAACTGGAATTTCTGAAGATTGGACAGTTGAGTGACCAGGCAGATACAGAGGGCAATGTTTCCAATGTTGAACTCTGGTTCAACAACCTTCTCAGAGGTTGGGGACAAACTTTGAGAGTTTCTGAAGAAGCCATTTAGTGTGTGACATCACAGGAGATCCTTGGAGGATTGCTGAATCTGTCCAGGTAGGTTTGGAGGAATCCTTCTGTTAGGTTTATTCAATGATGATTATAAAGTTAATGTGTACATATGAAACATTGGAGAAATTAGATGCTTCACTCTGTTTACTGCAAACTGTCATGCAACAGTGGTAGAAAATTGCTGATGTTTGTGCAAGGCTAATCACAGTTATCAGGAGACCACTCTATTCTATGATTCAATCAGAGGAGCATTTTGTCCTATGACCTGATCAACTGCCTTTTCAGAAGAACACTATTTTGTAACCCACCCCATGTGTTATGATCTGCTAATAAAAAGGCTTCTGCAAAGGAAGTCCGTCAGAGAGTAGATGTAGCTGAATGTAACTCTCTCCTTCTGCAGAAGTTGTTAAAAATCCCTCTTCTGTGTAGACTCAGTTCCTCTTTTACGAACCTACATTTTTGGACCTAACATTTTGGTGCCGAAACACAGGAGTCAAAATCCAATTGTCCAGGACCGTGTGGGACCATGGCCAAGAATCTGTCCTTCGCCGGACAGGGCCAGTTTGGTCCAGCCCTGCACTGGGCATCCTGGTGATGACTCCTGCTGAGTACTGGTCTACACGACAAAGGATAGGCCTAAAGCTTTTGATCAAAAGTTGGTCTGGGACCATTTAAGTTACAGCTGTTATCACAAGAATATTTGACGAGACCAAGTCTTGTTGACGGATGTGGCATCTGGGTATCCGATGCGTGCGAGGGCCTGGAGTTTGAGACTCCAAAGTGTACACATAATGATAGGTCTTTTGCGTCTATATTGGTTAAAATAAAAAAATATAATAGGCCTTAAAATTGGAGTGACTGTGTGAGAGTGTGTGAGGAAACAATCGAACCGTTGGGTTCTGTTGTTTCACACTAAAACAGCAGGGGTTTAATACAGTACAGCTCTTGTGGATGAAGAGGCAAGAATTTCTCACCTGAAAAGGCAGAGGCAGAAATTAGCACAACAGTTTTTGGGTACTGTCCTGCTGAATAAACATCCAGTGCGTAGAATACCCTAGGTGTTTTTACTGTACCAAATTCTTTAAAATGGGTAAAGGTAAAAATAAATTTAGAGATAATTTAGAATCTAAGATTGGAAGTTTGTAGAAGTGCAGGATCCAACAAAAAAAAACAACACTTGATTATATGGTTTAAAAAATATGGGTTTGAGGGACGCCTCTATTCCAAAATAATAAAATAATAAGAACTAAAGAATAAAATAACTAAAAGAGAGCTAGGGAGGTAAAAGAATTAGTGGAACGATAACTGCAGCATTGATCCAACTGACAGCCCTCCTAATGCATCTGCATGGTCTCCAAAACTATTAGGTTTGTAACCAAAAAATAAAAAATAATTAACCCGAGTAGAAAGCACCATAGGTGCTACAATTGTAATAAAGAGGGCCACTTTGCTTGAGAATGTCCATACCCCCACAGAGTGACCCTCCCCGTCGCCAATGTTATAACCAGCGCTGAGTCCAGGAGTCATGTGCACCTGCAAAAAATGCAGTTAATTGTGGACCCAGTTGAGGTCCTGGATCTACAGCAAATTTTCTTTTCTTTATTAAACACATTTAAACATTTAAACATACAAGGGGCAAAAGTGAAATTTCTGTGTGACACTAGAGCCGATAAATCTGTTCTGAGGGATACATTACCTCAGATTAAACCATGTAATGGTGTTGCAACTAAATCCTTCTGGGTTTTATGCAACATGCTTAGCATTTCTGCTCTATGTCTATCTGTTCCAACTATGGAAACAGCCTTATAAAATTCTGTTCGAAGTAAAACCCCAGGTTCAAGATTTAGTATGTGTTAAAATAACATTGTTTGCTTTCACAATCTTATGAAAATGATTTCAAAGATATTCCAAATGCTTTGTGGTCTACTTGGAAAAATTGATGTAGGATTGTTGACAACTGTAGATCCAGTTAAAATAGTTCCTAAATTGCAATACAGGCCAAGGATAAAACAATATCTACTAAAATGTGAAGCAAAGGAAAGTATAAAAACAGTTATAAAACTTTTTGCTTGGGCCATATTATTTCAGAAGAAGGTAAAAAGCTACAAAAATGTCTTTTTAGAATTGTGCAATTACTGCAGGGCTTAGATTCCACATTATGAGAAAAAAAAACTCAGCTTTTCTTAAGTTTTTTTTGGACACACTAGTAGCTATGTCAGAGACAATCTAATGGACTCCAGAAGCAGAACAGCAATTAACAAAGCTAAAAAGTAGAACTTTTCTCAGCAACTGTCTTAGCTCTACAAAATTATCAAAAACCGTTCATCCAAACAGTTGACGGTTAAGCAAGTTATATGACCTCTGTGTTGTTACAGCCTCATGGTGATAAGCTCAAACCTGTAGTGTCCTACTCTAAAGGGGACCCGTGGAAACAGTAGCTCCCGCATATTGCTCCTTATTTTTTAATCTTTATTATGCTGTATATTGTGTGGTTGCATGTAGTATATATATATATATATATATATATATATATATATATATATATATGGTATATATATATACAACCCCGATATATATATATATATATATATATATATATAAACTGTGGCCTGGAGCGTGTAACAAAAAGTAATTTCCTCTGGGATTATTAAAGTATTTCTGATTCTGATTCTTATTGAAAGCAGCAGCTATTTTGAGCCATGAGTTCATCATGTCTCCACAGGAAGGATATTGAGTATAGTACAACAAATATTTAATCCAACTGCAGGATTAAATAACTACTTTAAAAACCTTTGCAGAGCATGTCTCACATGTTGCGAAGAACATGTAATCTGCCCAGAGCTCCTTTTGTTTCCCCACAGGAAGGCCTGAAGCCAGGAGACCAAGTGCTTATTAAAATCATCAAGGGGAAAATTGGGCAGCTCCTAGGTGGGAAGGACCCTACATTGTGCAACTAGCAACTCCAACCGCTGTAAAGATCCAGGAGAGAAACACTTGGATCCACCAGAGTCATTGTAAGCTGATTAAAGACTTTCCCCAACAGGAAGCCTAGTTACCTTCACAGGGACCCCACGACTAAGGTAGGGATCTGTGGTGAAGCCCAGCTACAAAGGGGTTAAGCAATTTAGAGCTTTTCGTCTCAACGCTGGTGAAGAAATCAATCTAACCCAATCCCTTAGTGTCCTGGTTAGTGGGTGCTTCCTTGGAGGGACTGGTGAAGATGGGAAAACTAAAGTGGCTTTTCTGTCTGATGATGACCATTGGACTGGTGCTCTTAGCGACTCAAACTGACCACCAGTGTGTCACAGTCTTGGTTTTGTTATGTTTATTTAGAGTATTCAGCTTTACTTTGCTTCTTGTTTTAGTGTTTAATTATTATTTTGTTGTTTTCTTGTTAGTTCCTGTCTTCCAGGTTTTCCATTTGTTGTCCTCTGCTGCTCTCTTGTGTCCTCTTTCCCTAGCTCTGTTTTCTCCTCTGTCCTCACCTGTTTTCAATCAACTCTCTCTCGTTAGCCCTCTCTTTTGTCTCTGTCCCCTTTAAAAGCCCTCTCCCTCTTCAGTTCCTGTTTGCTGGATCCTCGCCTAACGCCTGTCTGCTTACCTCGTCTCCCTGGCTCCTAGAGTTTGGTTTCCCCCTGATGTCTCCTAGGTTCTGGTTCGTTGTTATTTTTGTTGGATCTTTGATTCCTGCCTCCGTACCTGTAAACCTCATTAAACCCACCTAAATTCACCTCTGCCTACTTGCCTCTGCTTTTGGGTCCTCAATCCAACACAAAATCCTGACAACCAGAAACAAAGGAAAAACCAAAATTGTTTTTGATGGATCCACAGCAAGTCATCCCTGTGGTGCCAATATGAGGTGGCAACATTCCAAGCGCGTTGCTGAAGGTTTGAATAAAACGGACTGTTATGTTTGTACTCATACAGACCGCTCTGGATGAGTTGAAGATTTAAAGAGGTTTTGCCTACTCAAGGGACAGATATTTTAAGCTTTTTACATTCTTGATAAATCTTACATTTTTTCTTAAGTTTCACATTTTAATCCTTTTCATATTTTTGTTTTTTGCATATTGATCTTTGATTACTGAATTCCCTATCTGCAATGCATTTATGATGTGTGTAGTAAAAATCTTTTTAGAAGTGCTACATGCTAATGTGTATATGCACAAGAGGAGGGAAATGTCAGGTTTATTCAATGATGATTATAAAATGAATGTGTGCTTATGAAACATTTGTGCAAGGGGATGCTCCACTCCTCTCTCATGATCCAGTCTGGAGACCATCCTGCCTTGTCATTCTTGATGGAGCATTCTGTCTTCATGAACTCATCAACTGTTCTGTCAGAACAATACTCTGTTTGTAACCATGCGTCATGTTCTGTTAATAAACGCTCTGCAGAGGAGGTCCAGTGGGAGACAGTATGTTTGAGTCTGGGGTTCAACTGTCTCTCCTTCCCTGCAGGAATTGTATCGATAAGTCTGTATTTCAGTTCTTCTTAAAGGAATAGTACACCTAAAACATGATTAGCCTTCATTTCCTACTCACCCACATGCTGGGAACACTCATTTTTTTTGATATCTCAAATGCATCTGGAGAATCTGGGAGTTCTTGCTGTCTGCCGACATTTAAATAATGGAGGTCTATTTCTGTGCCCGAGACAAACAGGTTCATAAAAAGTCCACAAAAACGCGTCCTGTATTCCTCCATATGCTGTCCAATGTATTCCAAGTGTCCTGAGTGGGTAGCATCCAGAATTTACTGGAAACTAAGTCATTTAGAATGTTTTTAGAGCATAAACAGTAGTGTATAGGACTTCCTGAAAGCAGCCCCTGCGCCTAGTTCACGACGCTACGGAAGCCGGGCAGACCAAAACCAAATGAAAGTGCGCGATTCAGCTCGGCAAAGAACTCATGCTCTTCCTCAACACTGAAGTCCTCAGACATTTTTCTTTCTCGTTGTTTCTTTTCTTTGCACAGGTAAACAGCACATTTCTTCTTCTACGCTTTGCATTATCGGCAGAGCAGACGCTGAATGCGCGACTTTCATCTGGTTTGGTCTGTCGGTTTCTCCGTCAGCGTCCTGAACGGCTGGCGCCGCTTCTCAGGAAGTCCTATACACTACTGTTTATGCTCTAAAAACATTCTAAATGTGACTTCGTTTCGTGTAAATTCTGGATGCTACCCACTCAGGACACTTGGAATATTGGACGAGCAGTATGGAGGAATATTGGACACATTTTTTGTGGGACTTTTTATGGACCTTTCTGTCTCTCGGGCAATCATAGGACCTCCATTATTTGAATGTTCTGCAGACAGAAAGAAGCCTCCCAGATCTCCAGATGCATTTGAGATATCAAAAAGTACTCCAGAGTGTTGGTCAGCATGGGGGTGAGTAGAAAATGAAGGCTAATCATGTTTTTGGGTGTACTATTCCTTTAAGAAAAACCTATTCATGAACCCGACACTTACTCATTTTCTTTAGAGTATCTATTGTGTGTTTTAGGTTTAAGGATTCACTGACAGACAGAATATATCAATATATTTGTCTTTTCAGACGGTAGTTTGTTTCTGATCTCTGCAAATTTAAAGGTAGAAAACTGTTCAGCTAAAAACAAAGCAAAAGCAAATTGAACCTTCGTTAAAAGAGGACAGCACAAACATCAGGCATCCGACCTTGCAGGTTTAAGCTCCACCTCTCCCTAAAACACATCAGTAAGTGAAGAACCAGTTTCTCATTCTGATCATTCAGACCAAACTAGCAGCTTCCTCTGAGTGAGTCCAGCTGCAGGAGAGAAAAGTGGAAACCTCCAACACTGCTGCTTCAAGCTGCTCACACTCCACACACTGAAGGTGAGTTGGACCAAGAACACCACTCAGAGTCACTTTGAGGGAAGTTAGTAGAGGAGGGAGGGGAGCCATGACTGACTGGACCTTCTGTGTTTTCAGCTTCACTCAGAGACTAAATGGCTTCCAGGTTAGAGGAGGATCTCTGCTGTCCGGTCTGTCAGGACGTCTTTAAGTATCCAGTTCTTCTGTCATGTAGCCACAGCTTCTGTAAGGAGTGTCTGAAGAACTGGTGGAGGGAGAAACCAGTAAAAGAGTGTCCAGTTTGTAAGAGGAGATCTTCAAAGTCTGATCCACCATTAAATCGGGTTCTGAAGAACCTGTGTGAGACCTTCTTACAGCAGAGAGAGCAGAGAGCTTCAGAGGATCTCTGCAGTCTGCACTCTGAGAAACTCAGACTCTTCTGTCTGGACCATCAGCAGCCAGTGTGTCTCGTCTGTAGAGATTCAAAACACCACAGAAGCCACAGCTTTGCTCTCATATGTGAAGCTGCTCAGCAACACAAGAAAAAATTTCTGGAAACTCTGGAAACCTTGAAGAAGAAGCTGGAGCTCAGGAAGAAAGTTCAAGAGGAGTTTGATCAGACAGCAGAACACATGAAGGTCCAGGCTCGACACACAGAGAGGCTGATTAAGGAGCAGTTTAAGAAGCTTCATCAGTTTCTAGCGGAGGAAGAGGAGGCCAGGATGGCTGCACTGAGGGAGGAAGAGGAGCAGAAGAGAGGGATGATGAAGGAGAAGATGGAGTCTCTGAGCAGAGAGATATCAGCCTCTTTCAGAACACAGTCAGAGCCACAGAGGAGGAGCTGAGAGCTGAAGACGTCTCATTCCTGCACAACTACAAGGCTGCAGTGGAAAGAGTCCAGCGCTGCCCCCTGCTGGAGGATCCACAGCTGCCCTCAGGAGCTCTGATAGACCAGGCCAAAAGCATCTGGGCAACCTGGCCTTCAACATCTGGAGCAACATGAAGAACATGGTGTCCTACACTCCTCTCATCCTGGACCCAAACACTGCTGGTTTCAGACTCATCCTGTCTGAAGATCTGACCAGTGGGACTGGTGGAGAGGAAAAGAAGCTTCCTGATAATCCAGAGAGGTTTGGGTCTTGGTGGCATTCTGTCTTGAGTTCTGAGGGCTTTAACTCAGGGAACCACAGCTGGGATGTTGATGTTGGAGAAAGTGAAGCCTGGAGACTTGGTGTGATAGAAGAGTCTGTCCAGAGGAAGGGAGAAATACGGTCTGGATTGTGGGTCATATGTTTCTCTTTAGGTGAATACTCAGCATTCTCTCCATCTGATTCCACTCTTCTCTCAGTTCAGAAGAAGCTCCAGAGGATCAGAGTGAATCTGGACTGGGACAGAGGAAAGCTGTCCTTCTCTGATCTGGACACTAACACACACATACACACCTTCACACACACCTTCACTGACAAGATGTTTCCATGGTTCTACACTTGGAATAAAATAAACATTTTACCCATGAAGATCTCAGTGAGCAAACAGCAGCTCTGATGTTCTCAGCATGAAGAACACAAAGTCCAAATGAAACCTTATTGATCTGATTGAAACTCAGTGTTTGAAACAGGAAACTGGAGATGATCTGATCTGATCTGACTGATCATTAGAGAGCTCTGCTGATGGAAACAAACTGAGATCCAAACATCTAGACTGATGAAGAAAACTTTGATGTTTTCATGTTTAGTTCAGGAACATCTCAGCAGATTTCATCTAAATAGAGGCTGGCCAACAAACCTTGTGTCCTGGTACTTCAGATCCTGGTATCGCAGCCTTCATTGTGAAGTTTTGTACTCCAGCTTTGCTCAATGAGTCCAGAAGGTTCTGTCTATCTCCTTTGACTGCAGATTTATGAAGTCGATGCTCTTCTGCCTCCTGACCCTCCTGAGCCAACCTGCAACACATTTATTTAATTATGAATCCATGTTGGAGCAGTTTGAAGCACTGATGACTTGCAGCATGATGGTTCTGGGTTTGAATCCCTGCTTTGGTGTCTTTTTCAGAGTTTTTCCAGATTGTCTCTGTGCTAAAAACATTTAATATTACCTAAAATTGTGGGATCTTTTAATTAATGATTGCTTAGTGCTCAAATATTTGTAATTATCTGGTTTAGGAAGAGCTCTTTTTCTAACTGTAAACAAACAGCTTAAATATTTTTAATGATTTCCTATATTTGGAAGCATAAGATTCTGTCATTAAAATATGATTGTCTGGCTGCAGATCTTCTCTGTGAATCGCTTTCGGCTTTAATGTGGGTCACTTTCCTTTTAGTTATCAGGCTCCTCTCCTGTGGGAACCAACTACCAGTTTTATCCGTGAGGCAGACACCCTGCTACTTTTTAAGGCTAGGCTTAAAACTTTCCTTTTTGATAAAGCTTATAGTTAGAGTGGCTCAGGTTATCCTGAGCTATCTCTATAGTTATGCTGCTATAGACTTAGACTGCTGGAGGATATAGGGACCCCTTTTTCATCATTCGGCTTCATTCTATTCTACAATTGTACACAGTCCCTAAAACACACTGAGAACAACAAAGACACTCCAGTTTCTGATGTTTAGTATTTGGTCATATATGATGGCTGCAACATTATTTTTGTACAAATACCTGTGTTGTTTTTTTCTGAATAAAAAAAGGTGAATGAAAACATCTGATTTGATAAGGACTCAGACCTTTAATTAGTACATTTACACAACAATTCTACCTTATCTTATGAAAACTAGAATATTTTTAGTCATAATCTCTGGTGTTTTTTCATTATTCCTATTAGGGAGTTTCCATACCAGTTTCATATATTGTTAGTTTATTAACCTACGGTGAATTTCAATTAGATCTTCTGGTCGTTTTGTCATTCTCCACTCAACCCTCATTATTTATGCTTCTGGTTTGTCATTGTGCATTGCTGGATTTCTGAATCAATCTATCCATTACCCCATTGGTTACTCTGCTTCTGCTCATCCTTGTAATTTTGAAATCATTTTTATGATTAACGAACACCTTCCATCGATCTATAACCCTGCTGGGGTCGTAAGGTGTGCTGGTGCCTATCTCCAGCGGTCTACGGGTGAGAGGCAGGGTCCACCCTGGGCCCCGCCTCTGTCTGGGCAACACAGTGACAAACAGGACATACAACCATTTACGCACACACTCACACCTAAGGAAACCTAGAGAAGCCAATTAACCTAACAGTCTTGTTTTTGGACTGTGGGAGGAAGCCAGAGTACCCGGATAGAACCCACAAATGCACAGGGAGAACATGCAAACTTCATGCAGAAAGACTCCGTGCCAGGATTGAACCTGGAACTTTCTTGTTAGTCTGCATTTGTGTTCTTTCTGTACCACAATATGACACTTTATGCTAAAACTAAAAGCCTAATACACTGTAAGACACAACTACTGTGCATCACAATGTTCAAGAGCCAATTTTCATTTCTGAAATGAATGTTTAATCTACCATACCATTGGTCACCTAGTTTAGAGTTGTTTTTTGCACCTCAAGCAGACTTTAACACACACAGACTAGTATATAAACATGTTCTCCTGCAGATTTCTTCTTTTATGTTTTTTCTTTTTTTCTTTTTTTTACAGTGTCCTGTCTGGCAATGTGGCAATAAGAATAATTGTCTTGACGCCAAAAAGAGCCCAATAGATTTTACTTTCACAGGTGTAGCAGTACGGCAATTGCTATATAGCTCCACTTGTTTCATGCATATAAATTGCTTTATTATAATTATGCAGGGAGTTTTACAGTTTATATGGACACTGCAATGTAAATAGAGCAGAAAAATGGAAGAAAGAAAAAGGAAAAAAAGAAAAAAAAAGAGAAGAAAAGATGAAAGAAAGAGGAGATAGAAAGGAGACAATGAGAAAACATTTTCAGTCTGCTTCATCACCTGTAACGAGATGAAAAAAAGAACAGCACAACCGAAAGACATGGTACGAGATATAGAATAAATTAACACCTTGAAACTATCGCTAAAGTAATATTATTAAGTCTGACATGTACTCTGTGTTACCTGAAGATGTGGATGTGGGGTTTCTGTATGGAAGTGAATCTCTGAGTACCTGGAGCCAAGCACCTGTAATTGTTTGTGAGGGTGAACTTGTGCATGTAAAGCTTATGCTGTAGAAAAAAATGTCAATAGTGGTTGTGGAGAGCTGGAAGAGAACCCCCCCATCCTCCCCACACCCCAGAGCACTGAGTCCAGTGCCGGGAGACCCAAAGCCCTAGGCGCCAAAAGGGACCCCAAGAGCGAAGGCACCAAGGAGGGGCCAGCCCTTTTATGTTTTTTCTAATGACCAACAGAGACACCATGGTGACAGAAAGGGATTCAAAGCTCCACCAACCTGAAGCTCTTCCTCAGTTAAAAGAAGCCAGATGAGCTCCAGCAGACAGTCTGCAGGGAAGAGCTGCAGCTTTGCAGCTTGTAAAACCTCGCTGATAAACAAAGTCTGCACAACCTCTGAGCTCATCAGCTCAGTGACAGGAGAGCCTGGAGGAGGTTAACACATTTACCAAGAGAAGTGGGGGTTACTGCTGCATGCCTCCAAACTGAGTTACAGGGCTGCTTTCTCTATAGTTATGCTGCTATAGGCTTAGACTGCTGGAGGACATAGGAACCCCTTACTCATCATTCTGCTTCATTCTATCTCTATTCTCCCACTCTGCAGAATCTGTTAGTTCAATTTCTAGCGTTCTGCTCTCTGCTGCTTTTTCTCATAGTAGCTTCATCTTGTCTGTTCCTGTTAGGCTGTGACTCCATCCTGAGAGAAATATCAGCTGTGCTGCTGCCATCAACACCTTTGTTTATAGATGTTCTAGATCTGACCAGTTTTTCCAGTGTAGTAATTCTTCTGACTGTGACTGGCTGGATGTGCTCTCTTCCTCCTCTAACATGGGAGCTGGCTTGGAGCTCGTCCTGCCTGGCTGTGTGTGTTTTTCTGGGACGGGGGGCCACCTTTTACAGCTGCTTTTTGTATCTATGCTTCTTTTCTATGTCTGCTTCTGTCTCCTTGAAATTCAGTCAGCCTCAGCAGATGGCCGCTCACACTGAGCCGTTTCTGCTGGAGGTTTCTTCCTGTTAAGAGGGAGTTTTTCCTCTCCACTGTCGCTACAAGCATGCTTAGTGTGAGAGATTGCATCCAGTCAATGAGCCGATGGAATCAACTGGTTTTCCTTAGATAGAAAACTTTGAATCAATTTGACTGTGGATCTGGTTGAATTGTAATGTGCCTTGAAATGACATGTGTTGTGAATTGGCGCTATAGAAATAAACGGAATTGAATATAATAAACTCCTCCTGGATATTATTCCTTATCTTGTCCCCGCCCCCTAGTGCAGTCGCAGCGCTTGTAAGCAGGGAACCCCTGACTTCAATAAATTGTGAGGAGGACGCTGAGACCAAGCAGAGTGGGGTGGAGATCTGTACTGTGCGGTCTCTTCCTACTCTCCTCGCGAGTTACACTAAACTAATTGTCTCTGTGCCTTTTTCTTTCCCTGTATGCATGTATGATGTTTTAGGTGCTTAGACCTGACAATAAATATAAATAGTTTTCTGTGGTAACTCAACACTTTCATTTCTATCAATTTGGTATTTGACTGATAGGGAGACAAAGGCTGAGTTAAAACAAGTTCCTCTTTGGTCCGAGCAGCAAGAGGAGCAGTGAGGAGAGAGACAGAAGGAGAGCGGGTATTAGAAAAGCAAGATACTGTGCAATCAATGAGCAATCAATGAAAGTCAGCTGTGCGAGAGCAGGGAAACCTCTAAAGACACGGGAGGCTTGACAGTGCTCCAGCAAAAGCGCCCCTAGTGGCCAAAAGTTACACGGTGTGCCTTTATAAGGGGTTTGAAGTATTGTGTAAGAACTCATAAATTATATCGGAATGTATTTATGACTCATTTCTAACCACTAAGATGCTTCAACAGAAAGATGATGTAAAAATCAATTCAACAAGTTTAGAATGTCTGAAATGTCTGAAATGTAGAGAGAAGGGATAGGCAGAAGGCATCAGACCCTACAGGTTTAAGCTCCTCCTTGCACCTATAACACCTCATTGAATGCAAAGCAAGATTTTATTCTGTAATGGAGAAACCAAAACTAGCAGCTTCCTCTGAGTGAGTCCAGCTGCAGGAGAGAAAAGTGGAAACCTCCAAGACTGCTGCTTCAAGCTGCTCACACTCCACACACTGAAGGTGAGTTGGACCAAGAACACCACTCAGAGTCACTTTGAGGGAAGTTAGTAGAGGAGGAGAGGGGAGCCATGACTGACTGGACCTTCTGTGTTTTCCAGGCTTCACTCAGAGACTAAATGGCTTCCAGGTTAGAGGAGGATCTCTGCTGTCCGGTCTGTCAGGACGTCTTTAAGGATCCAGTTGTTCTGTCATGTAGCCACAGCTTCTGTAAGGAGTGTCTGAAGAACTGGTGGAAAGAGAAACCAGTAAAAGAGTGTCCAGTTTGTAAAACAATAAGTCTCACCCCAAATCCTCCCTGTAACCTGGCTCTGAAGAACCTGTGTGAGACCTTCTTACAGGAGAGAGACCAGAGAGCTTCAGAGGATCTCTGCAGTCTGCACTCTGAGAAACTCAAACTCTTCTGCCTGGACCATCAGCAGCCAGTGTGTCTCGTCTGCAGAGATTCAAATATCCACAGAAACCACAGTTTTGTACCTATAGATGAAGCTGCACATGAAATAAAAATGAGCCTTTGTTCATCTCTAGAAACCTTGAAGGAGAAGCTGGAGCTCAGGAAGAAAGTTCAAGAGGAGTTTGATCTGACAGCAGAACACATGAAGGTCCAGGCCCGACACACAGAGAGGCTGATTAAGGAGCAGTTTAAGAAGCTTCATCAGTTTCTAGGAGAGGAAGAGGAGGCCAGGCTGGCTGCACTGAGGGAGGAAGAGGAGCAGAAGAGAGGGATGATGAAGGAGAAGATGGAGGCTCTGAGCAGAGAGATAGCAGCTCTTTCAGACACAGTCAGAGCCACAGAGGAGGAGCTGAGAGCTGAAAACGTCTCATTCCTGAACAACTACAAGGCTGCAGTGGAAAGAGTCCAGCGCTGCCCCCTGCTGGAGGATCCACAGCTGCCCTCAGGAGCTCTGATAGACCAGGCCAAACATCTGGGCAACCTGGCCTTCAACATCTGGAGCAACATGAAGAACATGGTGTCCCACACTCCTGTCATCCTGGACCCAAACACTACTGGTTCAGAACTCGTCCTGTCTGAAGATCTAACTAGTGGGACTGTAGGAGAGGAACAGAAGCTTCTTGATAATCCAGAGAGGTTTGGGTTTTGGTCCTGTTCTGTCCTGAGTTCTGAGGGCTTTAACTCAGGGAATCACAGCTGGGATGTTGATGTTGGAGACAGTGGAGGTTGGAGACTTGGTGTGTTAGAAGAGTCTACCAAGAGGAAGGGAATTATAGTGTCTGGATTGTTGATTATGTGGTTGTTTGAAGGGAAATACTATGCACAATCTCCACCAGCTCCTCCTGAAGTTCTGTCAGTAGAGAAGAAGCTCCAGAGGATCCGAGTGAATCTGGACTGGGACAGAGGAAAGCTGTCCTTCTCTGATCTGGACACTAACACACATATACACAGCTTTCACACACACAAATTCACTGACAAGATGTTTCCATTATTTTCCACTGGTGATGATACAGTAAAAATCTTACCCATGAAGATCTCAGTGAGCAAACAGCAGCTCTGATGTTCTCAGCATGAAGAACACAAAGTCCAAATGAAACCTTATTGATCTGATTGAAACTCAGTGTTTGAAACAGGAAACTGGAGATGATCTGATCTGATCTGACTGATCATCTGGTTGTTTTCAGGTCAGTTTCAGATCTGCTTCATAATCTGTCCAGATGCTACAAACTAAGACAGGAAGTGGATGATGTGGAGTTTAGTTTGGTTCTGACAGCAGATCCAGGTGTGCTAATCATGAACAGGGAACAGGTGAGGTTAGTGGAGACACGAGGACCCTGGAGAGCTCTGCTGATGGAAACAAACTAAGATCCAAACATCCAGACTGATGAACGCTGCAGAAGAAACTCTGAGAGGTTTTCATGTTTAGTTCAGGAACAACTCAACAGAGTTCATCTAAAAATAAGTTAACAATCATTGTGTCTTGGTACTTCAAAACCTGGAACCACAGTGTTCATGGTGAAGTTTTCTATTCCAGCTTTGTTCAACCGGTCTAGAAGGTTCTGTTTATCTCTGTTAGTTGAAGGCTTATGAAGATTTTCTGTTGGCTCCTGGGCCAACCTGCAACACATTTATTAATTATGAATTCATGCCGCTTGAATCACTGCTGCCTTGTCGAATGAATGTCAAGGGTTTCTCTCTATGTTCTCTTTTTTCCCACTACAGTCTTGAAGGTAACTGTAAATTGTTCCATGTTATCCCACACAACCATTAACAAATCATTACAAAATGTTGCATGTGAAAGTCCCGGTAAAATGAAATGCTGGGATGCTGGGATATATTTAATCCTATGTCTGCCCTGTGCATGATGGTTTGGTCCAAACCCAAGCTGCAGCCATCATTTTTTCTGTAAGATTTTACTTCATTTTTGATCCAATAATCAGTCAAATAAAAATCTGTACTAAATGTTGGTTTCTGTTTGGAGTTGTTTAGCATTTTTGTACAGCAGTTTAAATTCAATTCAATTCATTTATATAGGGCCAATTGACAACTCACATCATCTCAAGGCACTTTACAGCGACAATACTGTTAGATTAATTAAATAGTTATTTTAAGGAAAAAGACGCTGGCCTCTCTCTCAAGGAGTTTGGATGACCACCATCCGTGGTCTTCTCGTGGACCAGGCACTTCCCAATGAACTCTGCACCTTGCAAGATAAAGGCACAGTGCCTGTGGACCACCTGCTGGATGCAGGGGACTTTTACTCAGTCTATTTCCTGGTTACAAAAAAGACTGAGGGCCTTTGTCCGATTCTAGACTTTAAGGGACTGAACTCGTATCTGAAGGATATGCCCTTTCCCATACTTTCAACCAAGGGGTCTTGTAGGTGATCTCCCTGGGTGACTGGTTTGTGGCAATTGACTTAAAGGATGCCTATTTTCATGTCCCCATTGCACCAGCTCCACTTTACATTCCAGGGATGACATTTTCGGTTTGGGGTCCTCGCCTTTAGGATCTCTCTGTCTCCCTGAGTGCTCACCAGGGTTGTGGCAGCAGCCCTGTCAACACTGCAGGTACAAGGCATTCAGATCCTGCCCTCTCTGGACTACTGGCTGATTTTTTCCAAGACACATAGTCATTCGGTCCAGGACACCCAATTGGTGCTCTGCCATGTGCAACAACTGGCTTGAAGGTGAACTTACAAAAGAGCATCCTCACCTCTTCCCAGGTGATGGTGTTCCTGGGTGTGCTCCTCGATTCCATCTCCATGACTGCCCACCCTTTTCCATACCAGGTTGCCAGTATTTTGACAATGTTTTTCAGCTTCCAGTATGGCACAGCACCAAGTTTTCTGGATTATCTGTGCCTTCAGGGTATGCTCACTACTGCGTCCAGTGTGGTTCCACTAGGACTCGGACTAGGACTAGGGTCAGGTCCCTCCACAGGGGCTTGATCCACAGGGAGGCTGTTTAAGCAGACACCTCCTCCAAAGGCTGGGGCGCAAACCAGAGGGGCCCTACAGTGCAAGGGGTGTTGTCTGCTTGAAAACAGAGGGCACATCAATGCCTCATAGCTGCTCTCCTGGAGCTCTCACACTTCGTGTTTTACTTCCGGGGTTGCTGAGGAAGCACGTTTTGGTCAGGTTGGACTACTCAATGGTGGTCACTTCTATCAATCGTCTCCCCATGATCCGTTGAAGTCCTCATCTGGAAAACCAAGTGACAGTCCACTCCTTTACTCCTCTGGGTCCAACATATGTCTGCCTGTCCGCTCTCCAACGAGTTCCCTCTTCTCTGGATTAAACCCCCACAAACTGGATGCAAAGATTATCAAAGAGCCCCCCAAACGTGAGTTTTTCTCCACCATATTCAAGCCTCAGTCAACTGATGACTGTGATCTCCCCTTCAGACTTTCCAGTTCCGGTTCACCAGTCCGCTGAGTTCCAGCTTCTTCTTCAGTGTTTTTCTACATTCAGTAAACCTGTTAAACTTTTGCCCTTGGCCTCTGAGTGGTTATCTGCATGTGGTCAGATCACTAAAACCAAATACGACATACGTGACATCCACATGCTCCTGAGGAGCTGGTGGATGGTCTCCTGAGGGATCTCCTCCCAGACCTGGACTAATGCATCCGCCAACTCCTGGACAGTCTGTGGTGCAATTTGACGTTGGTGAACTGGAATGAGACATGATTTCCCAGATGTGCTCAATGGGATTCATGTCTGGGGAATGGGCGGTCCAGTCTGTAGCTTCAATGCCTTCACCTTGCAGGAACTGGTGACACACTCCAGCCACATGAGGTCTAGCATTGCATTAGAAGAAACCAGGGCCAACTGCACTGGCATATGGTCTCACAAGGGGTCATAGGATCTCATGTCGGTACCTAAAGGCAGTCATGCTAACTGTGGTGAGCACAGGGAGGACTGTGCAGCCCTCAAAAGGAATGCTGGTCCACACCATTACGGACCCACTGCCAAACCGGTCATGCTGAAGGATGTTGTAGGAAGCAGATCACTCTCCACATTGCCTCCAGACTCTCTCAGATCTGTCACATGTGCTCAGTGTAAACCTGCTTTCATCTATGAAGAGCACAGGGCGTCAGTTGCGAATTTGCCAATCCTGGTGTTCTCTGACAAATGCCATGCATCCTTCACAGTGTTGGGCTGTGAGCAGAAACCCCATCTGTGAACATCAGGCCCTCATACCATCCTCATAGAATCGGTTTCTAACTGTTCCATAAAGTTAAAAAACAAACCACTGGAATTTGTTTTCCAAGTTTTAAGATATTCCATCCAGGAAGATTTTACAATTTAAAATGTTTGAATTAGCTTTGAGTTCTTTGTGCTTTATAGAGTAGTCCAACAAAGCAACAAAGCATATTGAAACGTCTTCAAACTTGGAAAACAAAGTTTTATAACTTTTTGGAATGACTATGACCAGGATGACTGAAAATTTTCAACAGCATACAAACACAGTTCAGATTCTATGGCTACCGCAGATGCTGGCTCACCTTCAAGGGATAAACCAATCATAGTTAGAGGGATGGACGGTTCAACAGAGCTATGGCTCTAGGTGAGTTTGGGAACTGTATTAAAAAGAAATCTAGGATTAATATTATTCTCCTCTAACAATGAGGATAAATATGTTCATCTTGCTTTATGAGGGACTTTTTAAACAGCAGTAAACCTGCTCTGGGATTCTGCTGTACCACCTTTCTCCAGCTAGAGCTGCAGGATCCTCCTGAGCGAGCTCTCCAACACACCTGTATGCTTATCTCATCATCAGAGGATCCTCCAGTATATAACCTGCCTTCAAACCTTGCCTCAACGCCGCAGTGTTGATCTAGTTTTGGTTAGTGTGTTCCTGAGCCATAGTAAACCTGAGAATCTTGCTATCTCCTCTTGAGATAAGATTCTAACTCTTCCTTGTTTTGCCTCACAGGAATCCTGTCTCTCTCCTTGAAGCTCTGGATGAGTTAACCTGCCGCAGCCTGCCTCGTGAAGACAAACCTGAAGACTGATCTGATTCCTGCAGCTCTTGGTTAAGAGCTGGAAACCCAAATCAAGGTCTGCCCTCAAAGTCAGAAGTAAGACGCTGAAGTAGTGTTATTGGATCCTCTGCTGTACAAACAGTCTCTGGACCCAAGTTTCCTCTCTCAAAGAGAAACCCGGACTCCTTCAAGGTATTCATCAGCAAACCCTAACCCCTAGTGTAATATTCATGTGCTTGTGTTAACAATAAACCTTGTTAAACTTTTCATCAGCCTTCCTGTGTGTTCTGCATATTGGGTTTACTCAGTAACCAATCATGACAGAACACTGCCAAGTACAAACACTAAGCCCAGCAGGCGGCACCTCCGTCGGAGGCTAGATAGCAAGACGCTCAGATCTAAGGACAAACTCAAACGATCCGTGAGTTACATACCATGGTTGATTACCAAAACCAAATGCTTCAAACTTTTGCAGGCTACATGGGTAGCGCTAACGCTGCATCAACAGCACGTCCGTTTCCTGATCCACTTCCGCCCCTAAGGTCACCGGCGGTGACGTCATCTCCTGAGTTCTGTCCTAGTCTCCCTGAAAAGTTTTCAGGTAATCTGAAAGACTGTAAAGGTTTTTTGTTTCAATGCCGTCTTATTTTTGAGAACTCTCCTGGCAGTTTTCCAACTGATAAGAAGAAGATAACATTTATTTTGTCCCAACTTACCGGACGAGCCCTAGAGTGGGCGGAGGCAAGGTTTGCCTCCGAGGACAGCTTCAGATGTACTTTTTCTGAATTTGTTTCTGAATTTTCCCAGGTGTTTAATCAGGACTGTGATCAAACAATTGACTCTCGAGCTCTGCTGAATCTAAGACAGGGAAATTCCTCAGTAGCGGATTTTTCCATCAACTTCCGGGTCAAAGCCGCAGCTTCCGGATGGAACCAATGTGCTCTCAAAAGTGCATATTTCAAGGCTTTGAATGACAATATCAAAGATGAACTTGCAACTCTCGATGAACCAACTAGTCTGGAGGATTGAATCCGCCTAACTATTAGGCTGGACAACAGACTTCGTGCTAGAGACAGTTCAAGACAAATGAGTCAAAGTTTTTCTGTGTCAGCCCCTGCATTTAATAATGCTTCTGTTTTTTCTGGATCCACAGAACCCGTTTCCAAGCCGAGGCCTAAAACCCAGTCTCTCTCTATGCCTGTCCAGGTATCTCATTCAGTTGAGACGGAAGCCGAACCTATGCAGGTTGGACACACAAGGCTAACCCCTGAGGAAAGACTTAGACGTTTCAGGGGCAAATTGTGCATCTACTGTGGTTAGACTGGCCATTTCATTGCTTCATGCCCAGCTAAGTCAAAAGCCGCGGGCCCGTCAGAGGATCTGAGGAGTCTGACGGGCCATTTGAAAACTGAAAAGTCTTCTCATTTGATGCTTCCAGCCACCCTATTTTTCTCCAACCAGAATCTCACATTGTCAGCTTTTATCGACTCTGGATGTGAGCGTAATCTGATAGACTCTAACCTGGTTCTGCAGCTACAGATCGAAACTGTCCCTTTAACCAAGCCACTTAGTGTCTCTGCTATTGATGGGAAGAGACTCCATCAGGTTTACCCATCAAACGCAACCTCTAGAGCTTTTGATCTCTGGTAATCATCGTGAAACTCTGACATTTTTTTGTTCTTCCTTCTACATGTTCTCCCTTGGTGCTTGGTTTTGAGTGGCGGAACGACATAATCCCCATATAAATTGGGCTGAACGCCACATTGAGTCGTGGTCGCACCTCTATGTCACTGAAACATGCCTTCGCTTCTGCAGCCTTCCCGGCTGTCACGGCCTCCCTAGAGGTAGGGGAGATGGGACTCCTCCTGACCTTACTTATGTCCCTTCCGAAGTACCATGATCTGGCTCACCGTCTTCCCGGTAAAGGTCACAATTACTTCGCCTCTTCCACCTCGCAGACCATATGACCAAATGACTGAACTATTACCAGGAGCTCCCCTGCCCAGCAGTAGACTTTACAACATTTCCAAACCAGAAAGAGAAACCATGGAAAAATACATAAATGAGTCCCTAGCTGCTGGAATAATCCGTCCATCTTCTTCTCCGTTGGGTGCTGGTTTCTTTTTTGTGGGCAAAAAGGATGGTTCTCTAAGACCTTGTATAGTACTACAGAGGCCTTAACCAGATAACTGTTAAAAATAAATACCCAACTTCACGTTACTAGCATGTCAATAACGCGGGCTTTGAACCAGTACAAGGGGCCACTGTCTTCACCATAAACTCGACTTAAGAAATGCATATCACCCTTCTCAGGATTAGAGAAGGTGGCGAGTGGAAGACAGCCTTTAAAACCCCTTTGGGCCAGTTTGAATATCACACGGTCATGCCCTTTGGTCTCACTAACGCAGCCTGCATGTTTCCAAGCCCTCGTCAACGATGTCCTCAGAGACTTTTTGAATATCTTCGTGTTTGTATACATTGACGATATTCTAATCTACTCTAAGAACCTTTCCGAGCATAAAAAGCATGTCCGCCTGGTCCTGCAAAGATTATTGGCGAACAAACTTTTTGTAAAGGCTGAAAAATGCGAGTTTCATCAAACTTCAGTCACCTTTTTAGGGGTTTTGTGCTCGAGGGCGGGCAGGTTAAAGCCATCTGAAGAAAAAAATAAAAGCTGTTTTGGATTGGCCGATACCTAAAAACCGAAAACAGCTGCAGAGATTCCTGGGATTTGCCAACTTCTACCGTCGATTTATCAGGAATTATAGTCAGACAGCTCTACCTCTCACAACTCTAACATCAGTCAAAAAGACCTTCCAGTGGACCCCCAGCACAAAGTGCTTTTGATAAACTAAAGACTTTGTTTTCCAGAGCTCCTGTGTTAATCCAGCCAGATCCTGCCAAGCAATTCATTCTCGAGGTGGACGCCTCTGACTCTGGTGTTGGTGCCGTGTTATCCCAACAACTCGATTCTGATCAAAGAATTCACCCCTGTGCATTTTTCTCCCGTAGACTCTCACCGGTAGAACAAAACTACGACGTTGGGGACCGCAAACTTCTGGCCATCAAACTCGCATTGGAGGAGTGGAGACACTGGCTCGAGGGAGCTGAACACCCGGTCTTTTTGTGGACTGATCACAAAAATCTTGCATACATCCAGTCGGCCAAACAAGCTAACCCTCGTCAGTCAAGGTGGTCTCTGTTTTTCTCTCGGTTCAACCTCATCATCTCTTACAGACCCGGATCCAAGAACATCAAACCCGATTCTCTCTCTCTTTACTCCGCTGATCAATCCGAGACGCCTGAACCCGCACTGCCTGCTTCCTGTATTGTTGGAGTAGCTTCCTGGGAGATCTCCGATCTCATAAACTCTGGCCTTGGCTTCTGAACCTGACCCAGTGTAACGGTCCTCCTAACAGAACCTATGTCCCCTCATCTGTCAGATCCCGCCTCTGATTCAATGGATGCACACAGCCAAGTTTTCCGCTCATCCGGGGGTGAGCAGAACCGTCGCCTTGATTTCTAGACGCTTCTGGTGGCCTCACATTGCACAAGGGGATGTGAAGGAGTATGTTTTGGCTTGCTCCATATGCGCCAGAAACAAGACTTCACATCAACCGCCCTCTGGCCTGTTGCATCCTCTTCCTGTTCCAACTCGTCCCTGGTCTCACATCGCCATCGATTTTGTCACTGGTCTCCCTATCTCCAGAGGTATGTCAACTATTTTTACCATTGTCGACCGATTTTCGAAGTCATGTAATCTGATTCCTCTCAGGATACTTCCCACGGCCTTTCAGACCTGCTCCAGCTCCTCTAGTGAAGCCCATGTTTTTCCAGACTCCATGGAATACCCCAGGAAATTCCCTCTGACCGCGGACCACAGTTTATCTCCCAAGTTTGGAAGGCTTTCTGCGCAGCTCTCAATTGTAAATCATCACTTACTTCTGGTTACCATCCGCAGTCCAACGGTCAGACAGAGAGAATGAACCAGCAGCTCGAATCGACTCTCCGCTTTCTGACCTCCAACAACCCCACTGACTGGAGTCAATACCTCACATGGATCGAATATGCCCACAACTCCCTCAAGTCTGCTTCCACCGGTCAATCATCATTCCAGGTTAGTCTCGGATATCAACCTCCTCTTTTTCCAGCAAACGAGAGAGAGATTTCGGTTCAATCTGTCAATCACCACATCCCACGCTGTTCAACGAGTCTGGAGGGACACCATCGCCTCTCTCAACCGAGCTTCTGTGACTACCAAGCGCTTTGCGGACGCCAAGAGACGCCCTGCCCCAGAGTACGCCATTGGTCAGGAGGTAAAGCTTTCCACTCGGGACATTCCCCTCAAGGGAATGTCCCGAGTGGAAAGACTTTTCTCTCGGATTCCCCTACAGCTCTTGGTTAAGAGATGGAAACTCAAATCAAGGTCTCGCCTCAAAAGTCAGGGCAAGACGCTGAAGCAGCTATTGACTCTGCTGTACAAACAGTCTCTGCCTTAAACCAGGAAACTAGCTCATGCTGTAATACCACTGGACGCAAACATTCAGTGTCATATGTTCATTATTTACTGTGACGCCTACAAACTGGTTATACAAGAATGTTTCACAGCTTGGATTTAGTTTCATTTTAAATTAAGCTTATTTTCTTGAAGGACTGATTTGAATATGTTTTTGAAAGTAAATGATGCTATTAATTGTTCTCAGCATCTTTTATTTCCTTTATTATTTTGGATTCCAAAATGCCACCTCTACAAGACCCTGCAGTAGATTTATGCTCTCACTGATTTATACATTTAATCATAAGGTTGATATTCTGTAGAAAACGTAAATCAGCTGGTCAGCAAAAATTAATCTATACCAGCTGGAAAACTTGATCAGTCCATGTAAGGTTTGCAGTACAGATGCAGAAACATTTCAAAGCAGAGGGGCGAGGATTCCACTCTTCAATCACGGCAGAAAAAAAAAAAACACAGAGAAGAAAAACACACCCACATTTAAACAACCCAGCTTTCTGAATTATCAGCCTGTACCATCTCTAAGGGGTGGAAACTTTAACATTTACACGTTTGTGCAGAAGTGAACTAAATTAAACCTCTAGAGGAAAAACAATAAATAAATAGCACACATTAACAATTAACTTAAATAAATTGAAGCTAAACAATACTCCAAGTCAAAACAAAACACATCTCCCCTCCTTCTCAGTTTGGATTTCCCTTACAGGGGTAAATCCCTCACAGTCCAAAAAAGATTTTAACTAATCAAAACACCCAGAAGCATTTTTTATATTACATCCACAATGCTTTGTAATCTGGTGCATTCTAGTTTTCCCTCCTCTTAAGCTTTCCAGCAGTTTTTTGTACGGTAAATAGTATTTTTGTTTTGTAAAAATATACATGCACACTTTGTGTACTTTTTAAAATAAATTCTGAATGTCTTATCAAAAGTAATGTTTTAATAGAGAAATGTAGTGTGTATGGTTCCTCCATACAGATAAAAATATTCAGTAGTTCTTAAAAATATGCATGGTAATGGAAATTTAGATGAAAGGAAAATGTCTGAAGGGGGTTTGGAGCTGTGGAAATAAGAAACCACAGTCTAAAGTAAAACTCATCCAGGGGTTTCCAAAGGTCTGAACTGCAGGTAGAGTCACATTCCAGGTGTTAAACCTTTATGAACAGCTTTCAACCCTCACCAAACATGAGTCCGCCCTCTGAAAATCCAGCTGCAATTTATTGCAGCTTGTGAATGCAATCCTCAACTATATTCTCCCTTACCAACTATGATGGCTTAGCAGACACCCTCTAGATTGGTTTGAATCATACCTCTCTGATCTACACAATTCTCTCAGTTAAAATCTCCCAGGTCCCAGTCATCTCATTATCTCCCATTGTTACCCATGGCTGTGTCTAATCTAATTTTAATAATCTAATCCTAATCTCGATCATACATTTCCCTCCTACATCTGGTCATGTGCTTTTTACAATCAGCATCACGTTCCACTGTAATACTGACAATATCCAGCTCTACATCTCCACACAATTCCTTTAGTGACTAATTTTTATTTTACTTTTTTACACCACGCGTTATAAATCTTTAAAACTTTTTATGAATCAGACATACTGTTGATTTGATATAAAAACCTTTATTGAAGCAGCTGCTCAATATTTACAAAGATGTTTCATTGTGTATACAAATGATGCATTTTATTGAATGTATTTTAATTAATAATCTAACAGACAGAAGTCAAATGTAGCCCTGGAGTCATTAAGTTCAAACTTAGAGGTTTGCTTCTTTATTAAAGGGTGGATATTGTAAAAATAATAAGGACATATCTTCAGAGACTTGTTTTATTATTCCTGAGTTTCAATCTCACACTCGGTATTATGTTTGAATCTAGTTTTGTTTGCCTGTAGCTGATTGGCTGCAGCACAAATCCAGTTTGAACTCAGCAGCTACTAGAACATCACAGACTCTTCAGAGATAAATTCACTCCTGCTGGATCAGAACATTGAAACCAAAGAGGAGGAGGAAATCATCCCTGGATTAAGAGTTTAATGGAACACAAAGACTACATTTCCCACAATCCTCAGCTCTTCTGAAAGGTCTTCAGCTTCCTTCTGGCATCTTTATGCTTCTTGCGGTACTCCTAAAGAAACAGATAATAACAGATGTGTTTAGTTCTTTACTCTGCCTCATCAGACAGACATGTTTTCTGTTATTATGGTAGAAGAACCATTGGAACTTATTCCTGTATATCTAGGAAACAGAAGTGTCTACCAGCATAGAAGAGACTTTGAAGAAAAACAATTTTAAAACAGCATTTTCAGTCTGACTTAGGAACCAAAGTGATTCCAGTCACTCTGTTTAGTTCAAAGAATCATTGTTGGAGCTGATGGAAATGATACAGACCTGTTTGAGCGTAATCGTCCTCTCCTCCCACTGCTCCCTCTGCTGCTCCAGCTGGGAGGTCCGACAGAACAACCTGGGTCCCTCTGAAGGAGGAAACAAAGCAGAGGTTAAAACAATTAGCCAGACTTTAACTGAACCAACAGGGAAATCATTATGTGTAATGTTCAGAACTTAAAAAGAAGCACCAGCACCACAAAGTGCCATAGAACCTCCCACCTTTCAGTCTGTGGTCATCAGAAGAGAAGAAGAAGAAGAAATCAGGCTTTGAAGGAGTCTCCACTCTGTGAGAGAAACAAAAACAAAAGGTAGAAAATTTATCTTAAATAAAATCGATGATGTTTTTTTGTCCAAAATCTCGTCAGTGCAGAGAGTTTCCTTCAGGAAGCCCAAAGATCTAAACAAATACATTTTTTGATCCATCAAGAAATGCACATTTAAAGTAATTTAAGAGACTCAGAAATCAGAGAAAAGATCCTGGTCTGTTAAAAAAAAAATTCAAAAATAACAAATGGATTTGGTTAACAATGTTTTTAATCTCAACTTAATCTGGAGCCTGTTTAGCCAGAACACACTGGTTGGCTGCAGCTTTTTAATCTCTGAAAGGATTTTTTTCCATGTCACACTGACTGCATATAGAGAGGCTCTGACTAGGCAGGGTGAGCAGATTTGTGCAGATATTTTTTACCTCCGTCTCTGTGCTATAAACAAATTAAAATCATTTACCCCATTTAACTGGGACAGATTATGAAAAGTAACAAACAAACAAAAAAAACCCGGTGCAGCAATAGGCTGAAGCAAAGCCTATAGCTTATAGAGAATCTTTAAACGCCTTTATTAAAAACATAATGAGATCTACGCCTAAAGAAAAGAAAAACCCAGCAATTAATGCCGTGGGACGGTTTCTATGCTGATTCAGGCAGAGAGGTGATTCTCAGAGAGATCTGGGAAGTTTATCCAAGTTTTGCTTTTCTTTTTTCATAGAGGTGAGAGCAATATGCCGTGCTTAATAACCTGCCCCACTTTATTTTGTTTTTTTTGTGAGGCTCAACAGGATCATTACTTTACTATATCCGTTTTTTTTTTTCTTCCTCGAGGAGATTGAAAAACTGAACTTTCTGTCTCGTTGTGAGGCTCAAAGAGGATCACTTCTTATCTGTTTTCTGTCCTGCTGTACCCCTATCATGGGTAAATTTTTCTATTTTAATGTTTCATTCATTGTTTTTGTCTGTCCTGCTTACTATATGCGAGATGTGTGACTCCAAAACTCTTTCTCTGTGCGATTAACAGATTTTATTTTGCATTTTTCCCTCAAAGTGGATGTGTTTTACTTTGTGATCGTGTCTCTCTTCCTGTCAGACCCATGAAATTGCTCCTGAACTGCTGTTTAACCCGACTATAATAGAGCTGGGCTTGATCTCAGTCGGACCTATGCATCCCCTTTGCGAAAATCATGTCAGGTTTGATTGACCTTTGACTTTTGATGAGCGCTAAATGCCACGATCCCGAAGCAGCACGCACGTTTTTGGTGCTTCTGCTGCTTGCAGTCTGAATGTATCATTAGAAATGCATCCCTGTAGATGATGCAGCTGATAAGATTTTTACAAATTGTTGTGTGAAAAGTTTGATTCATCCAAAGGATCTTTCTTTTAATAAACCTGATTTTATGCTTTCATTAAATATCAGTCTAAAGGAAAGCCATAAACATCTACAGACCTCTAAATAACTAAAGTTATTTAATATTTACTGATGCATTTATTTGTGCATCAGCAGCAAACTGTTCAGACTTCGTCATCAACTATGATATTTATTTACTAAAAGTCTAATCGTCTTGTTTCCTCTGCTGGAATTTTATCATAAATTGGATTAAATGAAAAACCTGATAAAACAAACTGCAGCAGTTTTAAGATGAACTCGGATCTTTTCCTCACTCTGTGTTTTTAGCCTCAGAGCTGCTTTGCTTCTGCTCTTCCTCCTCTTCTTCCTGCTCCTCCTCCTCAGAGCTGCTGTCATGGAAACGTGGGTCTTGATGCCAGGAGACCTTGGGAGCCTGGATCTTCTCAGCTTTGTACTCGGCTGTTGAAGAGATTAAAGCGATTAATAGAATATGCTCCATACGTCGGTCTGATTAACGTATCTGTTGAGACTCACTCGTTTCTCCGCTTCCAGCCTCTGATTCGTCTCCAAAGAAGGAAAACCTGAATCCAGTGGATTCCTCAGACTTGGCGCTGGGATCAGCTGACAGGAGGGAGGACAGGGCCTGTTCTTCCTCTCCTCCTCCCTCTTCATCCTCCAGCTGATCCCAGTTTCTCTCCTCCTCTCCCTCAGCAGAGCCGTCGTTGGTCTGTCCGAACACGGCCTTCAGGTCTCCAGTCACCTCGAAGTAAATCTCTTTGGAGACTTCAGGAAGCTTCTGAGCCTCTTCCCTCTTCTTCCTGCGGGCCGCCTTACTGCAAACAGAACAAGAGATCCACAGGAAGCTGATGGGAAACCTCTGATTGGATCTCTGGCATTTGCAAAGTAAATCTTTCTCTCATACACTGATTTATTTAAATAAAAAATCTGCTGCTTTGTGAGTTTTCTGAGCTAAACTTTGAGTGAAAAAGTGTCTGCAGACTGATGGAGGTGGCCAGGAAGTGGTCGGTTTCAGCTTCAACAGGAATTAGACTCAGCCATGGAGGAAGGAGCCGGTTTGAACTGAGGATGGAGGTCGTTTCTTTACCTCTCCTTCTGAGTTTCATCTGTTTTGGTCTCAAACGCAGCGTGTTCCTCTTTGCTCGGGTCGTAATGCAGCGCAGACACGTCTCTGCAGAAGAAAAAGAAAGACTTTAGTTTCAGAAAAGTTAACAGCTGCTCAACTTCGGACTTCCAGACCCACCTGAACTTCTTGGCTTTGCTGGACGTCTTGCTGCTGCTTTGAAGGCTGCTTCCAAGGACGCTCTGCAGGATGGACAGATTCTTCTTCTTCTCCTCTTCTAGAGCCTCATCGTCGTCCATCAGACTCTTCTGTGCTTCTAAATAAACAATTAAAAACCCTTGAATGTTTTGTTTTGGTACATAGAGATCTGCAGGAAGTGATGTCATTAATAATCTCTTAAGAAGGACACAGCTTTACTGCTGACTGAACAGAAACTTTCAGGACTTCATGTTGGAAAAGGTTCTCATTTCTTCTGCTGGAGGGGGATAAGTGGATCTGCTTCACAGCAGCCTGAAGTGACCAAATCCGATTTTTTGGCCCCTATGTGACCTGGATCTGATCTTTTCATGGCAGTCTGAACAACTCAGAACCCATTTTTTCCAATGCGACCCAGGCTGCTTGGCCATGTGGTCCTGAATCTGATACACATCTGATCTTTCCATCCGACCTGAATGTCATTAATACCCGACAAAGTCATTATTTTGCATCTTGCTATGCAGAAGCTGCAAGAAAAACAACAACCACAGCGGATGATGATGCGGTGAGCAGTATTTATGTTTAACCATATTGAAAAGATTGTGTTTTTATGGTTGGGAAAATTGCTAAATGCGCTCCAGTGCTACCACCCATGTTTACTTCTGTAAACACAAAGCACGCATGGTTGTGACATCACTGCGTCCTCTACTGCGCATGCGGGACACTTAGGTTGTATAAATGCAGTTCAAACAAGAGATCACATACAAGTTGCATATATTTGGAAATGTGAACTGCAACGCAAAAAAAATGTATTTCACAAAAAAATCGGAATTGAGCATCAAGGCCTGCAGTGTGAACGTAGCCAAAAGTTGAAAATGCTGGTAAAGATTCTGAGTTATTCTAAGTTAAAAATAAACCACTTGACTTTGTTTCCAAGTTTGAAGACGTTTCTCTTCTCATCCAGGAAGCTTTTTCGATTCAAAATGTCATTATTGCGTCCTCTACTGCGCATGCGGGAAACTTGCGTTGTATGAATGGCGCTAGTGCCTCTAACATTACTCAACTCCAGAGAGTGCAAAACGCTGCAGCACGTCTCACTCAAATATGAGCACGTTACCCCAATGTTAGCCTCATTACACTGGCTCCCTGTGCATTTTAGGATTCATTTTAAAGTTTGTTTATTTATTTTTAAGTCTCTCCACGGTCTTGCTCCATCTTATCTTTTTCATGCATCCTTCCGTTCACTCAGATCAGCCGATCAGCTGCTTCTTAAGGAGCCAAAGACTAAACGGAACATTAGGGGCCACCGTAGTTTTCTCTGTGGCAGCTCCAAAAATGTGGAACAACTTTCCATTGCAACTTAAATTGTCTATTTCTTTGTCTGATTTTAAATCGCTCTTAAAGAACTCATCTCTATTCTTTGGCTTTCTAAACTGTGTGAGATGTTGATTTTAGTCTTTGACACCTTATTTTAAATCAATTTTATTATAGATGTTATACTTTTGATTTTGATTTAATCTTTTATGCTTGTATGTTTTTTTAAAAGTCTGTGTAATGGTGTTATGTTGTTTCACTGTACAGCACTTTGGTCCTTTGAGACATTTTAAAGTGCTTCATAAATAAAGTTGGATTAGATTGATTGCAGTTCACACAGGAGATCACATACAAGTTGCATATATATGGAAATGGCAACACAAAAAAAACCAACGTATTTCACAAAAACAAAATCAGATTCTAGCCTTAAGGCCTGCAGTGTGAGCGTAGCCTTAAACACAAATCTAATCTGAACCGTTTACCATTTATTTCATGTTCCTGCATGCACAGACCGTCTCTGCTGCTCCTGACATGGAGTCTGTTATGATCTGAAAGAGAAAAGTATCATGCCGAATTGGAAGCTGTATGTTTGTAACACCAGACATCTGTCCTGCTGAACTAGCAGCACAGATGTGTTTTATTTAGTTTATAGATGATGATATCCTAAATATCCAGCATTACTGAAACTCTACGCGTTTCCAGGAAGGTTTTAATGTTTTTTCCAGCTTTTTAAAATTAAAAAGAGAAAAATCTGCAGAATCTGCAACTAAAAGCAACTTTAGAGACTTCAGATGCTTTAAAAAAGTATATGAGCAAAGAAGTGATTAAATGAAAAAAATCAGCAGAAATTAGACCCTATTTTCTGATGTAAAGATGCAGCTAATAACTGCCAGAGATCATGAAGCAAAAGATGCTTTATCTTTGATTTATCAGCAGGAAAGAAACTAACTGGTTCTGTTTGGTTTGATCCATTTGATCATTAATGAAACATCCTGCTTTTATCCTGACTTCATCTTTATCCAAATCTTCTCACCTGTCTGCTTTTCCTCCTCTTCATCCTCTTCTTCCTCCAGAAACCGGGAGTCCATCCGGAACCGCTCGTCTGTCCCAAAGCGAGACTGTAGCGCCATCAGCTGGATGAAAAACACACCTTGGTTAGACTTTGAATCCCAGAGCTCTGCTGACAAAGAGCCTGGACCTTATAAAATAAAATATTCAAACTGACATCAAAACCAAAAAAACTGCATAACTGCACCACATATTTCAATGCGTTATTTATTTTTTTGCACCTTTTTCTTCCACACTGTTTACATTTGATCACTGCTGCACTTTAAGAAATGGAAAAGTCATGACAGCTGTACAAAACCAAATTTGTGTAAAAAATGACAATAAAAGCCATAAGAGCAGAACTTTAACTCGACCCGACTGCAGCTTTGGACAGAACCGCAGCAGATTCTCCTCAGCTCTTCATCAATGACTGATTTACTGCTGTCCAAGAAAATCTGTGATTAATCTCAACCTGAGGGCTCAGACCTTCTGTCCAGCTGGACCTTCAAACTCCGGCCGGATGTCAAATCTGCTGCGATCCTCTTCTTCATCCACTTCCTCATCATCGTCGCTGCCGGCAAACAGCTGCGGACCCGACGGCTTCTGGCGCTCCTGGAAACAGGCAGAGGTGAGTCGCTGCCCCACGAGGAGAACAGGAACCAGAGATAATCGAAGGACCACAAACGCTCTGACATCATCACTCACCGCTCTCTGTGAGGCCATCTGATTGGCTGCTTCTCCGTCAGATGAGGCTTGGTCTTCTGATTGGCTGTCCTGGATAACGGACGTCTTATTTTCCTCCTCATCATCTGAGCTGAAGACGATGTGTTTCCCTGAGGTTGGAGGCGGAGCGTCCTGATGGAAAGCAGGAAACAAATCAGACAAGCAGGAAGGACTGCTGCAAAGTGTTTACATCATCGTTCTTAGGTGGACGCAGAGTCAAAAAGATTTCTTCTGGGATTTTATCTTGTTTCAAAGTTCAGAAAACTTAATGTTTAAACAAAAGTTAACATGTAGAAAAGTTAAAAGAGGGGCCAGAATTCAAATGATGATTTTTCTTAATTTAAGGTGAGAAATCAATGTGAATCAACCTGATCCAACATGAAACAGTATTTACCAACTTGTTAAATCACTAATTAAACTTCATTTCTCTAGCCTCAACAACGGCCAATTACTGCTAAACTTGTAGAAACGAGAGATCAGCCAATGAGAGCCTGTCTGACAACATGAAGTAGGCTTAAGGACCTCAAAAAGCAACACAACAAATCCTGATTTGAAGTCATCCAAGAACAGATGAAACCGTCACCCATCAGTCTGGAGAGAATCACAAACCGACTTCTAAGGCTTTATGACATACGAGATCTGCAATGAGAACCATGATCCACAAATAGAGAGAACATGAAGCACTCTAGAACCTTCCCAGGACTGACTGAGCTGCTAAAATTACTCCAGGAGCTCAAAGACTCATCCAGCAGGTCCAAGAAAAGCACAGAAAAACAACTAAAGCTCTGCAGGCCTCACTGCCTCAGTTAAGGTCAGAGGTCAAATTTCAGCAATTAGATAAAACAGACTGGGACCAGAACCACTGCTGATCCAGAAGACAAAGACATGCCTCAAACTGAAAAAGCATCTTTATAATCTCCAAGACGTCTGAAAATGTTCTGTAGACTAAAAAGACAGTAGGAGACTTTTTTTGGGGTAGTGTAGTCATGGTAGCCTCATGAGACCATCCTGATCTCGCCGAGCTTTAAAGGTTTCACTCGCTAATCAGTCTGGAGACTCTCCTCCGCTAAAGAAAATTTGGAGCCGCTCACCAAAACGAACGCCCAATCAGCATTGGCTTTGGCGGCGTGGTTGAGGTGTGACGCAAAGCAGAAGCGCCGACAGTTCAGTCTAAAGAACATGGCGGCTTCAGCCGATGAAACTAGCGCTAGCGCTGGCTATCGAGCAAGTTTTATCGAATTACAGAGTATTTCTTCACTGAAAGAAGAGCAAAACACTGCTCTGGAGGCTTTTCTCAGAGGAAAAGATGTTTTTGCTCTTCTCCCGACTGGTTTCGCAAGAGTTTGATCTATCAATTGGCTCCTCTTCGCCGCCGCTCTGTTAGTACTTCCTCATATGCTTCGCTGATCTTATTGGTTTATTTGGCCCGCCTATCACCAACATAGGCCAATCAGCTAACCAGTATTTTCGCCCCTTCCCAAAATTACTTCAACGGAAGGTTTCCAGATGGATATGCGGAGCAAATCCATCTGGCGGAGTCAGGTTATAGTCATGGTGCCTCTGATATGAAACCAACAGAGCCGAAACAGAACAACAGTCCTCCATTCCAACATGGTGTTGGTGGTGTGATGGTCTGGGCCGGTTTGCTGCTACATTAACTGGACCAGATCCTTTAACTGATAGAATCACAGGTTCTGCTCTCTAGCAGGAGAACCTGAAGGAGAACGTCTGACCATCAGTTTGTGGCCCTAAGCCTAAAATAGAGTGGGGTAGAGAGCAAAGGGTGACCCAAAGCAGCTCTGATACCTTCAACAAGAGGGAAAGTGTTGGAGTGGCCTAGTCAAAGTCTCCGGTTAAATCAAACTCACAAGCTGTACGACGAATCTAAATATAACACTCATGGTGGAAACTCAGGGACTCATCGCCATTTATCATGACTTAGGCAGGAAATTATTAGATTTAGTTTTTTCACATTTCTTTGATGATCTTGAGTTGAAACAATGGTGGAAAATTTAAGGTATCTTTCAGGGTGTACATAGTTTCTCAAAGCACTGTATATCTGCAGAGATGTTATCACCAGGGAGGCATGAGGACATGGGGACCCCTATTTCATTATTCTGCCTCATTCTATTCTACAATTCTAAATAATTTTTAAGTTCAAAGTCTAACTTTATGTTTGCTCTGCTGTTTCTTGCTTTTCTTGTTATAGTGGCTTCATGACCCTTATAGAAATCTGCTTCTGACACCCACCAGGTTGGCCAGGGCTCCATGGATGAGCCTTTGATGCTGCTCCGCCTCTTTTTGTCTCTGTTGGAGAGCAGCCAGTCTTCTCATGTTGGCCTTCCTCTGCAGCTCCTCTTCCTCCTCTGCAGCCAACACCAACCGCGTAGGAGCCTGGTCTTTCACATCCTCTCCTTCGGTGGAGGAGGACTGGCTGCATTGAGCAGGAGCAGGACGAGGAGCCGCTTGCTCCTCTTCATTAGAACTGCTGGATGAAGACTGATCTTCTGCTGCAGACATTTGTTTCTCCTCTTCCTCCTCATCCTCTTCACTCCCAGAGGAAGATTCTCCCTCTGTGTCTCTGAGAACATCCTCCTTCTTCTTCGCTCGCTTGTCGGTTGTTGAAGTTTCCCCGTTTCGCCCAGTTTCCTCTGAGACCTGCAGAGACTTTGATGATACACCTTCTGTTTTTCTCTTCTTTTTCGGTTCTGCTTTTTCGTCACCGCTGCTGTCCTCCCCCAGGATGGAGGCAAGGATCTCGTCGGGGGTGATGGCTTCCTTGGGTGCAGGTCGATCAGGGAGCCTAGACTCCAGTTTAAGGCCTGTTCCAAGGATGCTGGGAGCTCTGGTCTCTGCCAGTTTCTGTAAGTCGGCCAGGGAAATCCTCAGATGGGTGGAGTTAGGAGAAAACAAGGCTGGGAAATCAAAATCTGAAGATGAGTCGGAGCAGCTTCCATCATCTTCCTCACTCTGTGACTCTGATGAGTCTTTTATTTCTGCAGCTGGATTCTCCTTCTGCAGGGAGGATGAAGGTTTACTAAAAGAAACCTTTGCAGGTGTATTTTTTCCTTTTGTTTGTTTCTTTCTATCTGCGCATTTTAGTGAGACGTGTTCAGATGTCGGTGATAGAGGTTTATCCTGCAGACGTGGAGCTGGAGTTCTCCTGGATTCAAACAGTTCATCCGTGTCAGCAGAGTCGTAGTCCTCCTCATCTCCTGGATTCATGCAGAGAAAACAGATTATATTGATGGTTAATTACTCATTACTTCCTGTTTGTAGGTTTGCTTTTTGAAGAACTTCAGTAAAACCTGCATGGGTTCCTGGATTCGGACAGAAAATCTGTTTCCCTGCAGTTTTCCTTTGTTCTAATAATCCTATTCCTTTTAACACTTCAATGACTTTCACTGATTAATAGCCATAAAATTGCAAACTTCAGGGTTATTTTGTTCATTACTTCCTGTTATCTCAAAGCTGCATGTGGTTCCACCAGCTGCTGATGGATGGTGGTTCTTCATGTAGAGCTTCCTCAGGGATCAGAGAGATTCCTTCCAATATCTGGGAAGAGTTACTGACATTTTTAGAATATTTCTTACCTTTGGACCCTGGTTTCTCCAAGTAGTCGACCCCCACCACCTCCAGGTTGTCATCCTCTGCATCCTGCTGCAGTGCATGATGGGAGCTCTGCTGTGCGGCCACCAGCCTGCGGATTTCCTCGTCTGAGTCGACGTCGCTGTCAGAAAACCTCCGTCCGTTCCACTGAGGTGCTCTGTGATTGGTTAGCAGGTCTGAGCCGTTGGTGAGCTGATGGACCACAGTGTTTCTGTCAGAGCTCTGCTGGAATCTAACAGAAGAAGAAGGAAACAAACATTGGTTAAAAATCGGACCATGCATGTTTCAAGTACTTTGCCCGGTATGCTTGTTCATCTACCAGAGGACTAAACCCTAGAAAAGAAAAGAAAATTTTACTGAATAGTAATTAATAGGGCTGCTCAGTGGAGCAGTGTATAGCACTGCTGACTTGCAGCAAGAAGGTTCTGGGTTTGATTCCCGGCCAGGTGTCCCTCTGCATAGAGTTTGCATGTTCTCCGTGGGTTGCGTGGGTTCTCTCCGGGTACTCTGGCTTCCTCCAACAGTCCAAAAACCTGACTGTTAATTGGCTTCTCTAAATTCTCCTTAGGTGTTAGTGTGTGCGTGAATGGTTGTTTGTCCCGTTTGTCTCTGTGTTGCCCGTAGACAGCTGGAGATGGGCACCAGCACCCCTCGTGACATCGCTTGGATAAGCGTGATGGAAAATCGATGGATGAATAATAAATACATCTGATCAGCAGGGACATGATAAGCAATACATATTAGTCCTGCTGTGTATAAAGCCTTGAACAACAATCCTTCATCCTGCTGCTACTAGCCTGGTCTATGCCAATATATAATATGCATGGTTGTTTTTTTGTTTGCTCTGCTGTCTGGACCACAAATGGACCTTCAGGACAAAAAAATTTAACAGAATCAGAATCAAGTTTATTGTCAAGTAGGTTTGCATTTACAAGGAATTTGTCTTGGTGTTGGTGCAGAGAAATTAGATATATATACAGAATCTATAGCTATATGCAATATAAAACATACAATATACTATATACAATATATATAGTACGGTATATAGTATATAGCTA
>JAGKQL010000041.1:40362740-40451102 GCA_018398635.1 Cyprinodon brontotheroides | reverse complement strand
GTTCTGGACAGAGCATAACAGACAAAAAAAGAAAAATGCTGAATTCCCAAAAGACAATCAAGGCGAAATGAGATCCGACCATATCGATGCTTTTTTTTTTAACCTCATGTTTTTTTTCTCTCACAAAGTTTACATTTAAATCACTGCTGCACTTTTAAGAAATGGAAATGTCATAAAGCCTTTATAGGGCAGCACTCAGTGAAATACTTTAAAAATCTAAATTGCAATTCAATTCAGTTTATTTCTATAGCTCCAATTCACAGCACGTCATCTCAAGGCACTTTACAGTTCACCAGATCATACAATCCAAATTGATTAAAAGTTTTTAATTTAGGAAAACCAGCTGATTACATTGATGACTTATTGACTCTTCAGCAATCCTCACACTAAGCATTCTTGTAGCGATAGTGGGAGAGGAAAAAACTCCCCTTTTTCAGGGAATGAAACCTCCAGCCCACTGAGTTTTACTGGTTCGGACGCTATTCGTCCGTTTAAATTTGTATGTCTTCTAAGCCAAAACAAGTGCTTTGTTGGGCTTCTGTATAAAACCTCAAACTCAAAAACGCTATTTCTGACATTGTGAATTAAAAAAAACACTTCTCGTGGATGGGGAAGCTTAAACGCTGCCTTCTAAACTAGGAAAATAAAGTCCGAAAGGACTGGATGTTATCTTTAACTTCTTTTTGAATTGACTCACATTGAATCGTGCTGTACCACAGATGCTAACTCTGCTAACAATGTAAAGGAAACACAAGAATGCTGTTCAGAGCAAACAAGGGAGAACAACATGTTTACAGCAGACATATTTTTCCAAGGGCTTGAACTTTAAATATTTAAAAAAGGTCTTCAAGAACCAATAGGAACCGTCCTCTCAACTCACAGGATAACATTTGAGTTTTTTTTCCAAAGCTAAATATCAGCTGTTTCAGGCTCCAAATATTAATTCTAGAGTCTCTTTACTTACATTTCTTCAGGTCTGTGTCAGAAATGTTGACGCTGATGGTGGCAAAAGGTTTTATAAAAATGAAATTAAAATAAACAAAAAAGGAAATGATGAAACCATGAGAGAATAGAAGGTTCCTGAAACAATGATGTATTTAAAGATGATTTTCCATATTTAAGTAATTTTAACATGTGAAACCCATCTAGAAGAATTAAACTGAGTTGAAACTTCCATTGGAACATTGAGTTGATAGCTTGGTTAACACCAAACTCATTAACTTTTAAAGAAATGCAGCAGAATTTACCTGCTTCAAGTGATGTAAACATTAGCAGTCAGACTGTCCTGAGTGGATTCAGCAGGATCGGAATGGAAATGTAATTCTGACTGAGATGGAGAGTTTATGACGACTGAGAATCCAATCAGCAAGAAAACTAAAACGCTTGGTAGGATCAAATTATCCTGAAGGAGCTGAGATCAGAATATTCCAATCAGCATCTTTGTGTGACGCATTCTTTTCGGAGTGTCTGTTTCATGCATCCATTTTATCCATATAACACGTACAATCTGATTTTTTCCCTTATATTTCAATTGGAAATGTTGTGCATTGGAGAAGCCAATAATTGATTTAAGGACCATGCAAATTCCTTGCTAAAAAAATATGGGATGACATAGAGGATTTTGGATTGTAATTAATAGAAAAGAAAAGGGAATGTGCAACCTTATTAATAATACTGATAGTTACATTCATATTCACAATGTTTAGTGATGCATGGTGAGATCAGGGGTTGCTGGGACCTTTAACCTCTGAAGCAAATGTGTTTCGAGCTTCATATTGGTCTCCAACCACATACTAAAAATTACGTTTTTTTAAATCCATGGACGTACACAATTGACAATTCACCAATTCACCTGTAAGCTGATCAGGAAGGCCAGTTCTGTGATTGGATGCCCTCTGGACTCAGCGCAGGAGGTGGGAAATAAAAGGATCCTAAGTAAATTAACATCTCTGTTGGATAGTGTCTCCCATCCCATGCATGAAGCTGGTGCTGAACTGGTGAGCTCCTTCTGTGACAGCTTCATGTATGGGCTGGGAGACCATATCACAGATCCTTCCCTCCCAGCAGCTGGAAGACTCCTAGAACCACCACTGTTCCCATCAACCTCAATAAGTTGTTACATTCATGCGGATTTTGCACAGTTTCTATCTTAGTTAAATAACATGCTGCTGTCATTTTGCACATCTCTGATGTTGCTGCTATTTTCAAATATCCATCACTGTCCAAATGTCCATAGCTGGATATTAGTTATGTATTCTACAGGTGAACAGTATTTATATTGCTAAAACACTTTACAGTATTTTATTGTTTATTTTTTAACTCTTCACTATTATGTTATTCTTATAAATTTCTCTAAGGTCCAGATTTGTGTGACCATTTTTTCTATAATCTTTTTGCTGCTGAAAATTTCCCCCATTGTGGGACAATACAGGGATTTTCTATTCTGTTATATTCTAATTGATTATATTCTATAACATTCCACGGACTGCATGTCCTATTACAAACACGTTAGCGACGTGAAGGCAACGCTAGAATCTGACTGATAAAAAATGAAAGACAGGGTGACAGCTGTTACACAAATTTAAATTTCAGAAAAGTTCATGTATTTTAAGGACCAATTGGAAACCTGTGTATTCGATCTATTGTATCCTGCTTTTTTGAATGATGACCTCCAGCAGATGGTTTTATTACAAAAGGATCTTAACTTCTTCTATAAGAAAAAAAATGTTTTTCCCTCACCCTCCTCATCCCTCCTGGTTCGTAGCTCCACGTCCAGCACCTCCCCGAACTTTCCAAAGCGATCCTTCAGATCCTTCTGGGTGACTGTGTGGTTCAACCCGCCAACGTAAAGCCGCCGCATTGCTTTGAATCCACAAAAACAAAGTCCCTGCAAGAACAGCAGCAGCCATCAGCATCCAAACATCTGCTTATTTGTGAAAAAAAACAGGATTAGAAGAAAAAGAACAAAGGTTGAAGGAGGTGTTCTTCACTTACAGATGATCATTTCTGCTTTTAAAAATTACAATTTAGGTTTGATCATTTCCACTCATCGCTTCTTCAAAAACCCACGGCGACTAGTTCCTAAACTTTCTGTAAACAAATTTTACTGAGCTGTATTTGTCATCTTACATGATATTATATGAGGTTATATCTGGTGTTTATGAGGTTTTGTGAATTATCCAATGGTCAATGATGGACTCGCCAAGTAGAAACAAAAAATATTCCAAATATAAAGTGATTATAAGATGGCTGAAACAGGATGCTCCCACAGAAATCTCCTTATCTAAGAAAGTACAAATATTCTTTGCAATTTATATAGAAGTGGATTCAATGGCCAGTAATGCAAAGTTCATGACAATTTCAACGGAGCTGAAAGCAGTTCTTAGTGATGATCATCGGCCGACTGTAACCTCTGTAAACCACACATAATGGAAAGACCCATAACATCACCACTAAGGTGTGAGCTGTTTCCTTTTGCGATAACCTGCTGCCCCCTAGGTGCAAAAAGGAGTGTTACTGCAGATCCTTCCTCCCAGCAGCTGTTAAATGTATCACTGCCCCCAATAAACTTTCTTTTCCTTAGAAATATAGCTACATGTTGTCCGAGGACATTAGAGGTTTTGAGCCTTTTTTTTTTTTTAGTTCTTATTTTTATTTTATTATTTTTCTGTTACTCTGATTTCATTTTCTTTATCATTTTACATTAAACAGCTAAGGTGTACTTCTTTAGCTTTTGAAGCTCCCTAATTAATGTTTCTTATTATGGATCTTTTTGCATCAGAGGTAGACTGATGTTAGTGTCCTTTTTCTTGTATCGGCCGATATGTTCATGCATCGGCAATTTAGTGCATTCAGCAGACATGCCTTCACATTGCATGCAGCTGCTTTAACAATCCCTTCAGCACGTCTTTTTGTTTAAACTTTTTATCGTTGTTTCATGTCTTCTGTGTAAATGGGTAATACAAGCAATATCAACTTCAAGAATCGACCCCAAATATCAGTAACACATATCAGGTGTCAGTTTGACTGATTGAAAAAAAAAAAAAACTGTAGCTGTTGTTATCTAATTAGATCATTTTACCACTGTGATGCATCCTGAATAACTTGCCCCTACATTTCCTGCTGCTACCAGAGTTTTCCTACTGTAGGATGATAAAGATTTCTATTTTGTTTAGTTTCAGACCCGTTCCTGCTCAGCATCTGGACACCAACACATCTGAACCACAGCTGTTACACTCAGGGAAGACTCCTTCTCACAGATTTTCTTAAGAGCTTGAAACCCAGACAAAAAACTACCTAGTTGTTAAAGGTGTACAATATTTTAGAGATACCCATAATATCAGACGCCTGTAGAGGCTTTGCAGCATTCGATGCAGGACCAGCAGGTTCTGCAACAGCTTTTTCCTCGCTGCCATTAGACCGTTGAACCTCTAATCAAGTCACAAATCAAGACTTAGACAAACTTTGTCCTTTTCTATACACAGAGTGTATACAAAGCAAGCTTTCATTTTGTACAGCTCTAGAGACATTTTCATTTCTTAAACAGCAGCAGTGATCAAATGTAAAAATTGGGAGAAAAAACATTAAGCAATAAAACAAAATGATGTGTTCAGTTTGATGTAGACTCTACATTGTAGAGACTGTGGTATGATTTACAGATTTGTCAACATTCAGCTTTTTTTCATGTTTTTTAAACATTCAACTGTCTGATGGCGGTGGGGAAGAAGCTGTTCTGGAATCTGCTGGATCTGCATCGGATGCTGCAGAGGGCAGCAGGGGAGAAAAGTCCATGGTGGGGGTGAGGTCACTGATGATGATATCCGCGGGCTCCTGGCAGCTCTGGACACACAGCTGGGATGAAATGTCTTTAATGTGGAGGGAAGAGGAGCCCCCATGATCCTCTCTGCTGTTCTCACCTTCTTCCAGTCTGAGGAGTTGCAGCCTGGAAGAAGGTGAATGCATCACACTTGTAAACATATTTATACTTCATGGCAAATTTTCCAAGACTGTTTTAATTGAACTCAATTGAATGTTCTACTGCATTTTGTACCATATTTATGTATTTATTTTGCACTGCTCTGAACCTTCCTTATCAATGCCTCTTGCAACATGACTTTAAACTGGTTTTCCTTTTCTCCTACACGGTTTACATTTTGATCACTGCTGCACTTTATAAATGGAAACGTTAATTTCACTGCTAAGCTGCTCATTCCCTGTTGAAAAACTGCATACATTATACATATTTCATTGTCTATTCAAAAATTATGTTTGTCTGAGTCAAACCGTGGCACTAAACAGAATCTAACTGGACAATAATGTTCATATCAGACACCCAAGGAGCAAAGCCTTAGATATTAAATGTTAAGATGGTGTTTAGATCAGTCACTTCAGTCAATCTGTATCTAAATCCATAAATCTCATCTAAAATCTAAAACAACTGGAGGACTTTTAAAACTACTGGATTTGTTTTATAAGGCAATGCAGCACGTTTCATTAATTATCTCATTATAAATTAAATGCTTAAGTCTATCATATAAATCTAATCTTAACGCAAATATTTCAACATTTTAGGGTTACTTTAAACAGTTTAACAGTAAAGATGAACATAAAACAGGTGATTAAACTCGTGTTAGGATGTGATAAAATTTTAATGTTAAATATCCGAACAGAGCGCAGACAGACTCGGCTAAAGAGAAACACATCCTGTATTAAAAAAAGGCTAAGATCCCAAATAAAAACCCGTTATAAAATTCGCATGCGACCAGAAATATAAAAAAAACTCAGCTGTTTACCTCACATGTATCCAACCGGTGCTACTTCCTTCCGAGTCCGGGTAACATCTACTTCCGGAAGTCTATATGAAAAACGTTCCGCGTTCCATTTTCTTAAGGAAACAACTTATCAAATCTTTAAGTACACAGACAAAATTTTTTAAATTACCTTTTCTATATACGAAAGCTAAATGGCATTACTCTGAGGAAAAATATCAGTTTGATTTTTTTTTTTCCGGTGTTCACTCAACTGTGTCGAGGAGGAGGGATGTTTAATCTGTTTCAGACTGATTAAATTATATTTTAGATCAATTAACAACAATGAATTATCACTGTATGGTAGTAAGGTGATTGGATATTCATTAGGGTGGTTCTTAGGTCTAACAAAAACAGCAGGTCCGTTTTTAAAGCATTCTGCATGCACCCATCTCCCCCCTCCTTTGGAAGGAGTTGGTTCGGTCCAGTGAGCGGGAGGCTACAAATAGAGAGCAGCTGAAACACATCAGCCAGGTAAAAAACCTACATAAATACTCTTTAAATGCGTAAAGATAACTTTAAACTCCCCAACCTCACAAACGTAACATTCTCCTTTTATGTGTCCGTTTAAATTATATAATTAATACGGCATGTTATTGTTTTTAGTTGGTTATTTTTACAAAACATGAGCTTCTGTTCGGCTGCCTGATATAAATGGTTTCCTTCTCAGTGTCATAACATGATAACCCAGACAGCAGCAGGTGTGTCTTTGGACCGCCTGATCAATAATAAGCAGAAGAGTCTGGCCTGGGGTCCTGCCTGCCTCCACCGGCAGGTAGTGAAGGGCATCTTAAAGCTAAACTTTATTGATTCTGCATTGATTCTGTCTCGCAGAATACTGACACCTGCTGGACATTTAAAGACACTACAGGCAGCTTATTGGACAGAATAAACTGAATGGATTTGATGACCTAGTACAATGATTTAATTTAAGTTATTGTAGGTTATATTGTATTATTTCATATTTATGTTTAAATTAAAAATATCTTTGATATTTTTAAAATCAGCCAATAAATAACATAAACATATATCTTATAACGTAAAAAAATTAGGGGAAAATGCGAATGAGGATGCTTGTGGACTAGGATTTTAAATCATAATTTTAAAACAATAAGTTCTGTAAAAACAGTAAATAAACTTAGATTCAATTTTAAATTAACTTATTCAGATAACCTGAATTATAACAGAGGAAAATAATGACACAACGAGAAAATTAAAATAAAAACGCAACGGCTGAAAAGTTCCTATTCCTATTAGGCTCCAAAATTATTGACAATTTTATGATAAACTTCAAAAGATGAGACTTTTTTTTAGCAGATGCATCGTGTTGACAGATACGTTTTTAAACACAGTTTAGTGAGTCAGTCGGTTAGAAACAGCTCCTGTATCGGTCACATGTCGACACGCGCAGCGATGCGGTGTTTTACTCTATGGGCTCGATGCATGCACTGACACAGGGCTCCAGTACGTTATGGATCTACCTGGGAATCTCCGGTTTATGTCCCATTTTCACAGTGCCCAACCAGTATGAATTATAATCAGACTGCAAACACATGCATCTGACTGCTTTAGGTATGGATGACCTGGAGTTCCACCTGTTAAAGATTTGTGTAATAAATTAAGGAGATTGGTTTACCTTTGCTGTTGTGTAATAGGTGTTAGGGTCCCTACGGACCCGTTTTGAGTTTTAGCATGCATAAAAGTACTTCATACATTTGTTTTTTGCGTTGAAACTTTTTGACTTTGTCAAGGACTTCCATTTAAACAAAGTAAAATCAAATTTTATTTTTTTACTAAATTATAAAGTGCTCTGGTGAAAAAACTGACTTTTGTGGTGTTTGGGTCATTTGTGACCCGGTTAAAATTTTTGATTATAAAACAATAAAAAATGCCTAAAATGTAATCATGAACACACAATCAACCAACAGCCTCTTCTTCCAACCACTTGAGCTTCAGTTAGGGCCTTTTGTCTTTGCCTTTTTGCGAGAACAAACAAAGGGAGACATGTCCAGGATTGTCAAGCCATTTGAGTGTAGAGGTGGTGACTTGAAGAGTACACATCACCAATTCACAGAATGCAACAATAAGGAGAAGATTCACTGTAAATAAAGCTTTGGATCACATCTTTGCTGCAAATGAGGCAGAGGACACGCAGGATTTTAGCGATGGAGATGAGCAGGCCTCTGAGAACGGGCAACAATGTCGCTTTGGACCTTGCAGATGATCTCAAGAGTCCACAGATTTGACAATCGATACACCAGAGCAAAATCTGACAAGCTTGCTCCCATCAGGAATGTTTGGGAGAGATGGGTGAAACTCCTTCCACTGATGTTCAACCCAGGGCCAGAGGTGACAGTGGATGAACGTTTTCTCCCTTTTCCAGGAAAATGCCCGTTCCGGCAATACATGCTCAGCAAGCCAGGCAAATATGGCATAAAAATCTGGGCAGCCTGTGATGCTAAAACAAGCAATGCTTGGAACCTACAGATTTACACAGGAAATTCTGCAAAGCGGCATCCTTGAAAAACAAAGAAGCAATTGATCCTCGATTTGACTATTGGACCCAGGGTCACAACATCACTTGTGACAATTTTTTACATGCTATAGGCCTTGGACAAGGAGAACTTCTCAGGAGGGAAACTCACCATGGTGGGCACCATAAAAAAAATAAACCTGAGCTGCCAGCTGAAATGTGGCTGGTGAAGGACAGGAGGAAGTGGACAATCTGGAAAAGCTGACTGCTACCTACACTTGCCAGCGAATGACCAGGAGATGGGCAATGGTTGTGTTTTTAACATCCCTCAATGTGTCTGCATACAATGCATTTGTGTTGTGGACCCATATTCACCAAGGGTGGAATTCAACCCAAAAACACTAAGCGGAGAATGTTTTTGAGGAGCTGAAATTCCTTGTCCAAGCACATTGAGCAACATGGGAATGGAGTGCCCCAGACAATTACTACGAACTTGGTCAGACAGCTGCAGTGGTCACTGACAACGCCATCCACATCCACAGCAACAAGAAGAGTATCCAGCATCACCTTCCCCCTCTGCAGCCAGCCCTGCCTCAAGCACTCCATCCACAGCCACAATGCCAGTGAGACCACCTCGCTCAAAAAGAAAGAGGCGTCAGGTCTGCCCTAGCAATATGGACAGAAAAACCTACACAGTGTGCTTCACCTGCTACAAATATATCTGCAAAGAACACACCAAAAGTGTAAATATACACAAATATAAATATTGTATTCAAGTTCTATTGAAAAAAGACTTGTTTTTACCCCTTTCTTGAAGTAAATATATATGGGTCCAAAATGACCAAACACCATGTGCTGTTACTATATTTGATAATATTAAAATTAAAATCTTTGTGAACATTTATGAAATGCGTTTCTAATATCTCTCAGTTGCACCTACAGGTAACAGAACAACTGAATATTTTGTTGCCTTCTTTCTCTCTAAGTTTCATTTGACCACTTTACATTGTCTGGGTGGGGTTGCTGTTAAAGCCCAAAGGCCCAGGGGCCACAAAAATATTAAAACCAATCTTTTCATAGATAAATGAGCCCAATCAACTAAACAAGAGTTAAGAAAAACATGATGATAAAAGATGTTTTTAGGGTATTTTATGGCTGATTTAATACTCGGGTCCAAAATGACCCGCTAACACTACAGATGGCAGCAGAAAGCTAACACAAGAGGAAGGTTAAGTTCTTCTATTTAAGTGAATGTTTCATTGTTTCCCAGGCAGAAGGTTAAACAATGAGTGAGGAAAACTCAGCGGAGGTGAAGCTGCTGGAGGCTCAGATCCAGGACATGCAGGCAGAAATTAAAGCTCTGCAGCAGCAACATGAGGATAACTGTAAGGAGATCACCTTCCAGTACAGAGGACAAATGCAGAACGCTCTGTGAGTTTCATTCGTTTTACTTAAATCGTGTTCGATGATCGGGTTCCAGGGAGCCATCATGTTGATGCTTGTTTGTCTCTGCAGAGTGGTTCTGAGTGGACGGGCCCTGGACCAGGAGGAGACAGTGGTGTCCAGGCTGAAAGAGGAAGTGGAGGAGCTGGAGGATTCTCTGAAGCTGCAGACTGAGATTAACGGCATCAGCCTGAACAGTTGCACCATAAAGACCCTGCAGAACCGTAAGGATGCAGATCTGCCATCAGGCATTTTAGGCAAGGAAATAAGCCAGAGTGAAGAGGATCATTTTCATTAGTGTCTGACCCATTTACAGCTCTAATAAAATATAAGAATACAGTGAAAAAAGAAAATCCTTTTTTAAAAATAAGTCAAACTTATATGGATCCATAACACACAGACTTGAATATTTATTTTATTCCTTTGTAAAGTTGATCATAGAGAATAAAATCCCAGAATTTCATATCTTTAGAAAATGAGAATATTTCATAGAATCAATGAAAAAAAGATTTTTAACAGCTGCCTTGATTGACTTGATAAAACCCAGTAAAGAGGAACCTGCAGGTGACCTAACATTGGATTCCTCCGTATGTTCAGTCTCCAGTCAAACCTTTAAAGCTCCTTCATATTATTCAGAGGATTTTCTTTTTTTTTCAACTAAATTTCTTGAACAGTTTTTAAAACAATAACATACAGAGTACAAAATAAAAAGATGACACATTTAGTGGCACATCTGTATGTAAACACCACAAAACAACGCCCAGCAACCCCCACCCTCACCTTTACAAGCGTTCTTGACCAGACAGACAGAAGATATAAGCATTCACACACAAACACGCATCTTCTGCCTCCATTTATCTGTTTACTACAGTGTTGTTGAATTTGTGTTAATGTGGATTTAAAGACATTTCAATTCAGGAGGGAATATAAAAAAAAAAAAAAAAAAAAAATGAATCAACCAAAAGTTTCAAGGACTCCCATGCAGTGCTCCGAGGATCTCCTAGGTCAATGGACTCTGTTGAAGACCCTGGTTTAATACAAAAAGTAATTGTATAAACGCTTGTTTTTGTTTTTTACAAATAACTACTGTACTTTACTGTAAAATAATATAGTTATAAATAAATAAATAAATATTAATTTTAATCATCAATACGAACTGAAGGGTTAATATTGATCAGCACCGCCCCACCGTGACGGATTGGAACGGGAGAAAATGAGAAAGTATTCTAAAAAGAAATACAAAGTACAGTTGGACAAATAGTGACTCATGTGTACAGTACAGTTTTTTTCTTCTAAAGCCTGCGGTGCAGGTGTGTGTGTTTTGGAGAGAAGAACATAGTTATCGGTAGTTGTTTTCTTCTGGGCCAAAAGATCCTTATAAACCGACATGCCTCCATCGATTATGTTTGACAGTAAAGTTTACCAATGCATGATGCAAATCCGTGAAGCAGTGAGACAGTGAAAAGTGAACCGCGTTATAGCGAGGGTTCACTGTATACACATCAGAACGTCATAAACAAACAAATAAATAAATAAATAAATAAAACACCCTCTCTACTAAACCCCCAGTTCTTGAGAATTATAATTAAGAGATTCTATATAAACTATAAACTAGTAGCCCATCAAACATTGTTTTATTGGGCTACTGTATAAAGCCTCTAACTCAACGCTATTTCTGAAATTTTGAATTGATAAAGCTTCCTGGATGGAAGAGAAAAGTCTTCAAACTTAGAAACCCGGGGAGCAGTGGGGGTTAAGGGTCTTGCTCAGATACCCAGAGTAGCAGTCTGTGGAGGTTTCGACTCACAACCTCAGGATTGTGAGTTCTATGCCCTAACCACCACTAGGCCGCCACTCCCCTAAGAGATTTTTGATGTTCAATTTTACAACATATTCTCATTATCAGTGCGTATGAAATCGCATTTAAAAGTTATTATGCACACCATTTCAGACGCTGGGACATTTTTCCTGAAAACTACATCAGTTTGCATGCGCTTGGCAGACAGAAAAAGCAGATCCGCGGGACGGACGGAAAACTGGGAAAAACAGGTTCAAGCTGTATAATTTTAAATATGTTACATGTCTTCCACTCACTGGTGTTAAACATGTTGTTCAGCTTAAATACTCTAGTTAAATGTTTCTGGGTCCGTGCTTGCTCTAATATAATAATAATAAAAAAAAGCTGCTTTCATCATATATCGTCTTGGCAGAATCAGGAGTCCCGTTTGTCCAAACTGATCTCATCTTTCTGAATTCTAGTTAACATTTCTCCCTCTGTGTGTTTGTTTCAAGGCCCGGAAAGCGTCCAGCAGATTTGTTTGTCATGTCGCAGCTCTGAGCTCAGCTTCCAGGTGGAGTTCCTGCTGTCTGAGGTCAAGGTAAGTCGTTCAATTAAGGCTGTTTTAGAGAAGCAGCTGCCGTTCTCAGACCGCTGGCTCTCTGATGTTGTTGTAATGTTCTGATCTTTTATTAGTTTGCTAAACCACCTCTATAATGTGATGATCAGAGCTAACGTTAACAGCCCTTCATATAGTGAATAAATCTCCTGGTGTTCAGCTCTGTGAAGTGAACTCTTAATGTTTGTTTTCTAAACTCTTAGCCAAACTTGATTTAGAATTCAGTTTAATCACATATTTCAATCTGAAATAAAATCATGAATCCTGGTTTGGGTTTGAATATTTTCCTAAAAAAATTCTAGAGGTTCTACTGTTCCTTTAAATCAAGACTAAAAACACATTTGTTTAGGATTGCCTTCGACTGAAACATCATTAGTTCGACTTTTTTATTTTCTTTAGTTCAACTGTTTTAATATTCTTTTTTGTTTATTTTATTTTTCTCCCTACTTGCTTTGATTCTGTTTTAATTTCCTATATTTTAATCATGTAAACCACTTTGTATTGTTCTTTGTACTGAATTGTGCTATACAAATAAATTTGCCTTGCCTTACCTTACTGAAGAGGAGTTCACATCTTTAGCCAGCAGAGGGAGACAGAGAGCCATAAATAGGTCACTGGTTCTAAAACCTTTGGAAAAAATGAATAATATCACTATGATAGATATTAGTAAGAGACGCAAACGTCTGGTTGTTTCCTCTGATTTGTTGATAAGGGATGTACTAGTAGAAATAATAAGTTTAATTTGACAAAATAGAAAAATAAAAACACTTCCTAAGAAGGTCTAATGAAATGCACCAAAAATTGCAAAGAACTGCCATCAATATTAGCATGAGCGATTGCTGCTAAGAAACATAATAAATATATAATAATCCAGTTAGTTAATTAAATCTGTAACTTTGAAATCAGATACACAGACCTACATTATTAATCATGTTAGTGTTTAAAAAAGAAATAAAGACAAAAACGTCTAGTTAGAACCAGTCAGAGCAGCCTGAGTTCAACTGGTGATGCTTGTTGCTTGAATTAACAGGTGCTTGAATAAAAAAAGACTATTTTTTTATTAATTTAATTATGTTTGCAGCAAACAGGATAAATTTACCAATCAGTAATTTGACATGTTTCATAAGAACTGGAGGATCTGCTAATGATCAGTGACTTTATTCACGTAGCTTCATATGATATCTGACGACAAGTTTCCGTTTGGAAAATCTAAACAGGAAGGCTTCCAGCTGTCATCTCTGCAGTTTGGACGCTGAAGGAGGGCTGAAAGATTTTGTCAAAAGAACATCTTTTAGCAAAAGTGATTTTATTTCAATTTTTTTTTATCTTTTGCACTAACTTCAAGTTTATAGATGTTTCACTCCTGGACTTTCAGATGTTGAACGCTTCTGTCCAGAGTGTATTGTTACAGGACTTTACTGTAACCATTGTGTGAAAAAGTGTTTACTTCATGCATGCATGGATCTGCTGTCATCTGCAACCCTCTCTACCTTTCTGTGGTGGTAAAATGCTTTACCGCCACCTAAAGGGCTGGAGGGGAAGTTAGTGTCTTAATCTAGTTAAATATAATGTGATTGAAAAGCAGTGCCTCTGATTTGAAAATGGTGTTTTGTTAAATTGCCATTATATTGCAAATTAACTGCCCAGCCCTACACTGAACAAGGGCAACAACTAACGATTATTTTAGTAATTGATTAATCCATTTTTTTTTATATAACAATTTAATAATCCGATAGCCAAAGGTTTAATAAAAAAGTATTTTCTACAAAGTTAAACCAGGTGAAACTACAAGTTTTCCAGTTGAGGATTTCTGAATAGAGCAGATTGACAGACCAGAAAGTTTTTATTGTCCTAAATGCAAAGTAGCCATGTATATTTTTACAATCTTTACAATTTTTATATTTTCACAATCATCCAAGTGACATATGACGACATCTAATGTCAGAAATTAAAATGTCAGAATTATAAAACATGCAAATTGTCCTTTTCAATTTGCATGTTTTCTACACAACAAGGCTTTGTTTTTGGTCCAATTCATTAGCTCTGTGGAACATTTTAAAACTTTCACATCCAAAAATCCTCAGATAAGAAAGGAAAGTAGTTTATAAAGAGTTACAGGTGGAAAATAATTGAATATCAATATATAACCATATTTTTTTATGACATTTAAACAGCCATTACAGTCTAATTAAAGCATTTCTTGTCGACTGAACTCACAGGTTTCATCTAGTTTTATGTGTTTTGTGCTTAAAAGCAGATAATTGTCAAGATTTTTTTTTTTTACAGGAATTTTATAAACTCATAATCTTTTAAACAGTGCAAGTGAAATAACCCCAATCAACTGCCATGTAGTCTTTTCTTAGCTCTCTATTGTACAGATATTTTTATATCTATTTTTTTTATCCTATTTTGTACCATATACATGCTTTTTATATTGTCTGTCGTATTTTTTTCTTTAATGGCATCTTGCCTCTTTGTTCTCTATATAAGCCACTGGGACCATAATTTCCCTGAAGGATTAATCCCAAGGGATAAATAAAGTCTAAACATGCTTAAATAATTCTCATAATTTGTACAGGATCCTGTTGGTGCATTTTTATGTCTTTATGAGGCTTTGAATATCTAAACTGTATTGTATCAACTAAAATTAAGACATATATTTTTAGTTTTTAGTCATATTGCCCAGAGCTGTTTGGAGGTGATTTAATCTGTAAATTCAGTCAGGTGGTCAAAGTTTTTCCTCATCTTGATGGTTTAATGAGAGACTCGGGTCTCTGGTTTTAGATAAGACTCCACATGTTTTGCCTCCATCCGTCCCAGAGACCTCCTCCAGCTCCTCCTGGGGATCCCAGCATGTTCCAGGGTCAGTCAGGTCTTACAGCTCCTGTAGAGAGTTTCCCCTTTTAGAAAAAAAACACTGACCTTCTGACCTTGTGTCTGGTCTACTGTCCTCTGATGTTTGACTGATGTTCCACCAACACAGAGGGATCCTCATTAAGTCCTAATGGAAGCAACAGCAGGGCTGCATGCTTACATCTGCAGCTTCCACATGTTCATCAGTTATTATCTCTGTTGTTGCAGACAGTGGAAACTTCCTGCTGGAACAAACTGGATCATTTTGACTTGATGCTCTTTTATGTTTGCAGCATGAATCAAGCGCTGAGCAGAAAATTACTGACCTGAACCTGGTGCTGGACTCCGACGACCTGCCGGACCTCAGCAGCTTCCTGTCCAGGTACCAACCTGCACCAGTAATGAATAAATCATGTCAAACCAGAGGTTAAGGATCGTATATTGAAGTCCTGGTGCATTAACCAGGAAAAAACCCAACAAAACATGCAGGAGTGATGATTTTATTGGTTATAGATAGGGCTGGGTATTTTCACCAAAGTCCTGTATCGATTTGATTCTGATTCATTCAGTTCTAAATTGATTAATTTCGATTCGATCTGTTTTTACACTGCATAAATGATCTAAAAATAAGTCAAAATGTCTTAAATTAACGAGTATTTCTCCCTTAATTTGAGTAGGTAAATGAGAGATAGTTTGCCAATGGAATGAGGATTTTTACTCTTAAAGTAAGATAATTAGATGAAATACACTTGAAATAAGACAATGTAATTGAGTTTTCTTATTTTAAGTAATTGTAAATTGTCTTGTTCCATTGGCAAGATGTCTCACTTATGTCCTCAATTCAAGAGAAAATGAACTTATTGCAAGAAAAAAATGACTTATTTAGATTTCTATTTTTTGCAGTGTACAATAATGAAAGTGGTTCAACTGTGTTTCAAAATACTGAGTGTATTTTTAGTTTTCTTCCTGTCATATTAAACACAAAGTGCTACCTTGTAAATTGGACAGTTTAAACTTGAGATGTGAACAAAACTCTCTCAAAAGTGCAAACTTGTTTGTGAAAAGTGAAAAAGTGAATCCTCACTCGAGCGAAGCAGACGGACACACAGCAGACATGCATGAGAGCTGCATTATCTTCACTGCAAAAACCATATTTGCAGCGTTGTCTGTAACAACTTCTAGGGTGTTTGCTGGTCAGCCCCCATCTGTTAATGTCTTCAATCAATCCTACACTGGAAAAAAATGAAAACTAGATAAGTCATTTTTTCTTAAAATAAGAATGCATTAGTTCTTGGATTAAGGAAATTAAAAGAGACATTTTGCCAATGGAACAAGATAATTTACACTTCAAATAAGAACACAATTGCATTGTCTTATTTCAAGTGCATATCATCTAATTGTCTTATTTTAAAAGTAAAAATGCTCATTCCATTGGCAAACTATCTCATTTACCTACTCCAATTAAGGGTAAATACACTTAATATAAGAAATTCTTACTTATTTCTAGATAATTTTTCGAGTGTATTTGCTATATCTTGAGAGCATCTTTCCTGCTCCTTTGAATGTAAACATCACGTGTGTCACTATAAAACAAATCAATCTACTTTCCTCGAAATCGATTTTGCAAAAATGCAAAGGAATCGATTTTGAATCGATTCCTTTACCCTGCCCTAGTTATAGAGGAGCAGCTAAGATCCGAACCTCTCCAAAGTCTTTCTCGACATTGTTTGTTTTTCTAAAATCATCACAGCTTCTATTTGGAGACAGAGGATGTGTTATTGGTTAGCTGACATTTCTTTTATTTTGTTATTTAGAGGGAAACACAAAGTCAGGAGCTCAGAGATTCACTTGAAAGCATAAAAGTGATTCCATCCTAACCAACAGCATAACAAAGGATTCGGATCCATTTCCGTTTTCCCCTCAAAGTATTTTGTTTCTTTGTTTATTACTGGAAGCTTCATATTTAGTGTCAGCTTTAAAGGTTTGTTAAGGCCACAGAACAGGATTGAATGAACGGCTATTTATTACATTTTAATTCAGTTTATTTCTGTAGCACCAATTCACAGCACATGTCATCTCAAGGCACTTTCCAGTTCACCAGATCATACAGTCAAATTAATTCAAAGTTTTTCTATTTAAGGAAAACCAGTTAATTGCATCCACTCATTGACTCTTCAGCAATCCCTCACACTAAGCATGTAGCTTCTAGCGAAAGTGGAGAGGGAAAAACTCCCTTTTAACAGATTCTGCAGAGTGGGAGAATAGAGATAGAATGATGAAAAAGGGGTCCCTTATGTCCTCCAGCAGTCTAAGCCTATAGCAGCATAACTATAGAGATAGCTCAGGATAACCTGGAGCCACTCTAACTATAAGCTTTATCAAAAAGGAAAGTTTTAAGCCTAGCCTTAAAAGTAGACAGGGTGTCTGCCTCACGGACTAAAACTGGTAGTTGGTTCCACAGGAGAGGAGCCTGATAACTAAAAAGATCTGCCTCCCATTCTACTTTTAGAAATTTAGGAACCACTACCAGTAAACCTGCAGATTGAGAGTAAAGTGCTCTGTTAGGAACATAAGGAACAATCAGATCTCTGGATATAAGATGGATTATTATCTCTCTCTCACCAATATATTTTGTCTATCAGCTGCATCCTGGAACGATCAGACTCTGTTTTTAACTAGAATATTTGCTAAAGTTGATGAAGCTGAATCATCTTAAGGGCTGTTAGCAGATGATCTTCTCTAAAGCAGAAAGAATGGAAAATCGTGGTGTTAGAAATGGCCTAGTCAAAGTCTGAGTTTGGTCTGATTAAAACGCTGAGTGAAACTAGAGCTCCGTGATTCATCACAGCTTTATTGATTCAGGGATCAGTAGAGTGCTGAGTGATTTCTGTGCTCTCTTCATCCTTTTAACCACAATCTGCTCTGAAGTGTCTGCTCTGCTCTGATTTGCTCTGAATCTGAGGCCAAACCACATCTGGATCGTATGACCCAGTCTGCAGAACCTGGCAAACAGTAGATGGAAAAATACTGAAGATAATGATTCAGCTGGCGGCTGCTCCATCAGGATGTGTGTGTGTGTGGGGTTGTGTGTGAGAGCTGAACAGCTAGTTTTTACTCTCGGACTCAGATGGATAATCAGATGGATAATCTTTGGTAAATGTTCAGGTGATGCAGAGGAGTATCCACAGTTAGAGCTGCTCAGAGCAGAGTCAGTTTTCCACTAACAGGATTATTAGATTTCCAGCTTCTCCAATTTATTCAGCCTGATGTAAATCCAGCTTTAGTCTCTGTCACTACTGTGCAGCTGGGAAGAAGAAAATATTTGTCCTGTAAAGCCTTTAGAATCAACTTTTCAATCAATTAAAGCCGTTTATTTTAAAACACAGAAAAAACGGAAATCGGACTAAGTCAAATTTTCTTGAAATCACTTAGACTTAGATTTATTTTGTCATTTTGTATACTCAAGTGTAAACAAAAAGAAATTTCATTAATAACAGCTCTCTAGACAATTAAAGTGCACCCTTGAAAACAGTAAAAAAATACATAAAAACAGTAATATAGACATATAACTATAATAGTATAATTACTAGAGGTGCACCGATTGCAGTTTTCTGGCCGATTTCCGATCACCGATCTTTAAAAAGTCTGACCTGCCGATTCCGATTTTTGGTTAATACCGATTTTATTATTTTTTTGCTATAACCAACACTGTGTTACAAGATCGCAATTCACTTTCAATGTTACAATCTTTTCTTGAAAAACATGCCCTTGAACATTAGCCTTGAACCATTATAAACTTGTTTTAACTGCCCATGAGGTAGAGCCTTGACATAGAAATGAATTAAATAATAAATATTAATTAAATAAAACATACTTAAGACTACAACATTGGTCTTTTGATTTTTTACATTTCAAATAACAAAACTTCAACAAAAGATCAGAAAAAATATGGAATAGCAACTGATTTTAAGACACTCGCGGAGGTAAATAGATTGGTGGTTAAGATCGGTTTCATATGTAAATATCGGTCGATCACCAATCACCCTAAATTAAGGAAATCGGGGCCGATCGATCAGCCGGCCGATTTATCGGTGCACCCCTAATAATTACAGTTCTAACATTTCAGTTTTTTTCAGTTTTTACTTTTTAAATAAGTGGATTTTCCTTTGAATTGAGCAAATAATTAAGAAAATTAGCCAATTAAATGAAGCACACAAGTAAAAAAATCAAAATCTAGATAAGTCATTTTTTCTTAAAATAAGTGTGTCTTTGTTCTTGAATTGAGAGATAAAAGAGACATTTTGCCACTGGAACAAGACAAGTTACATTTATAATAAGAAAACAGAATTGTATTGTCTTATTTCAAGTACATTTTATCTAATTATCTTATTTTAAGAATAAAATACTCATTGGCAGATCATCTCATTTACCTACTCAAGTCAAGGGTAAATAGACTTAATTTAAGAAATTTTTACTGGTTTCTAGATCATTTTTCCAGTGTATTTATGCTTAAAATGAAAGGAAAAGACTAAATTGTCTTATTTTAAGTACTTTGTATCTAATTATCTTTCTTTAAGGCTAAAAATACGCCTTCCATTGGAAGATCATCCTGTTTACCTGATCGAATTAAGGGCAAATACACATTTAATAAGAAAGTTGTTCTCTTTTTAGATCAGTTTTTGAAGAAAAACAGTTTTTAAGGCTTTATTGTGCTTTAAGCCTTTTATTAGACCACATTTTGACAAGAAAGGAGGTGGAGAGAGAAGAAGAACACTGGTAGCAAGCGACCTGAGAACCAACGCCTGCAGGTCTGCAGCCTTTCTGCTCATGAGGCGCCTGCTATACAGCACTGATAAAATAAACCGTTTTTATTTGAATAATTTAGGTGGACGATTTATGAAGTCTTAGGTCAAAATCCTTTTAAATAAGTTTGGTTTAAAAGGAGCCATTTTAAAGCTTTGATCTTCCACCAGCTGAAATAATCTGCTTCAGTGAATTATTAGTTTCAGCTCCCAGAATCTCTTCATCTTTCTCCTCCTGGAGGTCTGAGGATTAACCAGGAGGAGGATCAGACCCTGGAACTCTGTGTGTTGATAGAAATGTGTGGATAGAAAACACCTCCATCCTTTGAACTGCATCGCTTGGGTTTTTAATCTATAATCTGGGGATCTTGCCTTTTAGCAAACAGCCAGTTCTAAAGTCTCTACTCCACAGCAAAGAAAGCAGGAAGCAGGAGCTACTGAGGGTCAATGCTGCTAGATTAGCAGATGAAGGCCGTCTTTTCAAGTTTCTTTTTTCCTGGGGTTATGATCCTGTAAACAACACCTCATAGGGTCATGTAGCCTCCTATTACTGGACCGTTACGTTCCAGCGGTGGGTAGGATTTAACCCTCCTAACCATCTCACACCAGAGGAGGTCAAAGTTGAACGGTTTGAGTTGGAACGTTTTCACAGCTTCTCCTTCCAGCCCACAGACTGGCCTATGAGGTCGTCCAATTACGTTAAAAAAAGGAGCCAAGCCTTGGTCTGAGTCGTCTGCCGTCAATGTCTGAGTTTTTTTCATTTAAAATGTCTCTTTTTAACTGGGCAAAATTAACAGCTTATGTTTTTGATACTTTAATAATTTTCTCTAGTTGTAAAAAAAAGGTTTTGATTGTGTTTTTTAAAACTGAAAGGCAGAAAAAGTTTTCCAAATCCCATTAGAATCAGCTGAAGATTAAACCGCTCTGTGTTTTCTTTTTTTTTTGTTCATTCATTGTTTATTTGAGTGGGGGACAGTGTACATTAATCAACATTAAACAACATTAAACAATGTAAATATACTAAGGAGCGCTAATTTTCATCTGTAGTCCCCCAGCCAGGTATAAAAAAGGCAACCTTAAAAATAAACAAGTATAAAATCACAAGATAAAATTACAATATCAATTACATAAAAAAAACATTATGGTTAAGAAATACAATTCATGTATAGTAATTAAAAATTAATTGTAAAATTATTTAAATACACACAGAAAACCTTAGTGCCCACAAATGTGGCTCTCTACAGGCCATTTTGCATTCTTTTTGAATGAAAAGAATGACAAAGAGTCTCTGATGGTTTCTGGCTCTGTGTTCCATAGCCGCCGTGCTTTAATTCATTCCACACTAAAGATTTCATCTTATCCAGAACCAGTCCGACCAATCGGGTCCATCTGGTATCAAACCGGGGATCTGTCTGTCTCCGTCTGCCTCTGTGATAGTGCTGCATTAGACGTTAGGCTGCTGCCATGTTTCCATCAGCTCCATGTGGAATTACAGTCATCTGGAAATTCAACCTGGCTGCCGTCTAACCCTGGGCCCCCTCGGAAAACTCTGGAAATCCTTTACCAGAAGGTCCCAGGCTCTGTCACTCAGTGGGCCTGACCAGAACATTTTTGCACTGTCATTTACTGCAAGTTTCAGTGAAGAAAGGGCGTTTAGTTTTTATTTAACTCTGGATGATCCAGAGGTTTATCAGTTTTATCTAAAAATGTTGAAGACTGGTGAAAACTGGTGAAGATTCTCAGTCATCCAGGTCATAGTCAATCCAAAAAAAGTTAAAAAACAATCCACTGGACTTTGTTTCCAAGCATGAAGACGTTTTGCTTCCCATCCAGGAAGCTTTTTCATTTCAAAATGTCAGAAAAAGTGTTGGGTTTGAGGCTTTATAGAGCGGACCAGAAAAAAAAAAGCCTTGTTTTTGAAAAACATGCAAATTAAAAACGACAAACAGGTCCACCCCTTTGGAATGGGGTCGTTTTGGCTTCTTTTGTTAGCCTCCTGCAATGCCCCATACCTGCTCATGTCTCCTGAAAGGGGGTCATTAAAGGAAATTGTTGGCCTGGCTATGACTAGTCCCACTGGATTGGCCATAGAGGCCACCTGGGGTGTCAATGGTCATTAGGGGGTTCTGAAGGGTCCTTAACTTTGTCGTCGGATTGGTTTCGGTCACGTGCCTCTTCGAAGTGTGAGTCAGCTGACGGAGGGTGAGAGGTGAATCTCCTGGGTATTATTCCCAAAAGTGCGAGGGGAAAATTAGAGGGGAAAACGTCTAGAAAACATTACGTCCACTTTACTAAACTGAACTTTTCAACTATGTTAATGTGCAAAAAAAGGAATCTAATCTATTTTTCATCACTAATATCTACAATTTTTTTTTGTCCTTTTAGATCCATAACATAGACTCACAGGGTTGCCGGTTCAAATACACAACAAAAAGTAAGATAGCAAATGTACAAAAAGTATTTAGTCAGCCACTGATTCCTACTCTTGAATAATGAGAGGTCTACACTTCGACTAATGAAAGAGAAAATGAGAAAAAAATCCCGAAAATCACATTGTAGGATTTTAAATAATTTATTTGTAAATTATGGTGGAAAATAAGTATTTGATCACCCACAAACCAGCAAGATGTCTCCTTCTTTAGCTCTTCTGTCCTCCACTCATTACCTGTATTATTGGTACCTGTTTGAACCCGTTATCTGTATAAAGACCCCAGTGTGACCACAGTCACACGCCAAACTCAACCAAGACCAAAGAGCTGTCGAAGGACACCAGGCTGGGTAGAGGGGATCTACAATAGACAAGCAGCTTGGTGTGAATTGTAATTGTGCAATTGCAATTGGAAGAAAATCGACGAAATACAAGAAAAACTTAATCTGTATTTAATTCTTCCTTTTTTAAGCCAAGTTTTATAACTTGGTGCCCCATCGTATCCTTTTCAGTGTAACTCACTGTCTGTGTCTGATCCTTTTTTTATTAAGTTAAACTTAATGTTTAATGGCTAAATTTAGTTTTAATTAACCTATCTTTCAAACCATGTTTACACCATCGTTTAATTCATGTGAAGGGTCTCAGAATCATCCTGATGGCCATAATTGGAGGTGGTGGCTTAAAGGAATAGTACACCCAAAAACATGATTAGCCCTTCATTTTTCTACTCACCCCCATGCTGAAACACACCTGGATTTTGATATCTCAAATGCATCTGAGATCTGGGAGGCTTCTTGCTGTTCGCTGACATTCAAATAATGGAGGTCTATGGCGCCGTAAGACAGAAAGGTCCATAAAAGTCCACAAAAACGGTCAATATTCCTCCATACTGCTCGCCCAATGTATCCAAGTGTCCTGAGTGGGTAGCATCCAGAATTTAATCAAACGGTCATTTAGAATGTTTTAGAGCATAAACAGTAGTGTATAGGATTTCCTGAAAGCTGCACGCGCTACTCACGACGTCTACGGAAGCCACGAGTTGGCAGACCAAACCGAGAGCACATTCAGCTCGCAAAGAACTCATGCTCTTCCCTCAACACTGAAGTCCTCAGTGACATTTTTCTTTTCTTTGTTTCTTTTCTTTGCACAGGTAAACAGCACATTTCTTCTTCTACGCTTTGCATTATCGGCAGAGCAGACGCCGAATGCGCACTTTCATCTGGTTTGGTCTGCCGCTTCAGAAGGCCGCGGTAGCGTCGTGAACGTGCATGGTGCTTTCAGGAAATCCTATACACTACTGTTTATGCTCTAAAACATTCTAAATGACTTCGCTCTGGAGTAAATTCTGGATGCTACCCACTCAGGACACTTGGAATACATTGACCCAGCAGTATGGGAGGAATATTGACACGCTTTTGTGGACTTTATGGACCTTTCTGTCCCCAGCCACCATAGACCTCCTGCTCCATTATTTGAATGTCAGCAGACAGCAAGAAGCCTCCCAGATCTCCAGATGTTGTTCAGCATGGGTTGAGATATCAAAAAGTACCTTCAGTGTCACCACAGAGGTGAAGGGTCTCAGAATCATCCTGATGGCCATAATTTAAGTGGGTAATTGAGATAGTTTGCCAATGGAATGAGTATTTTTAATCTTAGAATAAGAGAATTAGATAAAATGCACTTGAAATAAGACAATGCAATTGTGTTATTTTAAGTGTAAATTGTCTTGTTCAGTTGGCAAAATGTTTCTTTTACTTCCTCAATCCAAGAACAAATGCATTTATTTTAAGAAAAAATAACTTATCTAGATTTCAATTTTTTCCAGTGCGGGACAGGATATAGTGAGGACTACAGCAGTGTGCGCCTGCAGCCCATCTTTATTTTAATAAAAGGGTGAATGCATGTTTTATTCAGGGAAAATACTCGTGTGTCTCCAGCAGATTGGCAGACCATCCCAGCTGTCAGCTGTTGGTCTTATTAACATGTGGCGCTAACATTTACGCCATCTTGCGGCCGTTCAGGACATGTTCAGACTGGTTCATTACCCCTCCTTTACTGGTCTGCATAAGACCGAATTCTTTCTGTCGGCTGCTGATCGATGGAACTGTCTGTTTCATGCTCTCATCTATAAGCGCCTAATATACTGAATCTAGTGTCTTTATTTAATTGGTTCTGATATTGCAGGGGTCAGAGGTAAACTTAGCAGTTAGATGAGTCATCAGTGGAGGACAGCTGTGACTCAGCAGTTCTGGAAAATCGGGACTAGTCATGATGAGCTCTATCATTCCAATATCCAGCCCCAGTGTTAAGATGCAATAACTTCCTGGTTTGGTTCAGCCCCATGGATATGCTGTGGATCAAGATCCATTGTCACAAATGAGACACAATCAGCCTGTTTCTGGTTGCCATGGTGACATGATACTGACTTTGAGGATGATGTGATTTCAGGGTAGAGGGCACCCGGGATCTTCCGCTGCTCTTCAGGACCATAAGGACTTTCTTAGACAGAAGTGATGATCGGACCAGAACCTTTCAGCATTTCCAGGTGAGTGAGACCCGGTCTGGGAGTTTACTCCTCTGTTATCTGTGATGTAGACTTTGAAAAGGCGAATATGTGAGGCTGGAAGAGGCATCCTCCATCAACCTAACAGCTGCTGATCTGCAGATGTCAAGTTTCCTTCTGTGGTTCTACAGAACATTTTGGGCTGTTTTATTAGTGACACTTCTCTATATCATTTTGGTGAGAAATCTTGGTCCCATGAGAGAAACCAGATGTTCAATCAGGCAGTTGCAGTTGCACATCTGCTCTGATTGTTTATGCTTAAGAGGGTTTTATAGTAGAGACCTGCTCTAGGATGGGAACTACCAGACACTAGGGTGTGAATCGCGATCCATCATGGTGATTCAATTCAGTATCGCATTTCCTGACCCAACGATTCGACATATTTTTGAAACTCAAGAATACACCCACAGGATTCAATTACAGAGCAATTGGTTTTTTTTTTTTTTTACACCTTACAGGCTAGACAATGTTTCCAAATTTAAATGTAAATCAATGAAAACCGTAATATCGCTGAGGATTTTTTTGAAAAAAAACATGAATCTGATTCTTCTTGCGGACGATCGATGCATCGGATTCGCCGGCTGTTGGATCGATGCATCACCGCAAAACGATTTTTATTTACACCCCTACTAGACACATCTGCAATCAACAACAATTATTGAAGATTTTCAGAGGACTTCACCATTGAAATTCACCAGAGCTATAGGCAAACTCACAATGCCCACGCAGCATGGCAGCTGCTGGATGTTGGAATACATTGGGTAAAAGTGGAAAAAGTTATTTCACCTTTCTGGATTCCCTGATCCTCCACGGACGGGTTGGTCATTGGATTGCCAACTAGAAGAGGGAGGATTTACCATTGAACTTCTGGCCAGAGAGAAAAACAATGCAATATGTAGCCAACATTTTACTTGGAAGAAGAATGTTTTCAAGATGACTTGGATAATATGGCGCGTTGTGACAAACACCAGATACAGCACTGGGACTTGATCAACAGCGCATACCGCACCTTGACGTGACGTCACAAACCAGTAGGTGGCAGTAGTGTTCTTTGACAAACATGGATGCCTCCAGTAAAGCACATTCACATGGAAATTACTCTGAATTAAAAACACATCATTTATTGAACAGTATGTTATAATTTCATATTTAAAGTACTTTCAGAAGTTTGAATTCTGAATATGAGCGGACTTTTCCTTTAAAAGTTTTCTGTGAAGGTTGAGCAGTTTGTTTTTAATCCAGAGAGCTTCTGCAGAAGCTCATATCATCCGATTGCCCAGGAAAAGGCCTGTAGGTGTTATTTAGTGTGGGCGGATGAAATGTCAGGGTGGGACACTTCTGAACGGTTTGCAGTAAAATGTCAAATAATACATCAAGCTGCAGCGGCAGTATGGAACATATTGGCCTATTTGCTGGGAGAATGGTCCGTCAAGCCAAGTTGGCAGAACCGGAGGAGGATTGACACACATTTTCCATGCTGGTCTCTGTGCTGCAAACACTTTATTTTTGCTGCTTCTGCATCTTTTTCAATGTTCGTGTGGAAAATGTCATTCCTTATCGTTAATATCCTGCTGGGATTTACCCCATAGCTTTATGACACCCAGACAAAACAAAAGCTTAAAACAAGTTAAATAAACAAACATAATAAGTGAATTATAATTAAAGTTGAATGTTTTTTCTTGCCTTTGAACCACAGTGTTACACAAGTTGTCAGTGTTGGTTACATAGAAATTTAAGGCAAATATAATTTTAAAATATTTTATTAATCCCAAGGCAAGGGAAGGCAAGTTAAATTTATTTGTATAGCACAATTCAGTACAAAGACAATGCAAATATTGTCAGAGCTTATAGGTTTTTTTTTGTTGTTTTTACTAAATGAGTTTTTCTTGGTGTTGATAGCTGTATGTAGGAAAGATCTTCTGTAGCGGTCAGTTTTGCACAGAATCTTTGACAAATGACACTCAGTTATGTAAAGATTTTTTGAAGAGGATCCTCACAGTTGTATGGAAGCCCATTTCCGCCACAAGAAAATAAAAAAATGGCAAATAGAATGTCATAATTATGAGATTCAAAGTCTTAATCTTGACTTTTTAAGTCATAAATATTAGATTCAGTCATAATTTAGCCCTTGAAAGTTATAATTATTACTTACAAAGTCATAATTATGAGATGCAAAGTAAGGATGGAACTGTTTATGAAAACCGTCCGAACCGTCCGGTTGGACTGTCTCGGTTCGGGCAAAGGTATTGTTGTTGCGTTCAGTTCGATGGCGCGCGCTCCTTTTTCTCATATAGGCGGCGGCTACACTCCAGAGCAGAAGGTGGCGGTACTGCGACCAAAGCCAACCACCAGTAGTAAACAAAGAAGAAGAAGAAGTGAAGCAGCGTAGCCGGGTGTAAAGCAGAAAAAAAATTTTTTTCTGTTGTTGTGGAGAATTGTGTGGGTATGGCGAGTGGGAAAGAACAGGAGTTGGAAGACGCGCCAGCAGCACTTTTATAGGTCTGTTGCATGGGACCACTTTGCATTTAGAGTGACCTACGCATGACGGGCGGAAAGAAAGTTGTGGATAAAAAACAGTGTGCAAGCATTGTGCAACACGTGTTGTACTATACAAGAGGCATAATAGATTTTCCTAACAATCAACATATTACACCCCCTAGTGTCTAACCTTAACAACCGGGTGACCAATTTAAACCGTGAACCGGCCCGAACCGTAGATTTTGTGTGAACTGTTCCACCCCTAATGCAAAGTCATAATTTCGACTTTTTAAAGTCATAATTATGATACAAAGTCATAATTTCGACTTTCAAAGTCATAATTATGAGGTACAAAGTTTTAAAGTCGAATACCTCATAATTTCTTACTTTGAAAGTCGAATTTCTGACTTTGTATCTCATAATTATAGCTTTTTATTCAGGCATTTTTTAACTTTCCTGTGGTGGAAGCGGACTTCCATACAGTTGTTCATAATGTTTCTCATTTTAAGAAGAATTCTTCTTTGTAAAATGATCTTCAGAGGTTCTCAAGGAGTTCGTAGAACAGAGCTGGCATCTTCCTACAAACACTGCAAAAACCTAAGTTCCTAAAGAAGTTTTGTCTGCTCTGTCCCCTCCTACAGACGGCTTCACAGTTAATTTTGTTATCCAGGTGAACACAAAGGTATTTATACCCCACAGCTTTCATTTCTATTTCCATGATGGCAGTAGGATTCAACTTGTTCCAGTTTTTATTTTCTACAGTCATCACAAAAGCAGCCATCAGGACCCCTGCAGTTTGCTTGTTGCAGTAAAGTTGGAATTGAAGATTCTATCATACATCTGCTTCAACAAACCTGCTCTAATTTAGACAAGGCAGACTGCATTGTAAGGATCCTGTTCTTTGATTGATCCTGTGCATTTAACAAGATTTAGTCAGAAACAGCTGACTGTGACTATTGACATAAGTAGAAAGGTTTGCTGTTGGCGTTTAATAATTTCACCAAAGGTTTAAACTATCACTGAGGCAGATGTTTCCCCTTTAGGCTTCTAGTTTATGTTGTGCTGCCTCTTGATGTTTTCTTGGATTGAGGAGGAAAAAGACACATTTTGCCTGTATAAGAAGACAATTTACATTTAAAATAAGAAAACACATTTTCATTGTCTTATTTCAAGTGCATGTTATCTAATTGATTATTTTAAGAGTAAAAATGCTGATTCCATTGGCAAACTATCTCATTTACCTACTCAAATTAAGGGTAAATATACTTAATTTGAGATATTTTTACTCATTTCTAGATCATTTTTCCAGTGTACATTATATATTTGTTGGATAGAATATGTTGTTCTGTGCTTTTTCTGATGTGTAGATAATATTGTGGCTTTGCACACTGAACACACGATGTAGAAATAAGTAAATATTCCTTAAATCAAGTGTATTTGCCCTTAATTTGAGTAGGTAAATGAGATAGTTTGCTAGTGGAATTAGTATTTTTACTCTTAAAATAAGATAATTAGATAACATACACTTGAAATAAGACCATGAAAATGTGTTTTCTTATTTTAAATGTAAATTAGGTTGTTACACTGGCAAAATGTCTCTTTTACCTCCTCAACCCAATAACAAATGCACTTATTTTAAGAAAGTAGATTTATCCAAGTTATGGACCTAACCTAAAACAGATTATATAAAGAAGGGATCCTGCTCCCACAATTTCAAATTTGAAATATCTCCATTGAGAACAAATTACAGATTAACGACGTGATTCGGGACGCCGATATTGAGTGAAAAAACGACGGTGAAGCAAGTAAAAATGCCAATCATGACTGATTCATCCAGTTAAAAAAAAAATCCGTCCGTATTTTCCAGTTTCACCGATTGAAACCATCCATTCCATTCATTTGGCGCCAGTGCGTCCCTTGTTTTGCATTTTTATTAAAACTTACAGTAATACTTGCCTGCACCTTTAACTGTTTACGGCTTCTGACTGCTCACTGTGCAATTTCAGATTGCTATATTCTGTAATTTTGTCCAGTTTGTAGTAAGTATCTCTTAATAAACAGGTAAGTTTGTTGTTACCAAGCATTGTGTTTTATTCAATCTCACCTAATCTCAGCTGGCTATTAGATGTTATCAAGAGTACTAAACCTCTTTTCAACATGAGTCTTACAACTAAGGCTAAATAAATTAACTTTAACTTTAAGAAAGTAGATTTATCCAAGTTATGGACCTAACCTAAAACAGATTATATAAAGAAGGGATCCTGCTCCCACAATTTCAAATTTGAAATATCTCCATTGAGAACAAATTACAGATTAAGACAGATTCCTTGTTTGAGTGAACCAACCTGGTGAACAAAGCTGAATTGGATCATGTGATCGCTCTTTAAGCAAAACATTTTCAATAGCCATCATTTTTATTTTTAACAATCAGTGTTGTTCCTGCTGTCTTGCTGTCCTCATTGATCAAAATCCACCAATAAATTCAACACAGAATTAAAATAACAACTTGCTGGCTTCTCACCAGAATTTTTTTAAACAAGCACAACTATAACTTTAAAAATGACAAAATATTCATGCACTGAATTCAGGTCCTTTAACAGACAGGTTTCACATGTATATGTGCAATAAACAGGTAAGTGTTAAAAATCCCAGTTTTCACTACAGTTACGCTCATTAAAATGTATTTTAACGACCAGTTAGAAGAATACCGTGATGCAAGTGCTGTTATTTTTACTAAGTCAGCCCCAATGGAATCTAATAAAGTCATATTAAATCCACACTCCTCAGGATTAGGTTTACCAACCATAAATGTCAGGTTTAGGGTATTATATTAGGCTTAAGCATCCATCCATCTCTCTGACAGTAGGTTGGTGTCAAAAAGCTGGAAATTAAATAAATTAAAAGTTTGAATTACCTAAAGTAAGCGAAAGAATTACACAATGAATATTTAAAAATTCTGGAGAACTTCTAGTGTAAACTTCTGGTATGGATAGTAAAAATGACGATGCCCTGCCCGTGCAAGGATGCCTTAGCTGTCAAAACTCACTGCCCTGTCATTAGAGGAAAGTACTGTGATGAATAATCCAAACATGTTGTAATTAAAAACAGTTTATTAACATATCAAATATTATACCTCCTTCTGTACACCTCCACTTATCTTATTCACATCAGTTATCATAAAACAGGTTTAATAAGCTGGAAAAGAAGAAACAAGAGAGTAACTTTCACATTCCTAAAGCTCATAGATACATGTTCTCCAGCTCACCTGGACTGGACTCTATAAATTAGAAACAAACTGAAGTTAAGTTAGAAAACACCACACAGCCATCATCATGATCATCACCATCATCTACAGGCCATGCAGTCGCGTCGGATGTTTGATCACTGCAGCTCATATATCAGGGGTTAAAACGGAGCAGATCTCTCTGGTAAGTAACAGTAAAAATAAAGATTTTACTTTAATTTGGAGGAGAAAACATTTATGTTACCTGGACCTCTGGGTATATCTTAGAGGTAATAAAAGAGCCATGAATGGATGGAAGTGATCTTATGATTAGCAGGAAACGTTCATCATTTAAAGATTGGAAACATACAGAATAATTTTCCTTCTTGTAAAACAAACGTTTTTCTATTTGTCTAACGTCTCTATGTTAATAAGACTCAAACGTTTTGTTGGTCCGATATATTAGACAGGAAGTCCAGATGGAGACCGACCGGACCGTTGGGATGTGGGTAGACCCGTTGCTCCTCGTTAAGAGAACCAGGTCTGGTTTGCTTGTGGAAAAGGTTCTGTTCTGCTGAAGAGGCTCTATAGTTAGTCTTTGTGGTGTTGCTCCTGTGTCTTCTTCAGCGGTACCGTCCCACAGGCAGTACGTTCATGCAGGTGAAGCTGTCTGGGTACTTGGAGAGCACGACCGGGTTCCCGTCCATACGGACCTCAGAGAGGCTTGGGCGTAGATAGTAGGAGTTGTCGGACTTGCAGAAGGTGTCCGTGTTGACATCAGTGATGTTGTTTTCCTAAAACAAGATAAAGAAATCAAAGAATCACATTCCCGTAACAAAATAACATATGAACAGGACATCAGGAATTTGTAACCTGTAGGAACTAGGGATGGAACGGTTTATGAAAACCGTCCGAACAAGTTCGGTTCGACTGTCTCTGTTCAGTTCGGCGGTGTTGCATGCCCGGGTTCATGCGCCCTCCTTTTCTCATAGAAAGCGCTACACTCCAGAGCAGAAGGTTGCGGTACTGACGTACCAAAGCCAACCACCAGTAGTAAAACAAGAAGAAGAAGCCGCGAAGGTGCATAGCAGAAAAAATCAGTTGTTGTGAGAATTGTGTGGGTATGTATGAGAGTGGAAAGAACAGGAGTGGGAAGACGCTACCAGCAGCACTTTACATTTAGAGTGACCTACGATGACGGGCGAAAGAAAGTTGTGGATAAAAGTGTAACAGTGTGCAAGCATTGTGTTCTTTTTATGCTAACAGCAACACAATCAACAAGTCAGATTAGAGATTTTCCTAACAATCAACATATAACCGTAACAGAACCTAAAACCGTGGACTAATTTAAATCCCGTGAACCTAACTGTGAGATTTTTGTGAACCGCTCCATCCCTAGTTGAACTGGTATTTAATTTTGTATTCTGCAGTTTGCTCAGTAAGAGCAGATGGAGAGAACGTGTTTTATTCTCTTTTAAAGTCTAGCCACAGATTTGTCGTTAAATATCAGGTTTTTTGGACTTTGACTAGGCCATTCAAACCCATGGATCTGCTCTGAACCTAAACCCTTACTTTATCACCGCAGGTGGTTCTCCTGCTAGAAGGTCAACTCTCCCCTCAGTCTCAGGTTGTTTGAGGGCCCTACCATCAGCTCTGACCAGTTTTCTGTACCACAGGATGATCCTGCCATCAAAGTGCATCACTGGATGGTGGGATCATGTTTTATTTTTATTTGCAGGGACTTTAAAAAATAGGCCCAAAAGCTTCATTTTGCTCTTCTTTGATGAAACCACCTTCTTTAGCATGTCTGCTATGTCTTCTAAAACATTTATTCTCAAAGTTGTAGTTGTGACCCTCTTGGGGTCCCTGCCCAACCAGTTCTTGGTCGTGAGATAAGTTACAGAGGTCAAAATGAACAATAAGCATTTATGATATGTTTAAAGAAATAAATTCATTATACCCCGGTCAGTATTACCGATCACTGATCACAACATCAATCCATAAATTCTTCAGCTGCTGTGTCATGTATATCGACATTGTATTATCAGGTATCAAAATGATCGGAGATGAAACAGTATCATAAATTTACTGCTGTTTTAGTGAAGGAGGCAGCAGAGACTAGCTTTCTTTAATCAAAGTGGAAGATAGATAAAATATTGTTGATAAGGAATGCTCTTAAGAGGTTTGTAGGTGGATTTGGTGAAAGCTGTTTTGATTCAGACCTAGAAGGACTGTTTCGGGGTCCTACCTCTACACCGACCAGCGGTCACATTCTCCCCCCGATATGCTGCGCTCTCTGCCTGCCAAGTCCCTCTGATCTCCCACTATCATTCCTCCCACCTCAAGCAGTCTGCCTCCAGAGGCTAGCTTCAGCTAGCAGTGGGCTCTTTCTACTTATTCTCACTGGTAGATTTCTGCAAACTACTGCTGTCCTATTGCCCCGCATTCATCATCCCCAGGGGACTTATCCGATCTTCCTCTATGCTCCTTTGTCCCTCAATCCTCCACAGTTACCCTAGTTTGCCTCGGTTAGCCTCCCCCCTCCCTACACTGTAAAAAATTTAAATCTAACCAAGTAATTATATCTTGAAAGAAGTAAATTTTTTCTTGATTTGAAGAGTTAAGTGAGACACTTTGCCAATGGAACAAGACAATATACATTTAAAATAAGAAATAACAATTGCATATTATCTAATTATCTTATTTTAAGAGTGAAAATACTCATTTCATTGGCAGGTCATCTTATTTACCTAATCAAATTAAGGGGAAATACGTTTATTTTAAGAAATTTTTACTTATTTCTAGATCGTTTTTGCAGTGTAGCACTGTTTCTGAGGTGCTCCTTTGCTCTTGAATTGCCTTCCTTGTGTCCCTGCTCAGATCTAACACTGTGGTTCCTTAGCACCGGGCGGGGAGGCACAGCTGGCCCCCTCATCCCAGTTATGGTGATGTCTCTAACGGTGTTCTCACAATGATACCCCGATCATTCTGATTTGGGCACAAACACGGACCAAGCGCAGGTAAAAGATGCATGTCTGCTCATAAATAAAAAACTTATCATCAACACAACAACCAGCGCTTAGAATTGGTGGTCTTCATAATGACCGGCTAGTTGTGGCCGATCCAGTAAAAATTGGCTGATTACCAAGCACGACCAATAGCCCGACACAGATCTAAAATTCATCACTTACACTGATTCAGCAACCAAAATTGGTTGTTGAGGCTTTCTGTTATGTTATTACATCTGTTGTTTATGGATTTTGTAGAAACATTTGGATACTTAACCAATCATTTACAGCATTAGTCAACTCTGGTATTATTTTATGTATCAGAAACTGAAATATCTGGAAGCCTCAGTCCTAGAGGCCTCGTAGGTAAAGTGCAAATGGTATTCTGGCTCTCTGTTTGCATATTTTCCACAGAGAAAACCTTCTGCTTATGTTCCGTGACAGGAACTAAATCCCTTAAATAAACTGAACCAGAATTTCCTCTTCGGTACACACACAGCTGGATACTGGTTACTAAGGAGTTTCTTCTGATAGGAACCAGTTGGCTCCATTTTGTTTTAGGGTTTTGTTTAAAGACTCGTGAAACTAACGAATCATCCTTCTTCCCTTTCAGTTACAAACTTCTTGGTCTTTGTAATGAGACAAAAGGAGAAGTCAAAGCAGTGGGAAAACTTTTGTTCTGTATTTCTGTTTAATGGATCCATACCTGGAGGTGAAGGATCCGGACGGTCTCTGGGATGAATGGGACGGCCTCCAGCTGGTTGTGGGCCAGGTACAGGTTGGCCAGTTTGGTCAGTTTCTGTCATGAAAACATTTGTGTTAAAAAAAACTGTTTAATTAAGCTTTTCCCCTCCTGTTGGATTTAAAGCCTGTTTACAAGTATGGATGTCCTGATATCAGTCTGATATCAGCTGAAAAACAAGTTTAGTGGTTAGAGTATTACGCTTGGAATTCAGAGGTTCTGAGTTGAAGCCCCACTACCACAGACTGACACACTGGGTCCCTGGGCTGGGCCCTTAACACCAGACTGCTTATTATTGAATTCAGTTTATTTCTATAGCGCCAATTCACCATACGTGTCATCTCAAGGCACTTTACAGTTCACCAGATCATCGTCAAACTGATTCAGTTTTCTATCTAAGGAAAACCAGTTAATTGCATCGACTCATTGATGCCAATGCAATCCCTCACACCTAAGCATGCTTGTAGCAACAGTGGAGAGCAAAAACTCCCTTTATAACTGGAAGAAACCTCCCACAGAAGCAGGCATTTAACTTTTTTGGCCTGCAAAAACAAATCTCCAATGTGAGCCATATGAGTGAAACAGTGCTTCTACATTTCTAATTATTATATACAAAGTAGCAGAAGCTAAGCTACAAGGTTAGGAGAGATTTGTTTTATTTACTTGTTGACTGTTTGTTAAAAATTGTTCCATGTTTGGATTTCGTTTCTGATCCTTTATCTTTCTAACCGACAGATTCTGGTTCTGGTGTGGACACCAGGGATACTGAAGGTCCATCTAAGCGACCAAATAAGTCATTAGGATGCAGAGTGTTGACACACTGCAGCTGAAATAAAGCAACCAATCAACAGTTACATATTGGCAGACAAATTTAATGTGTTTATCTTCAGCATTTTGGCTGTTTCATCATCTTTGTTTCTGATTCTGTTGGATGAAATATTATTATCATACCGACGTACCTTGAAAGCGTTGGCTTTGACGCCCTTGGTTTTGAGCATGTTGTGGTTTGCGTTGAAGGAAACGAGCTTGGTCGGAAGCGCGGGAAGTTTGACGAGTCTGTTCTCCGCCAGAGAGAGTTCCTCCAGGAGGGTCAGCTTAGAGAAAGCAGCGTCATCGATCTCTGAGATCATGTTTCCTGTGAGATCTATTCTCTTCAGAGTCACTGTTGGCAGAAAATGGGACACAAACAGGCAACTGTTTATTTTACAGTAACTCAGAGCGTTTATTCAGGACTATTTTACTGATCTCATTGGATACAAAATATCTGTCATTACTGGATTCATTTTGTATTAGATTTTTCCTGCTTCACAAAGGTAGGCAGCAGCTTGACAAAGCAATGATGGCAATTATTTTACATTATTATGGTATCGGTATCGGCCGATACTGCACAGCCAGGTGACTCATTGGATACAAAATATCTGATTAATTCAGGTTTTAATATGAAGAGGCTACATCTTTAAGGACCAGAAGGACTCAGATCTGCCTCCAGGTCTGACCAAACCTTGTGTTCGGACTGCTAAGACTCACCGGTGTCTCCAAAGTCGTTTCTGCCGATCTTTTTGATCTTGTTGAAGCGAGCGTACAGGTAGGCGGTTTCTTTTGGCAGCAGGGGGACGGTGGTCATGTCTGGAGAGACCTCCTCACAGTACACCGAACCAGACAGGCAGACGCACATCAGGCAGGTGGGCAGATCTGCAGACAGCAATCAGAACCGGTTCACAGCAAACCATAGTTTGAGTTTATTAACTTTAAATACTTGACTTTAGACAATTATGTTTTCTTTTAAATCAAGATCATCAAACTACCAAACTCTGAAAAGTTCGGCTTTTTGTTTTCATTTTGTGGTGCAACTTCCTGATCATTTGGCTGATTATTAGTATAGTCGTGGAACAGAAGCCCCCCCACAACCTGCTGGACTTTAAGGTGCAGTAGAGGATGTTCTGTTTCCGTGTGGATCATCAAACTAAGCGGTCCTCCTAACTGTCAATCATTCTGGGGTCATGGTTACGTAAGGCTGTCCTGCGTGCTCGTCCCTATTTTCCCTTACCTGCGGTGAGTCTGAGATAGTGGAAAAATTGCAATTCTTTTGGAAAGTAAGCTTGTATGAGCAGCAGTAACTTTTAAACAGAGCGTGCATGAGGAGGAATTGCCTTTTGCACGCTCTTGCATGTGTTTGATAGGCGTTTCCTCTCTGGAGCAGGTTATAAAGCGGAGAGGGTGGGTATTTTCAAAAATTCGCGAAAATTCTCCACTATACCTTTAACTTCAATTGATTCAAATGGACTTGGATCTTTCTGCCAGAGCTTAAAACATTTTTCCCTGCTGCTTGGTTCACTCCCGTTTTGTTCTGCAGAACCTTCAGTCTGTCAGAATGAGGTTGACCCCCTACCTGAAAGCAAGACTTCTTAATGTGAAGGACTGAGGGTGGCTTCTCTTACCGGCGCCGCCGTTCGGAGGGCCAGCGCTGGCACCTGGCTCGTCAGCAGCAGGCAGCTCCCTCTGCAGGAGAAAACAAGGCATGTTAACATAAAAGGACAGTAGGAACAGTTATCTTCTGGTGATCTGAAACCTTCCTCCTGTCACATGCCGACATGCCTCTGGGCAAGGCACTTGACCCCGAGTTGTATTAATCATGTTTGAATGTGAGCATGTTTGAGAGGTGAGGTGAACCTGTTTGACTAGAAAACATGGTATAAATTTAGAGCAGAAACTATCAGTCAGATTAATTTATTACTGAACAATTGGCAACTGATTTAATTGATTAAATAAGTAGTTTAACTGAACTTTATCAACTCTAAAATACATTTAATGAAAGAACTCTCTGTAAATATTTTCTATCCAAAACTCTTCAAGGGGCAGATTTATCTTCACCTGATTTATATTCTCAAACAAATCTCCTATAGAGCACCTTAATATTTATCTGCTAATTAAAAAATAGTCATTAATGGTTGGTCGTTATTTGCAGTCATAATCTATTTACAGAACTGCGATTTTTTTGTACTAAATACAGGCATGTAAATGCGTCTATTTGGGATTTTCCTTTTTTTCATCACCTTGAAAGCTCGATTCTCCAGAATCCGCTGTTGAAGGACTTTACTGTAACCTTTGAGTGAAAAATATTTTTACTTTTACCATCATGCAAGGATCCGCTGCTGGCTGCAACTTTCTCTTCCTAGACCAGCTCAGCTGGTTACTTTGAAATTTGTTACTCCAGTCTGAGCCCCTCACTGCATCCTTCACAGTGAACCCAGCCTGAACCCAGAATCCCTGCAGAGGAAGGAAGGTTCGCTGCTTCTACCAGCTCCTGACTGAAGGTGAATGTTGGTAATTTAAAGCTTCCTGTGCTGATGCACTAGGACCACAGTCACATCAGTGAGGTGGTTACAGAGAAAAAATAACCTTTGGTTAAACCTGTTGAGGTCCAGCATCTACTGAAACCACCTTAAACTTATTTCAATTCATCCAATAAGCTCTTACTCTGGTTGTAGACATATGTCTCTTTGTAAGGGAGCCTGAGCCTGACCCTACAGGAAGCCTAAAGAAAAGGCTGATTCTAAAAAGATTTGAAATCGATTCTTTCTGATGTAATCTAGTCCAATTTTAGCTAGGAATAATAAATGGATAAAAGAAAAACTAATAATCATTGTTTCCTAACTAATCTGACTGAGTAGTTATGCAACATATTGATACTAGTGTTATAATGAAATTCATCAGCAAGTTAAAAAGTAAAGGCTGCTGTAAGGACATTGAAAAATTAATATTTTTTAAGTTGAACTTTGTTTATCAATTTTTATGAATTGTAGGAGAATTATTTAGAATAAGAAAATCATTTTTCAGCACAGGAGCTGCATATTATTGCAGGCTGCTGGAGCAGGAAATGCAAACCTTTTACATAATGTTGTTGAGGGCCATCACAGCTGATTAAATGGTCAGATGCAATCATGTATTGCTGGATCCAGGAACCACCTGTGTGAGTTTACTAAACATTGTTTTTTCTTTCTAATTAATTTAGTTTGACGTTTTTTATTTTCTTTTTAACTAAATAAGCTATTTTTAGATCCTTACTATCCACCAACCTATACGTGTGTGGCTTTGGGGGTTTCATTGTTTGATTGCCAGAACGCTCCTTGTCCAGAGTCCATTATCATAGGACTGTACTGCTACATAGTACGGAAGCATATTGCAGTCAACAAAGAAAAAAAAAATCGAATTATCTCATAATTACAAGTAATAACCCTGGGATTACTACTTGTGAAGTAAGCATGCAGCCATATAACCATACGCAGACATCCATCAACAGCTCCAATAATACAGATTCCGTATGGTTTTAGTTTGTCATATTAATGGACATGCCGCATGAAGTTGGGACCTGGGTTTCTGTAGAGACGTCGTTTTAGACGATTCTGAAGCCTCAGCTGTACTCTTTGAGGATCTGAGATTTTGAGAAGGTACAGATGGACTGTCATTTGGGAAACACCCAAACCAGCTGGAATGCATTTCAGATGCATTATTTATAACCGTGAAGCATCCATTGCTGGTTTAATTGTTCCTGTAGGAACAATGAGACTTCCAGCAAGTCAGAGAGGGCTTTTCACCTAAACAATTCTTAGGACTTTAGGTACCTGCACAATGCTGACAAACTGAAACTAATTCCATCCACATTCAGGAAACTAAATATTTCTCAGTGTCGCAAAACCTAAAAGGAAATAAAAGTATATTACATCCGACAACCCACTTATTGTTCACGTTTCATGTAGCGTAGCTCCGACATGACTGTACTTCCTGATCTCGTAAATATGACATTTTATCTCATAATTATGCGATCAGTATCTTGGTATTATGAGATTGTATCTCATAATTATGAGATCTTATCTCGTAATTATGAGATAAAATGTCAGATTTGTTTTTTCTTTGGTTAATGCAATACGCTTACGTAACGTCGCTAATCACTTAAGTCAAGCTTGCATTTATGGATCTGCATGCTGGCTGCAGCTCTAATTTGGTGGCAAACCCAATTAAAGTGTATTATGCTACATAAATGGCAGGAGTGAGAAAGTGGGTGCCTTGCGGTGTGTTCACAACAAACGCGTCCAGAGGTGCGTCCGAGCATCGGGAGCGACACATAAGCGCGTTCTGGTGTCCAAACATTCTGTGGTCCGCACATCCCAGGGTTTGATGCTGGAGTTCAGAGATGTTAACTTTTACCGCTGGAAGCCCCTAGCCTCAACCAATCGGAAAAGCCGATCCAGGATTATTTTCGGGGGAGACAGACACTACATGCAAGATGTTATGGCTTCTGCAGAGCTTCTGCATATGAAAAATAAATTAATATAAAACGGTTACACTCAAAAGGTTTGTTGGTTACAAGGAAAACATGCTGAGCCTGGTTCACTATTACTGCACTGAGGCGTTTTTATGGCAAACCAATTACAACTGTAACTAAAAGAACCCATTTAAACGCCTCTTGCCCATAGACACCTGGAGCACCAGCTTGTGATAAGCGTGATGGAAAATGGATTTTTAACTTGCAGACAAAATACAGTTAAAACTTTTTTTTTTCAACTCATCAAAGTAAATATAGCCAAACTGCTCACTAGCTTGTAGCCACAGAAATAGAGCAGATAAACAACCAAAGCATCAGGCATCCAGAGCGTTGAAGCGTCAAAACAACTCTACCTTCGTTTGATCCAGCTTTTAAACAAGACCAAAAACTGATTGTCTCTACGATTTGGAAACTGCTTTTTTTTAATTTTGATTGTTTTGTTGATTGAAAGAATGATCTTTTCCCAACATTGAATCCTGGAAAAGTAAAACTGCTGTGAACAGAGTCCCTCTACCCTAGCCGAGTCATCAGACACTAAGACTCTAAGCCATTGCTGCTCCTCTGGAAATGAGCATCTCCTACAGGCGCTCGCATGGCCTGGACATCCATGATGAGAGACCAAAGGAGAGTCTGGCTGTTTTTATGGTTGGTATTCAGAAAGAAGAGCAGAATCAGGACTAGCAAGGCCATCTTCCAGGGATGTATTCAGTGCAAAATGAGGTAACTGGTGGTTTACAGTGTAGATTTATCTCTGTGTGAGACATTGAGCTGTTTGGATAGTTTATTTGCTGCTAAATGCAGAAATCTTAAGCTCCTGAACTATGGAGGGGAGAGGATCTCCACCCCCCTGTGTGAGTAGCTCACAGCATTCTGATTGGTTTGCAGGAAAAAGCAATGTCACTATTTTGGGATAACTTGTTCCCTTAAAGCTGTACACATAAACCTGGAAACCAGACTAGAAGCAACTCATTTCATGATGAAATGAGTTGCTTCTAGTCTGTTTCCAGGTTTACCAGTGACAGATTGATGGGAACAAGTTATCCAAGGCTGTGTTATTTCTTTCTCTGCAAACCAATCAGAATGAAGGACTATATTTCATTTTTTTGTTTACATGTAAAATATTCCTTTAAATTCAAAATATTCTTTAATGCATTTAGGAACTGTTGGAAGGGCCAATAACAAAGTGAAGCTGTGATCCATGTTTTTCATCTCAGATGTCCAATTCTGGTGGCTCTTTGTGGGTTTTTCTTCTCCTGGGGGTGTTTCCTGATGGACAGACCAGACCAGATGGTGGATGTGGTCCATTCAGACAACTAATGGAGAACTGTGTGGTTTGGGATGAGTTTTGATTGGCGTTAAAACCAAAGGAATATGATTGGTTATGAAGTATCTGTCAGGGAGGAGACTGTGATCCGATTAGTCATTATCCTGGAGGAGAGATGAGCCGCCAGAACCAGGCTCAGTTCAGGGTGGCTCAGTCAGCAGCTGTTAGACAAACCCAGGCTGTTGGTTCAGGAGGATTTAGGAGCTTCGAAATCTTAATTCTTTAGCCTCTAAGAAAAAAAATCTGGTAGAATGTCCAAGTTTTGTTTTCTCTGCTTGTTCAGATTAACCTCAAAGTCCAGAAAAATATGTTTATTTTGGTTTTATTAAAATTATGCAACTGAAATTTTATTAGAATTATCATCTCAGGTTATCTAATGTTAAAATGATTAAGATCCATACTTATATTAATTAATTCATATTGTTTAAAATGATTGAAATCAGCCACTCAGGATAAACTAAAACTAGCAATAAAATGATTCAGATTTGAAACTCGGAATTATTTAACTTTAAAAGTTTTGCTTTTAGTCATTTGTAAAAATTAAAGAATGACAAGAAAGCCCTCATTAACACTTATAAAATATTTAAACTCAGAGACAGTTCAGAAGTCCCATTGCCCAGAAACACTATAAGAAAAACTATCAATTATTGAAGGAGAAAAGGTCAGATGGAAACATGAACCTTCTCACCCTTGGTCTCCTCGATTTTAAATACTCGCTGATGTATCCGTTGGGTAAAGATCCGGATCTCAGCTGTGACTCCCGCTTAAACCTCCAGGCTGAGGCTGCTGTCAGCCACAGCACCAGCAGACAGGTGAACAGGAGCGCCTTCATGCTGTCCGAAGCAGTGTGATGCCGACACACCGCCGTGCCTGGAAGAAGTTTGGCTTTCTGAGCTTCAGGCTCCTGTTGGGATCAGACAGATGACTGTATTTAAAGGCTGATCCGCTAACTTCCTGCAGACTCTTAAAGCAGAGTTTATAGAGTGCAGCACTTAACCCTTCCCTGGCCACCCACCATTCATCTCCAGTTAGACACACACACACACACACCCAGAGCGAGGCATCAGATATCCAGAGTTCAAGCCGGAGTAAGCATCTATTTTTCTCTGAAATGTCCCTTAAACATGGCCAGCAAGAAATATGTGGGACAAAAACTGCAGAGAAAGCAGAAAAACTGAAAGTTGACAACTTAAGTGTGAGTGTGTTTTGTCTGGAGGAATGCCTGTGGTCTGTTGGACTATTCAGTAATGATTCATAATCAAACCTTCTTTCATTAGGCTGGATTTTTCCTCCTCCCGTCTCTCGTTTTCTCCCAGCTGCTGGCAAAACAATTCATTTAGCCAATTCGGTAAAGATGCATATTACATCAGGATTATAAATGTTTCCTGAGGATGGATCAGAACCACCTGATGTATTAGATCGTGGTTCATTATGAATACATTAATCTGTTCATACAGACTGAAAGCAGTGCACCTCACTGTTGGTTTACTCAAAGTATTTTGGTTTTTAGACTTTTATTACGGCTGCTTCAAGAAAAATGTGCTACCTGATCTTACATACATTAGTATTTTAATTTTCTTTTACTAATCTGCACTATTAAGGTGACCTATTGAAATTTTTTGTCTGCTAACTGTTTCTCAAACCATTAGTCAAGGTAAGTGGTACATGTAGAGTTTATAAAAAAAAAAAAAATTACACCACATATAGTGTAAATCTACTTTTTATCTGACTTAATTGTAGAATCTAAATCATATAATAGAAATTCAAAATGTACAAATGATACACAAAGTGATTAAAAGTATTTCAATCAAACGTCACATTCCACATTAATCACAGGTACAATATCAGTGCTGAAACGGCTGGTTTAACTTCAAGGCAAGCAAATGTTTTAAAAATAAGTATAGGGGGAGCAGAAATAATTAAGAGAGGAAATGTCCTGGATGAAGCTGAAGACAAGTATAATGATAAATGCATTTAAAAAATGACAGTCTAAAGCTGATGAACACAGAATCTAAATGCTGCCTCCACTCTAGGTCTTGACCAGGGACCACTTAACAGCACTGTAGTGAAACCAAGAGGTCCTGACTCTTTCAATGCTTTATAGACCAGCAGAACAGGGAACTGTTGTTGTAGACTAAGGCCTGCTGGGCTATGATTCATTTCCCGGTGTTGGTTGAGACTATGATAGTGGACTTTGGTTTTGACATCTGGGACCTCTTGCTTTACTAAACCTAATGGACTGCTGAGGTATAACATTGCTAACATCCGTGGCACCAACACAATAACCTTTTACCTTGTTACATAAAGCCTTAGTTAAGGTACCATGTCATCTAAAGTCAGTTGACACTAGGTCAACTGTGTCCTAGTGTCATAGTTGACCTTGGTCACAGATGCTGAGGAAACTACCGTACTCTTATCAGGTAGTTTCCTCATCATAGACCTGATGAGAAATGCTGTAGCACTCTATAATCTGAGCTGCTGGAACGTAGAAGAAGCTTTATTGTCGCAGTTTAGAATACAGCCAAATGCCGTTTGGCAGCAACTTTTGCAGGATTGATGTCAGTTAGATTCAGTTGAAATATGATGCTGTGTCCATTTATTTGACTGGGAAGTAGAAGTGTTTGTGTGTTCTTGTTCTTTCAATAGAGTGAGGACAGTTTGTTCCAAAGTGGGGGTATTTTACTGGTCCCAATCTCCTCTTTTGCTAACTGCTATTTTTAGAACTAAGGTCTGAATTGATTTTATGCCAAGTTCAGGGTTAGGTATGCTGGTAATGGGGGGGGGCTTAGGGTTATTGTGAGGACATTCACTATGTATAGCAAGACAAAAATGTGTGTGTTTCTAAAGCAGTTGTTTCACAGTCATGGGATAATATTAGAATAATTCCTCATTTGGACTCTGTCTTATCATCTGTTTGGCATTGTAATGCCTTGAACCTGCCAGAATAAGCTTGAGAACATTACTGGGAAAAGAAGTAACTGGGTTTCCCTCATGGACTGGTTACCTTAGATCCAGTCATCCTGGATAAGTAGCAGAATATGGATGGATTGATGGAGAAAGTATTTGGAAATTTTAGTAGACAGATTTCTATCAGGTTGAGCTTGGCTTTTCCCACAATCCCGGGCCCCAAACATTAGTGGGCCAGAACCCCCTTGCTTGAGCATTGGTGGTTCTCTCTATGAATGGCTGGGTGCTTTGTTGGTTGCCATTTCATTCTGGGTGATTTTTGGGCCTGGCCGGGGGCCTCTGACCCTGTGGGTCTCTACCTGGGGTTAGTGTCTGCCTAGGCCTCAGTTATCTGGAACCACAACTTGGCCTGCCTTGGGCGGGACTGTTTGTCGGAGGACCCCTCGGGCTCATCGCTGCAGCTCCTTTGTTACTTTGCATGTATGATGAATTGTTGTGAGATTTGTAAATTCACAAACCCCAGAAAACACATCTTGCCAGCAGCCAACAGATGCATTAGCCTTGATACAGAAATATTTCAGACAAATGAAATGCAGTAACGTGTATGAGGTCAACACGTCTACCAGAAGCAGAAGGCTAAAGCAAAACCAACATGGCTGCTGGCCCCGGGCTCTCATCTACTTATCTTGGGTCGGTGTAGCTGTCCATATTTTTGCCCTCCCTGTGTCCCTTTACTTTGGGATGCCTTTGGATAATTTGGGCTCTGGTCTTCTCTGTGTCAACCCTGGGCTCTTTGGGGTGGGTCTGGGGCCCTTCATACCTGCTATTGGAAATATCTTCATGCTAAAGGAGCCCGATATACACAAACACACCTTTACACCACAGGTGTTTAAATCCAGTTGTTTATGGAAACAGTTTATGCTCAATACTAAGCTGCAGCTTCAACTGTATGAAGCTCTGAGTAACATGTACTGCATGTCCATGAGATCCTCTGTCTTTTGTTGTGGTTGGTGTGTTGTATGTTGTTTTTTTCTTTTCTTCCTTCTGGTGAAGATTCTCATTCATCCAAGTTAAAAAACAATCCACTGGATTTTGTTTTCAACCCTTAAGACGTTTCGCTTCCCATCCAAGAAGCTTTTTCAATTCAGAATTCGCATTGAGTTCAAGGCATTATAAAGTAGCCCAAAAACTTGTTTAGGCTTAGAAAACATGCAAATTGAACCAGAACAATGACTCCGCCCCTTAGGAATGGCGAGTCGTTTGTGTTCGTTATTGGCCTGCAATACCCGATACTGCTTTATGGGTCTGAAAAGGTTGTCGTTAGGGGCAATTGTTGGCCTGGCCACCCAAGCTAGATGTTTTTTTCCCCATGTATAGTTCCGACTCATCACTAATTTCTGACATTTTGAATTGAAAAAGCTTCCTGGATGGGAAGGCGAAATGTCTTCAAATTTGGAAACAAAAGTCCAGTGGATTGTTTTTTAATAAAATTTCTTACCGGTAATTGAAATTAATTGCAAAGCTACAGTGTGTAATTTTCAGCGCGACATCTAACGTCAGACTGCAGACCGCGCTTAACATGAACATCTCCCCCAACAGTACGCAGTAGTAGCTGATTCCATGGACAAAATGTCTTCCATTCGGCGTCCCGCATCACCTACCTTCTCTCAAAAGAGTGATGAGGTTTGTTTACATAGATAATTTTACAGGATAGTATTTCATTAGTCTGTGTGTTCAGTACCGTCTCAGTTCATCTCTCTCAATCCAACTTGCGTAGTTACTTTCGGCGTAATGGGTGATCTCGCAATCGCTAGTTTGTTGGCTCCTGGATCTGCTGCCGTAGGCGCAAAAGATGTCTGCCTCCATGGCTGCGAGACCAGCTCTATGTAATTATAAATAAATGGAATTCTAAGGCAGCAAAATATTAAGGTTAGAGGCTGAGCTCGTAGATGATGATGATAAATAACATAGTTATGTATAATATATTACATTTCTGACTGTATATCCCTCGAAATTATTACACTGTAGCTGTAATTTCTTATTGCTATACAGACAAACAAATAAATAAAAACAAATAAAACAAAAATATGATTCCCTCCAACCAGCTCTATTTCTAAAGCATTTTAAATTAAAAATCAGACAGAATATGTTAAAGCTACAGTGTAATACTCTTTTCAGCTTACATCTAAAAGCCCAGAATCGCAGACCAAGTAGCAAATACGAACATTCTCCTGTCCCCCACCGCTGTCTCCAACTCCAACCATACAGAGGTATTTATAGTGCTGCAAAATGTTCTCCAGTTGACCGTACATTCTGCAACATGTCCTCGCCCTTCTACTGTGGTTAAGAGACTGAGCTCGTAGATGATGATAAATAACATAGTTATGTATAATACATTACATTTCTGATTGTATATCCCTGAAATTATTACACACTGTAGCTTTAATATGATCTCAAAACAACCTTGAAACTTAAAAGCGGTTGTATATTTTAAAGAAATGGAACAAATACGTAGCCGTCCTGGAATTTTTGTTGAGTTTATGTAATAGACCATATTTACATAATTCCGCTTCTAACTAAGGACCTCAGTTATGGAGAGCATAATGTTATTGGTAGTGATGCTGCATCTGTTTTAAAATCTCATTTGATGTCAAAATCATCTAGATCAATGCTGCCCAAGTCCAGTCCTAGAGAGCTGCTGTTTAGATGGATCCCTGCTCCATCAGACCTTTGAAACAAACAGCTGAAATCAGCATTCAGTCTGCAGAAGCCCAATAATGATTTGCTTATCTGATCCAAGTGTTGGAGAAAGGATGCTCCTGAGAGCAGCAGCTGGGATGACTGGACTTGGACAGCACTGATATTTCTGCATGGGGCTTCTCCAGAAATTGGTATTTATGCAACGATCCAACACATGCAAGACTCTGACTGCCCAAAGATATTTAACCCCTAACCCTCAGTTTGGTTTTCTTTTCTTTGAAACTTGTTTCTGGGTTTAGAAAAGTAACTCTCAGGGAGATATGAGGTTCAGTGCTTTCCTGCAGCAAACAGGAAAGATTAGTTCCTTCAATCTTAGTGATTCACAAAAAGACTTTTGAACCACCAAAGCAAACATTGGTTTCTTATGCATTCCAAAAAAGTTAAAAGAAACAATCCACTGGACTTTGTTCTGGGAGTTTGAAGACGTTTAAACTTCCCATCCAGGAAGCTTTTATTCCAAATATGAGAAATAGTGTTGAGTTTGAAGTTTTATACAGTAGCCAACAAAGCCTCAAGGCTTTTGGCTTAGAAAACAATGCAAATTGGAAACAAACGAACGGGTCCACCTCTTTGGAATGGGGGTCGTTTGGCTTCTTTGTTAGCCTGCAATACTCCATACCTGTCTATGTCTCTGAAAGGGGTCTTGTTAAAGGGAATTGTTGGCCTGGCTGAATAGGCAAGGTCTTCTGTTCCCCTGTAAAGGGGTTGCACAGGGGTTGTCTTCACCAGCACTTGGTATCTCATGGTTTTGAGAATACGCTGTTTATAAGTATCTCAAAAACGTAGTGCAGTTTATCCTTCCTGTTGCTCATGAACCAAGATTTAGGGCTTTTTATTCTTTTCTAAAATACTAAGGCAGACCTATACAGTATTGTCTTGTTTTTCTGTTAAAGTTTCATTAGCGTTAAGTATATAATTCATGCTTGGTCCATAAGTTCAAAGGTTTTGATACATTTTATTGAGAACTTTCAATTTTACTTCCACTACATTTACAAACTTAATTTGCATACGCAGGTTACTCCGATATTATTTTCAAACTTTGGTTTTAGTTACTAAGTAAAAAAAAAAAAAAATCTTGACTTATACGCATAGTAATAAATTATTAATATCAAAAATGTATTTGTATTTTTTTCTTTTACATATTTTTGTTAAAAGGGGCGAAATAAAGAATTCAAACCAAAAAAAGTAATTTTCTTGCTTTTGTTTTTATTCTTGGATTGCGGACTTTAAAGGGGAGGTGAATCTTACAAATGCAATTAATCATTGTAAAATAATCGTCAGATTAGTTGATTTTGCAAAATACTCGTTAGTTGCAGGAATACTCTGTGTGAATATTGTTTCATTGGTGTTTGTGTCGATTCCCAGCTGTAATGACCTCACAATAATCAACAACATGCTGTAAACAAAGGTTAAAACACAACAAGCTCTAAACATCCGGGGAGCGTCTCCCCCCGGTCCAGACTAAGTTAGAAAAGTGGGACCTCTCAGCATCTGTTCCTCAGGTTCTAACCTGGCTGATGAGAGAGGTGGTGGGTTTTCGTGGGCTGTGGTCTCTCCAGACACAGTAAGATGAGAATCTGTTTCTCCATTAGCAACAGAAGAAGACTTTCCCCGAAAAACAGTTAAATAGAAACCATGTGACAGTTGGAGCCTCCAGAAGGAGAGGAAGAGAAACGGAGCCAAGATATAAACATCCCGACAACATGAGCCCGCTCTGTTACAGGTGTGTTAGCCATTATGAGCACCTTTAAATTTTTATTACTCTGGGAAGACTGCCAGTAACTGGAGAATGTGTTTTTACTGTCACTAATTTTCTGTATCAAAGTTTGGGCTGTTGGGGTTTCGCTGGGATTTTACATTAAAGCCGTTTTAAAGGGGAAAACACCAACAACAACCAGGAGAGCACGACACGTCCCCATTAAGACTGGTTTTATTAACTGAGGTTGATATCCATCCGGATGCCATCTGCCTTTGTTTTTAATGGGGTAAACTCAGAGTCCTGGTCATGTGACAGAGATGGGGAAGCAGCAAAGCATAGTGGGAGTTTGACTGAAGCAGAAAAGCAATATAGTCTTTCTCACAATGAAGAAAGAGTATGGAAATAAATATATATCTGCAAATATTTATATCATAAAATAATGTAGGCTTAATAAACAATGATTTGGATTGATTTGTTTCCCAGTGGGACAAACTGGAAAACCTTTAAAGGAAGGCCTCCTGATTGAATGTCCAGCAGCAGCTGACTTGTTTAAGGGTGGAATATCATTCTAAGCTCGCTGTGTTTATGCTCATCTTCAAGCAGCTAGCCATGTGTTCAACTACAGAGTCACATTTAAAGCAGTCCCAATCGGTTGTAAAAGCCTTCCTCACCAAACGGCCGTGGAGCTCAGAAGGAGCAGTCAACTTAGTTTCTAAATATATGCAGATGTGCCTCCTGAAGGGTCCACAAGGATTTATCTGACTGAGCTGCAGCTTCTGGTTCCTTATAGGAAGATAATCTGCTGTCATCGACACTCAAGCTTTTGTTTTAAGCTGTGTCCTTCATCGTTGCACTAATAGAGCTGAATGAGTCCCAGGTTTGGAGATAGAAATAATTTGACAGATCTCTCCAGTTGTCGTTCTGGGGTTCAAAGGACCCAGGATTTAAACAAAAGGAGTGCTTATTTTAAGCGGGTAAAGATTCTCAGTCATCCAGGTCATAGTCATTAAAAAAAAAAGTTAAAAAACAATCCACTGGACTTTGTTTCCAAGTTTGAAGATATGCTGATGAAGATTCTCAATCATCCAGGTTTTTCTCTCGAGAGTGTGATTATTTGGATACTTGTTTAAAGATTTCCAGCGACGCTTTCGCCACCTCATTGAGAAAGCTTCCTGGAGAGGTGGCTAAACGTCTTCAAACTTGTAAACCAAGTTCAGTGGATAATTTCTTTTTTTTTTACTTTTACGGAAGTTTAGAAGATGTTTTGCTTTTTCAATTCGTAAAATGGGATCTGGAATTAAAACATTTTTGGGAAACAAAGTCCATATTTAGCAGCTTTTTTTTTAACTTTCTTGGAATACTTATTTTAAGTAAAGTTGGTTTCTGTAGCAGCTTTTAGAGAAATAAAAATCACAAAGGGTTTCACAGAGATCAGAGTAATAAAAAAATAAAATTAAGACTTCTCCGTCTAAAAATGTTTTTTAAAAAGTCTTTTGAGTCAGTAGTATGGGGACAATGCCCGAAAGTCTTTATCTCTAAAATTATTTGACATGAAGTTGTCAGAATCCTAGAAGGAGAATTTCTCCCAGAGGTCATATGACCTTGTGTGTGTGGTCTGATACATTAGAGTCATTTAAAAAAAAATAATTTCTCAAGCACTTTGTTTGCCTTGCTAACGGCCTTGCTTTTGTTTCCTGAACTGAATAGCAGGTTCGGTTAAACAAGGGAAAATACAGTTTAAACAAAATTTTTCAAATGAATTAACCATTTCCTGATCAGTCTGTAACACAACTTGATCTCAGCTTAGAAATGTTTTCAAAATGATAACTGTGATTAACAAGCATTTTAAAAGTACTGAGAATAGATTTCCACACTGCAAAAAACATCTAGAAATAAGTAAAAAATGTCTTAAATTAAGTGTATTTACCCCTTAATTTGAGCAGGTAAATAAGATGATCTGCCATTTGGAATGAGTATTTTGCACTCCTAAAAATAAGATAATTAGGATAATATAGACTTGAAATAAGACAAAGCAATTGTTTTTTTCTTATTTTAAATGTAAATTGTCTTGTTCCATTGGCAAACGGTCTAACTTACCTCCTCAATTCAAGAAAAAATGCTCTTAATTTGAGCAAAAATGACTTTATTTAGATTTTTTTGCAGTGCAGAAAGCAGTCAAAGATGACACCCAGATTCCCAAAATCATATTTTAATAGCAGGAGTTAAAATAAGATGCTGCCAAAGTGAAGTTTTATTTCTTTATGAAGGGGTGTTATTTGTGATTTCCTGTAGACCTTGTAGAGAAATAGTTAACTGATAGCTGCTAAGTTCAGGCAGTTTCTCAAAGGTTCAAAAGGAAAAGAACAATAGTATATCATCAGCATACAGATGATGCAGCACATTTTTCAGCATCTTAAAATATCCCATAAAAGATTTAAATAAATTCGAAAGAGAATTGCACCCAAAGCTGAACCTGAAGTACTCTGAGAGACAGTGGTGCTCTATCACAGTAAACCTGATGTATGGAAACACTAAAAGCTGACATGCCAAAAAAGTGTCTCAGTGGGTTGATGAGAACAGTGTGATCCCTGGTATCAAAAGCAGATGTTAAATCTAATAAAACCAGCACGGTACAGCTTCCAATGTTCCATGAAATATTTCATAACCTGGTCTCTGGTAAGGGGGCAGTAGAAGGAGAAGTTTATCATTTTGACATCATTGAGTCTAATTCAATCAAATGCATCCAGGAAATAAAATACAGGTTACGCAGTAATGCTGAAATGTCTTGATTTGACAACATTCCAGACGACTGTGTGCCATGAGAGGAGAAACATGATGGGATGGTGTAGGAGGGATGCAGGTCTAACCACGATTTTATGATGTCAACATCAACAAAAAGGGATTCTGCAACAATAGGAATAGTAGTTTTAATTCACATGACAAAGATCAGGCGTTGTTGGATCCTTGTAGCTCCATTATAGATCTGAGAAATGGCTGCTTCTCAGATTTAAAGGAAACGTCCGGTCCTGCAGGCAAGGAATAATCAGTGGATCATTATCTATAACTAAAACTAATAGCAGTTCACAGTGATTTAAGGATTTTAGAGTCAATCAGAAAAAAAATAAAAACAATAATTTTCATTACTTCATCACTGGAGTCCGGGAGCGCACAGTTTTGCCCAAATATAGTAACCCCTCCCTCCTCCATCATCCGCAGTGACGCCACAGTGCAGTAAGCCTAGCCACCATTCTCCCCGCTACAAGCAAAATCAATACTACTAGTCACATCTAACCTGCGTGAGACCATCCTGATCTTGTGAGCTTTCAAGGTTTCACTCGCTAATCAGTCTGTAGACTCTCCGATAAAAGAAAGGTTTGGAGCCGCTCACCAAACTAACGCCCAATCAGCGCTGGCTTTGAGTAGCGGGTTTGAGGTGTGACGAACGGTAAGCGCCGACAGTTCAGTCTAGAAGAACATGGTGGCTTCAGCCCGGCGAAACTAGCGTTAGCGTAGGCTATCGAGCAAGTTTTATGCGAATTACAGAGTATTTCTTCACAACATAGGCCAATCAAGCTAACCAGTATTTTCGCCCCTTCCCAAAAATTACTTCAACGAAGGTTTCCAGATGATATGTGGAGCAAATCCATCTGACGGAGTCAGGATAGAGTCACATCTGCGAATCAACAAACAATTATTGAAGATTTCCAGAGGACTTCACCATTGAAATTCACCAGAGCTATAGTGAAACTGACAATGCCCACGTGCATGGCAGCTGGATGTTGGAATAACATCCAACATCCAAAAAATCCTGTTCCTCCACGGACGGGTTTACGTTCATTGGATTGCCAACTTGAAGAACCTTACTTCTGGCTCGAGAAAAAACACATCATGCGTCCGTTAATCTCTGCTTCGAATAGAGCACTGGTCATCCCCATTATGGATAATGGCGTGTTGTGAAAAACACCAGATACAGCACTGGGACTTGATCAACTGCCTATACGGCACCGTGACGTCACAAAATGGTAGGTTGTTCCCTTTGACAAACATGGATGCCTCCACTAAAGCAAGTAAAATTGCTCTTAATTAAAAAGACTTATCATTTATGGAAAACTATGTAATAATTTCATATTTAAAGTACTTTCAGAAGTATGTATTCTAAATATGACCAGACTTTTCCTTTTAAAAAAGCATCAATAGCATTAGCAGACCTTACAATCGGCCGACAATTAGTGCTACTTAGTGTCTATCACCTTTAAAAAACTGGTCAACTTAAGAAAAATCTTATGAACCTGGAACTTGGTGCTTTTCCACTGTCAGTCTCCTCATGTCCAATATTTCCTTTTTTATCCAGGTATTGTTTGTGTACTTGCCGGTACTCTGGTGCATTTATGTCCAAAATATTATTGAAATATAATAAACGAAGTCATCCAAATTCAGCTTGTTGAAATTTGAAGAGGAAGTTTTCAAATGAGAGGAGAAAGCTTCAGCCTTTGGATCAGTCTTTGGGTGAGCTAGATTAAGATTTAAACAGTTTAAAGATGCATACAGCTGCGATCACTTATAGCCATACCCTCCACAGAAGCATATTTCATTATAAGGAGAATTCAAATTATAGTTTAAATTATAAATCATTTCATAATTTCCGAAGTTCAGATAAAACTGACGGGCTTTAAGGTTTGTGGAGCGAATGTTTGTCTTTGATGCTGAGCTTTCTCTGATCCCAACATGCTGGTTCTGACTGTAAAATGTTATCCCAGCTCATTTCTTCTGACAGCTGTGGTCAGGGAAACTGAGCTGGTTTTACCGAGGCAGGTGGAAGAGAGCGGTAAGTAATGACACTCTGACAGCTTCTCTGACTGAAGACCATACATCAACGAAGTTTCTTCTCACACAGACCACACCTCACTGCAGAACAGACACCCTGGACCACCTGGCCAGGAGTCAGACAGCCGGTCTGGCCCAAAACAGACATGATGTATTAACATGGCAATGGAAGGTGTGTGTTTTTGTTGTGACAGAGCCATCTCCTTTGCTCTGTGTTTCTGCCAGCAGCTGCAAACCCAACACTGATGGTTTTTATTTCAGCTCAGAGACATGTTATTCAGCGATCGGGATTTAAATGTTAACACAACGCAGCTACTGCAGTTTCCACAGCTTCTAAGGAAACCAAAGAAGAGTTCCCACTCTGCAGAGGCTGCTAGCAATAGCTGTGTAAGTGCGTTTCCAGTTTGCGTTTTTCTAATTCACATTTTGAAGTATAGCATCTAGAAAACCCTAATGGAATTAATTAATTTCCTAATTAGAAAATCTGCAACAAAATGTTTTTTATGCTCGCTTGAGGTGATTTTAAGCCTTTGTGAAAAATAATTAATAAGCAAAAACGGGAGATTGAAATACTGTATTCTAATCAGCTCTGATGCAGTGATTCTAACCTTGCATCCCAAAAAAGTTAAAAAACAATCCACTGGACTTGGTTTCCATCTTTGAAGACGTTTCGCTTCCCATCCAGGGAAGCAACGCTTTTGAAACCTTGCCAGGCTCAGTCCGAGCACGGTAACCGAGATAACTGTTGAGTGTAAATGGCACGCAAAACTGAACTCCGTAATCATGAAACTTTAGGCAAGGCAAGGCAGCTTTATTTGTATAGCACATTTCAGCAACAGGGCAATTCAAAGTGCTTTACATAAAATCAGTTAAAAAAATAAATAAAACACAGAAGAAACAGTTAAAAATAAAAACAGAATAAAACACAAGAATAAGAATTACAGTGCAGTATAAGAGATTAAACGGTAAAGAAATGAACACCATTTAGAGAAAGGCAACATCAAAAAGAAAGGTCTTCAGCATTGATTTAAAGAACTGAGAGAAGCAGCAGACCTGCAGGTTTCTGGGAGTTTATTCCAGATGTGAGGACCATAGTAACTGAAAGCTGCTTCCCCCTGTTTAGTTCTGACCCTAGGAACAGACAGTAGACCTGTCCCAGATGACCTTAGAGGTCTGGGGGTGGGGGTCATGGTGTACTAGCGGGTCAGAAATGTATTCTTTAGTGATTTATAAACTAGCAATAGTACTTTGAAATCAATTCTTTGAGACGTTGTTTGAACATTCATAAAAATCCGATTACCAGTGATGATTCTGCTTAGCAGTGTGATGAACTTCAACGTCTGTGTCTGTAAGCCCTGGTTAGACCATTGTTTGTTGTATCCACTTCTAAAAAGCAGACCCCATAGATTGTCACTAGGAGGTGTGCTAGCGTGGTGTGTAAATGGTCGTAAGGAACCGCGCTTGGCACCGATCGGTTTTCAGAGGGCTTATGGCTTTAGATCTTGGCAATTTGTACTAAAAGTCATTTCTTGATTGTGCAACTCTTGCAGTAATAAGGCCTGTGTTTGGTCTCTGGGATGAAAAGGGGGAATATATTGTACTATGATAAATGCCAATGGTCATCAAATGATGCCAGTACAGGATTTACTGCAGGTGTAACGCCTTAGCAGCACCGTTCTTTACTAAAGTAGTTCTGTAAGTAAATCCCTCCAATGGCATAAAAAGTTCTTCTTCTTAAGGTATTTCAAAGTTTTGGGGGGAATTTACTGATTTCCACTTATGATGACTCAGTAGTGGGACATGTAACACATGACTTATAGAAGAGACCAATTTCAGGTAAGCTCTCCTGATTTTACTTGGATGCATCACCCAGCTCCCTGTCAGGTTTTTACTGGATTTGTTTCGTAGCTTGCAGATACTATTCTTCCATTGGAAAAGTTTTTTTCAATTTACCTTATTTTTCCCCCCAAAAGAGCTCATATTCTTCATCTTTCTGCTGAACACTATGTAGAGATGTTCCAGAATACAACATAAATCTAGTCCAGAAAACAGTCCAGCAACTGATCAGTTCCCATCTGGTTGTGTTACGTGATGAAGAAAGAAAAACCTCTGAAGTTTCCAAACAATTGTCTTGATCCAACATTCAACGTGGGAGTTTTTTTTTAGTTTGCCAAAGAATCTGTTAAATGCGGTTTTTAAATGTTCACTCATCAAATGCACCACAAGGAAGATGCAAAAATGTTTACAACAGAGTCTTTTGTTTTCCCTTTCTGCTGTTTTACAGTTTTAAATTAAATTAGTTCTTTGAGTTGACTCTCTGTGAGTGCTCTTTGTTATTCCCGGTATATTTAGGAATTTGAAGTCCCTGGGCTAGTCGAGGTATTTTGTCCGCCAGTTTACCGCAGAAGTGAGTTCTTTTCCTTCTGCTGAGTCTTGGTTCAAATCCTGGCAATCAGCCTTGGAATTTCGGTCCCAGAGGAAAAGCTTGATGGTTTAAACAGAACAACTGCAGCTTCCAGAAGGAGACCACCACTTTAGTTTTACAAACAACAGGTTGGGTTTTCATTTATTCGCCATTTTTGTCTTTTTCTGGGATTTCTCACTATAAATAGGAGAATTGTTCTGTTTTAATGGTTTTTCCACTGCATCTGTTTTTACGTGGGTCTAAAAGCAAGAAGTAATGAACTTGACTTCTTTGTAGGTCATTACTTTGACAGATTGTGTGCTTGATTTGCACCATATTGCCATGAAGCCTCGATTTCATGTAGAGATGCTGTTTTAGACCTCAGGTTCCCTGCTGTCATGGCCAGATGCAAAGCAGATGTTTGGGATGTATGAGGAGGAAGGCTGGAATTTAAAGTTTGCTGTTGGACATACAACTTTATCATGGTTCACATGCTACTCTGTGTGAGAAGAAGGTTGCTGAAAAGATGAAACCGCCGATAAAAGTGCTTGGACTGATTCCTTCAGTAAAATGATAGCGAGCCAAAGTGTGGACCTAATTTTAGCTGTATTTTTTGGGTCTCTGTATTTAGCTTTTTGTTGTGATTCCATCAGATTTGACCAAACTCAGCTCTATCTCTTTGGTTTAGTTTAACCAGGAAACTTAGTTTGTGTTGTGGATTTATCAGGATCTGCTGCATCTGTGTTAATGTTGACTGTAAATAGCTTTTCATGCTTTTCAGAGGCTGGAAGCTCTTATCCCAGCATGAGGTTTAGCGTCAGTCCTCCCCGAAACACACCTTGGCACCCCACATGTGAGGGTGATCAAACCGTGAGAATTCCTCTCCATGTTATTGCTACTATTTACAGTTGAACACTTAAACCTGGATGTTTAAGATATACTAATAATAGGATTAATGAAAAAAAGGTTTAAGATTGTTATGTATCCCGATGTAAAGGATGCAATAAGTATGATTCCTGTGTTGATTAGGGGTCGAGCTTTATCCTACTCTTGGATCCACCCTTCCAGGACTCGGTGTCAGTGACTTCCCATGGGTTTACATAGTGTTTAGGTTGGTAAAAGGTTCCCAATCTGTCTTTTAGAGTTGATGACTCCTTAATATTCATTTTGGGGAGCCTTGCGTACTAATAGTGGCAGAGGTAATTACATTTAAGACTTTATTTGTTATTAAACAAGAGTAAAGCTCTAATTCCCCAAGTATTCCCTTTTAATGACACTTACCATACCACGCTATACCAAAAATACATCACCATATCTACCATACACTATACATAACCTATTGGCTGTTATAGCATCATACCATTTGCAAATCCGTAGATACCCTACCTACCATACCTTCTGTACCTATATATATATATACAAACTAAATGATTGCATCAAGTCATTATCCTCTTGTATAAGCATGTAACCACAGTAGATGTTAGTTTGTCATTGAATCTCAGAAATCCCTCACACCTATCATGCTTGCATTCACATTAAAAAACTTCCCTTTAGCAGAAGACCTACAGCAGAACCACACCGACAGGGGGTACAAGAAGACAAAAGCAGACAGTAAAGAAATATAGAAACACTGATCCATAAATGTTTTCTATGCTAGAAAAGTCAAATGGTACACTAGCTGCAGAGATGTCTCTGTCTTTGAAAGAAACAGGTAGATGAGCTCTGATATGGGTTTTTATCTAAAAAAATAAGAAATATAGCACATACAGTTAGTCACAGTAAAAGCTCAGCCAACAGCCATGTCTAGGAGAAAAACAGGACTAAACAATGAAAAATAGGCCTAATTCTTTCATCTCTAATAGAGATTGTTGACAGCAGAAGCCCAGCTGAAGATGGCCCAGGATAGCGTCACAGCTAAATAGATCTCCAGGCCTGGTAAAGTTACTAAGACAAGAAGAAAAAGCAGAGAGAAACTAGAAGTTGAGCTAAAAAACTATGCATAAAGTGGTCCCCATATCTTCCGGTAGCCTAAGTCTATAGCAGCATAATTATAGGCTCAGGATAACCTAATCCTCTTGACCAGGGGTGGGAAAAAAGTTTTGAATCGTGGGCCACAATTGGTTGCAAAAACATTTGAAAGAGGGGCTGAGTTCAGAGCAGGTGGATAAAGGGTTTTTTGTAAACTACCGGTACTAAAATTGATGCTTAAAAGCCGTAATGTAAATGTGTTTGCCTTTCATTTGTAGTAAAGCTTTAATATGCAAGGTTTATTTTACAAGTTATTCCAGTTGTTTTCTTTTTTAATTTTTTTTTGTCCCAAACCATTTTTTTTAGAGAATATGTGGCAGAATTATCCTTTTAGATTCCTTAGTAATTTCAACTATGAATGCGAGAGAGGCTGCCTGGTGATTAGGGCAAAGTGCTTGGAATCCTGAGGTTCTGAGTTCGAGCCCCACACTGCTCCCTGGGCGCCCCACAATGGAAGCTCACTGCTCCCCAGGGGGATTGGTTGGATGTAAAGGTCAATTTCTCCAATTTGAGATCAATAAAGTTCAATTATTATTATTATTAGTATTTTTTCACATTTTAATGGGGCTCTATTTGTAAGGCTAATTTGGGAAATTGAACAAAATATTTATTTCAAATTTGTCTGGAATATCCCTACAGAATTTAGTTGAGTATTTAGACAATCAAAGAGGAAATTAGTCACATCGACATTTGGTGCACAAGCACACTCAGGTTAGCTTTTCTCTACCATACTAAAAAAATGAAATAAAAATTGAACTTTATTGATCTCACATTGGAGAAATTCACCTCTTCATTTAACCCATCCCCTTGGGGGGAAGTGAGCTGCCATCGTGGGGCACACGGGAACCAATCGGGGGTTAAGGGACCAGCTCAGAGACCCAAAGTGGCAGTCTGTGGGAGTGGGGCTCAAACTCAGGACCTTAGGATTTCAAGCCCTATGCCCTAAACACTAGTCTGCAACTCCCCCCAATAAAAAAACTGTTCCTGGTGAGTGTTTAGATGTGCTATTGGATTGTCAATCGGCACAAACCATAATTCACGGTTGGATTACAATTGCTCTGATGTGACTGAATCCAGTTAGAATATCCTGACAGGCACGTTTACATGGCACATTTTTTCGATTGCTTTTATCCATGCAAACGTAGCCACTGTTCAGGATTTCAGACGGATGTCGGCCTCTCTTGGTGCCTCATCGCTGGAGTTTGAAGTCTCTACTTTCACCACCCAACCCCAGACAAAATACACTGTGTTAAATGCAGAGTTAAATTTAAAACCACCCCTTCAAAGCAAGCAGTACTGTGGTTTAGTTTATGAAATGCTGCCAACATACCCTACTGACTAGTGAATTGTTAGTTTTTATTTAACTGTTGTAGATTCATTGTTCTGCCAGAGTTGAACAGCTTCAGCTGCATTAGAGGGTTTTACTTTCATAGGTCTAGACTACATAAGAAAGCCTTTTTTATTATTATTAAGACTCTTTTTATTGTTATAGTAGCGACTCTTCTGGTAGAGCAGGAAGAGGATCTTAAAACTCCTCCATTTTTAAGTAGAATGGATCAGTACCAAAGACATTTAAGAACTAGTTGTAAAGAAGACATATCTGCTCTGACTCGTCTTTTTTTCTCTCCATTGTTCCAGTCTTGGTCCTGTTTGTTAGCAGCTTTTGTGTCTCAGAGATTTTCTTTGAATACTGGACAACAGACCTGCTCCAATGATCTGTCAACTGGGACATGATGGTTTGGACCAAACCAGGAGAAACATGTGGAGAGTATTACAGACTGACTGGGCTCCAGTTTGACTTGATATTGGATTGATGTTCCCAGTCCTCTGATGACTACTGGACCTGTTATCCCGGCATTCCGGACATTTTCTTTTTCTCAGACAGCAGCTTAAGACCAAGTGCTCATGATCCTTTCCTTCAATTAAATTAATTCCCACCAACCTTTACTTTATCTCTGGATTTTTTTCATGTTTCAGGATTTAAAATGGTTCAGTATAGTTTTATCCCCCTCTTATGACAATCTTAAAGTTTAGATCTGTAGGAAACAGACCTGGACTTTTATTTAAAAGGTGCTTTAGAACTATGAAGCTAGATTGGTCTCAATTATAAGAACAAATGCACATATGTGATTCATACATGCACAGGACAAGATTGATCAAAACATTTCTGGTCCATAAACAATTAATTAATTAAATTACAGAGCACCAGTGGTCATCCGACATGGAGTAGTTTCTTGTGATTGGATTATACAAGGCAGCTTTGTGATTAGTGGCAAACCATCCTGTTTAAAAAATGCATTTGTGTATCGAGGTATGTCAGGAGAGTCTCAAAATTCATTGTAAGACCACTGGGACTTTGTAATTTAATTTATTATTATTTATGGACCAGAAATACTTTGGTGAATCTTGTGCTGTGCATGTTTGGATCTTGTATGCTTTCGTGAATTGTGTTGTATGTGTGTGGATCTTGTCCTGTGCATGTATGAATTACATATTTTTGTTTGTGAAAATGAAAGTTATTTCAAATTAAACTAAATACTTCACAATAATACAGTTACAGGTCCTTGGTTTATGGTTTTCTTCTTTTGCCTTTCCTTGTTGAGCTGAAGGTTTAGACTGGTTTGGTTTTTGCCTTGTAGACTCTTGGCTTTCTTTATGAGCTCCATGAGGTTTGTCATAAAAATTATTCTCTAAAGTTCTAGAAAAGTTCCTAGAGGTCATTAGAGGGGATTGTCTACTCAGCCAGTCCGACAATCCCCTTTAAGACCGACCTTTCAGACACTTAGATGGCTATAGGGTATTGCAGTCCAACAAAAGAGGCCAAACAACCCCCATTCCAAATGGGTGGACCCCTTCATCTGCTACAATTTGCATGTTTTCAAAACAAAAACAAGGAATTGTTGGGCTACTGTATAAAGCCTCGAACTCAACACTATTCCTGACATTTGAATTGAAAAGGCTTCATTGATGGGAAACGAAATGTCTTCAAACTTGGAAACCAAGTCCAGTGGATTGTTTTTCATTTATTTCGGAATCTCCTCATTAAAGTTTGTTTCTCCCAGGGGATCACCTTTCATCGGAACATGAACAGGAAAACTAGACCTTGAGGAGCTTCTTAGCTAGGTGACTGGACCTTTTCAGTGATCCTCTCATTGAGGAGAGGCAAAGCGTCTCTTCCAACCTCCTCAGCCTTACACCTTCACGAGAAAGCTTATTACAGCTGCTTTTCTCCACTATCTTGATCGTCATGATCCCTGGTGGGTGTCCTTCTCCATTCTGCTGGTTCTTTATATTTACTAACTGGTGGTTTTTCAGTAGAGTCCAACCTGTAACAGACCCAAGGGGAAGATTTAGACTCTGTCTCTAGCTTTAGAGGGACCAGATCCTCTGAAACAGTCACTGGGCCTTATAATCCTTTAATTTTCTCCAACACACCTAGATAACACAATTCATAATAATTGAGCTTTATTGATCTCACAATGGAGAAATTCACTTCTGCATTTTAACCCATCCCCTTGGAGAGCAGTGGTCTGTCACTGTGCGGCTCCTGGGGAGCAATCAGGGGCTAAGGCTTTTGCTCAGGGATGCAGAGTGCAGGCTATGGGATCGAACCGGGTACTTGTGACCTTCTTAGAGTACAAGCACACTGCTCTAACCACTAGACCACAATCACACATCCAGACATTCTCTGTCAAAGGCTCCCAGTCCGGGCCCTCTGTCTCTGAAGACTCTGGGCAGTTAAGATGATACAGTAAATCCTGCATATTGATCTCAGCTCAACTGATGTAACTCTTATCTACGGAAGCCCATTGATTTTGATATTATGTAAAAACCCCTGCTGATGAAAGTTTCCTGAGAATTCTGAGTTTTTGTTTACTATTAGGTTACAGATGTACATGTGGAAAATCCTCACACTGTTGTTAAATGGAAAGCTTTGTCGTTTTATAAAAATAATTACCGAGATGGACTGAAATAAATCTTTGGACTGTCGGATGGCGATCTGAACTAAAACCTTGGCCGGGCCGACTCTCCAGAACCTGCAGTTATTTGGAACATTTGTTTATGCAGCCTATATAATTATAATCCGATCAATCACAGCAGTGTCAGGTGGTACAGTAGCCTGCTCTGTTTGTTATGCCCTCCTCCTGCAGCTCCAGCTCAGCTGGGATGTTATTTCATGTGGTTAAAATCAACTCTTTGGAGGCTGGAGGATTCTGGGAAGCTCCCATGTTAATGTAATTATGTCTGTTTAAAAGGACATTGCGGTCTCTAGTGTTTCCTTTAGTGCTAATTGTGATGAGGAGAACACAGCAGTCCTCTCAGCAGTCGGCTCCATCTGGATAAAATCTCTTTTTATTGGACGCCTCTTCAAAAGCTCTGGCTTCAATAACAGCGAGTCTGAGATTCTGGCTCTGACCCACTGTCTCCATATTCAGTCTGTTTCTCTCATTTCAGCTATATTCACTGGCCTTGAAAGTTATACACTGCAAACTGATTTAAGACCGAGATATTTAAATCAGGAGTGAAATGAGTTAAATACTGGTTAATCTGAAAAGGATCTAAAATCTTTAACCTCGTCCATTTGAAGTTTAGGACATTATTTTCTGGGTTTCTTTGGTCAGAAGAAAGGCTTTGTGTACTTTTGCATGACTGTGTGAGAAAAAAATTAAACTGTTAAGCAGGTTACGGTCCATGCACAACTTGAACTTTAAATAAAAGCTACATTTATTAGAAGTGATGGCTGGCATGGGAGATAATGCATCTATGGAGCTCCACGTTTTGATTCTCCCATGTGCCTCCTGTTCACAGCAGATCCAGCAAGGAAAAAGAAAAGTAAAAGTTAGAGTCAGCTCTCACAGTTATTTTAATAAAAACTAAACAACTAATTTTTGTGCAAAGGTTATAAGTTTTGGAATACAAAAAAAAAAAAAAAAAAAAACATGATGTGGAAGAATACTTGATTATTTTCTGATGAAGAAAAAAAAAGTCAATTAGGCTGATTTTTTTATATTATTGTAATGTCTCCCAATGAAATCCTTTTTTTTTTAAACAAATGATGCATTAAAAGGTGTAAAAAAGGTGTAACTGCACTTCGCTTTCTATACACGAGCAAAACTTTAAACTCTTCTATCGAACATATTACACACCTGTTCGCCTTCGGAAAATGTTTCCTGATGCTTCAGATCTCTGTCATAAATGCAGAATACATAAGGGCACATTTATTCATTTATTTTGGTCTTGTGACTATATTCAAGTCTTCTGGAAGGCAGTTCATCTGGTGATACAAGAGATTATTGGTAAACAGTTCTCACTAACTTCCTCCTTCTGTCTTTTTAATCACACTTCAGGGATTTTCTTTAATGCAGATACCAAACATTTGCTTGCAATTCTCTTATTTCTGGCTAAGAAATGTATACTACTGAGGTGGTCAGCATTACTAGCCCCTACAGTCGATATGTGGTTATCACAAATGTCTGCTATTGTCGCAGTTGAAAAACTGACTTGTGACCTTCATCAAGAGTTGGACAAATTCCGAAGGATATGGGACCCGGTACAATCTTTTTTACAGAAACTGTAAATTCAGTTGTTTTTCTTTTTTTTTTAGATTTTTTCTCTCTACTATTTTTCTTTTCTTTTTTTTTTATTTTTTTTATTCAATATATCATACATTTGGTTGTCCGACAGTGTGGACCACTTTGAACCATGTCTGTTTGTATTTTGTGTATGTGGGCTGTATGTACCGGTATGTATGTTCTTTTTTTTTTCTCTTTTATGTGAACACCGCAGTGCTCCTTGTTGATTTGGGGTGGGTTGTTTTTGTTTTGTTTGTTTATTTGTTTGTTTGTTTTTGTTGATGTTTATATAAAGCTGTGAAAACTTAAAAAGATAATAAAAAAAAAAGGTGTAAAAATAACAAAAATTCAGTACACACATTGATAGAAATTTATAATTAAGTAAAAAGTAAGAAGTAGAGGTGTGTTGTGGCCATTTATGCTAAAGTTTTGTAATCTGTTATTTCTACCAATTTAGTTTTTTGCTTTTGGTATATAAAATATATTTACAGGTAAGTTAATTTAGAACCAAAATGTTATTTATTTTTATTTATTTTTTACATTTGGAATTGTTTGGAGTAAGTTCTTAATTGTTAGACCCTCCCATTAATTTGAGTGCTTAAGAGCACACCAGGTGTTTAGTTTGGACGGGAGGTTTTAAAAAATGATTTTTTTGGGAGCTTAAATTTCGTTTCTACTAAGTTCCAAGACATTTGAAGTAATTTTTTTAAATATATTTTATTTTTCGCTTTTTAAGTCAAGCTGGAAGCGCGTACAAAAACAAAATCACCTGTTACCACCCACGGCCTTCGTTGGATTTTTTTGGTATTATATTTTTGTTGGAACAGAAGGCCGCGACAAGGTGAAACAATTAATTATCCTGAAAATCAGTTTTTCAAAATAATCATCAATCAATTTAGTAATCAATTAATTAACTGGAGTACAGAGACTAAAAAACAATTCGAAATTAGTAATTATATCAAAATTGCTTAAATAATGTATAAACATTTTGCATTAAAGATTAAAAAAACATTTTCGTCTGTCAATATGCTCTATCCAGAACTCCTCAAAAGGTAAAGTTTTAGTTTCACCTGTTTTGATTTCGTGAATATCTTCTTTACTGAATTTGTTGCTATCTGATTATTAATCAGTTCATCAAAAAAAGAAATTGATTTGCAAAATAATTATTAGTTGCAGCCCTAGTAAGATGTATTACCTATATTGTTTTTTTTTATACAAAAAATATTAACTTAAAAGAACTTTTCCTGGTTAAGCATTTAAGCATCCACTAACGATGCAGTTTTGATGTACCAATCCTATTTCTAGGTAACAGAAATACATGTCATGCATTTAGTATTAGCAGTGCAATTTGTTTTCGTTAACTGTATTTCATGGAAAAAATAACCAGCATGCTTAACTTAACTTTGAGCAGTGTTGGGAAAGTTCTCTTTCTACGTGAACTAGTTCAAAGTTCAGTTCACACATTTTAAAATGAACTAGTTCAGTTCATAGTTCACAATTCCAAAAAATGAACTAGTTCATAGTTCTTTTTTTTTCATATATTGCTCAATTACACCATAGCCTACTGTAGAACCACAGACAGCAATTATTTTATCAGTTGTAACACTGAAACTGTGCGTCAGATTTCATCTTCATATCCAGTTTTGAATCCTTATCCAACCAGGGTTTACATTAGCATTGAGGGGACAGCATTTCCCCATTGTTGCTTTAATGCTTTGTTGCTGTTCATTCACTTCACACTAGTAGCAGCTGCAGCTTTCACACCCTACAGTATATTCTCAAAAACATCAGGAAAAATGTGCTGCTTGAATGGTCTTTTTTATGAGTAATTATTAAAGAAAAATAGGAAAGTAGTCTTTAAGGTGCAAATGTTTTTTATTTTAATAATTTTTTCCATTTGAAATTCCATTTTCAATACATACTAAAAGGAATACTGGAATCCTGAAAAATTATACCAGGCAGGTTTAACAAACAAGTTACATGGATAGTAAAACCCTCAAGAACAGGGCTCTTCTATGTTTTCCAGACCAAAAGGACCCCCAAACTGATGGCGAGATGGAGCGGGGACCCCCTATTTATATATATTGTATGAAATTGTGTCCTATAGTGTCACTCCTATTACAGATTATTGTAATGTAAAGAAATTAATTTCTCCCTGGGATTATTAAAGTTTTTCTGATTCTGATTCCTGGTTGTTGTGAAGGAAGCGGTGTCCAGCTTGAAAAGAGCTCCTGTGTATGCTCTGAATGTGAGCATTGATGACTGAAAAGACATCTTCTGCCTCCATTTATCTGTTTTACTACAGTCTGTTGGATTCATGTTCATGTGGATTTAAAGACATTTCAATTAGTGGGGAAAAAAATTGCAGGGGAGCTATAAAAATATCAACTAACCATGCAAGACCCACATGCAGTACCTCCATAGACCCCTAGGGGTCGCGGATCCCCTGTTGAAGACCTCCGCTCAAGAAGATTTTACTAACACAAACTGAGGGACCAGGCTGAGGTAGGAATTTAAGGTTACTGAAGTGCGGATTTTTTTACTGAAAGCCGGCCGGCAAACTTGTTGCCATCATCCTCACCGACCACCTGGTCATAAACCTGTTTTAAGTCGCCTCCTTTTGTTTTGATGACGCGACGCGGCTGTAGGCTACTTACGCTGGCAGTAGCTGGTGTGCTGCCAGATTGGGTGTTTTCCCGCTACATATTAAGGCCTGTTTTGCGGTGTGATTTAGCCGGGTTTTCAACTGGAGGGCTTCTATAGAAATCTGGCAAACCTATTGAACGGAGCTGAACTCGAGAGCCGCGTCATCGTTCACAGACACCTCAGAATGAACGAGTTCACAAAAACGTTCATCACGGGAAGTAATGCAGTACGTTCAGTTCCGCGTTAAGCCCAAAATATGAACTAGAAGTTCATGAACTTTCGCTCAATGAACGCTGTTTCGTGGCACAACACTGACTTTGAGCACGAATGTTTACCAAAGTTTGATTATGATTATTACAAGATAAAACTCACGTTTGGTCAGTTTTTACAAAAAAAAATATAAAAAAGTAAATTCAAACTTCTTTAACTTTTTTTTTGGAATTCATTTAAGTGAAACTTTTTCAGGGTTAGGATTAGGGCTGGGTATTGCCAAAGAAGTCACACGATTCGAATCATGATTCACAGGCCACGATGCGATTGTATCACGATGCATCACGATACTTGAATTATTGCGATGCATTGCGATATTTTCACTGAACACTGTTAGAAAAAAATACAGCCATTACCAGTGGCTGATTGGCTGGAGTATGATCTGGATAGTGTCTTCCAATTGATAAATAACTGAAAGCAACTGAATTCATACATAGCTGTATTTATTGAAATGACTTTTGGAGGTGTTGCCATGAAAACAAATATTACTGTAACTGGACACAAATACTACTTTTGCTGGAGTGGACACATTGACAAAAAGTGCTTCGGATTTATAAAACTAAAAATAACAAAATAAGGATAATCATGGCCTCAGTGGGGCTAGCTTGCAATCGAAAGTTGTTTAAGCAGCTCTTGATTTTCTGGATGGCGCCTCTGCATGTGTGTTTTTAGGTTCGTTGTGTTCCCACAGTATTTAATTCTGGTGTAGCAGTGTTCGCAAATTGCGTGCGTCAAATCAACTTCATTTTTACCTTTGTTTTTAAAACCAAAATGCTTCCAAACATCGGATTTGAAATGTGATGGAGCCGGACGAAGTTTTTCAATCTCCTCCATGTTTTGTTTTTGAATGACTCGGCACAGTATCCCGCGGCCAGAAATGCTTGTGACCCAGGGCAGCGTGCGTCAACACATCCACAGCGACATCTGCTGGACTGGAAGTTGTATTACACTTGTTTTTGGCTGATGTTCGCCAACCGTTCTTGCAATTTTATTTATTCATTTTTTTTTTAATTTATAATCGATACTTGTCGTCAAGAATCGATGCAGTAGATCATAAAAATTAGAATCACGATGCATCGTCATGACGATTATTTTGCACACCCCTAGTAAGCCTTCCTCACCCAGCGAACTGAAGCACTTTTCATTGGTTTGGTGTTCACTTGTTAGGGCCTGCTGTCCCAGAATGCAATGTGTGGCAGCCATATTTTTTAAACTCTCGGGTGTGTTTATCTCTTTCTGTCAAGATGTGGTACCCTGGAGGGGTCATCTGTTTATCATTGAGATAAACGGATCCAACAAATATGGAAACACTCATCCATGAGGGAAATTTTAGATCAACCAGTCTTGTTTTTATGACTGTGAGAAGAAGTAGGAGTACCTAAAGAATCATCCATGATTACACTACGCCCAGATTACAGTTTCTGCTCATCTTTGCCTTTCCTATTCACATCTCCATAAATCGTTCTGTTTAATAAACCTTGAATGAAGCCGACTTTATCGAGGTCCACAAAAACTCCTTTCCTTCGTCAAAAAGTTCAGCCTCAGACGTAAAAAGAGCTCATCTTTGTTTGCATAACTTTGGTGCAAAAAGAATTTGATGAAAGCAGAAAAAACTGTGGAAAAAAAGTGACAAATTTGGGAAAAAATCTGGCAACCTAAAAATGATAAATGTGGAAATTTTTCTTGGTTCAAGGAGACGGATTGAGGCGTATTTTACAGTATTATCTTCTGTATTTATACCCCCGTCCCTCCCGCAGCCTTGTTTCAGTTTCAGCACATTCTCACAAACTTCTCTCCCACACGGCCATCATAAGCCCGCTTTTTCCACTCCAGCTAGACAGCAGTTGGCTTGTCCTCATTGTTGCTCATTTTTCATGTCAATCTTTTTCCCTGTAGAAAACATCAGCCAGAGCTGGGATTGTCTCACATGAACAAACAGGCCTCTCAGTCCTCGCCCGTAAACATTTTAATTTCTCTGGCCTCATTAAGCCTTGGCTCAGTTCTTGGTGAGGTGGTGGTCTATTTTCTTTTGGACAGTAACTGTGTGCTGACTGAGCTTTCAAAGCCTTAAATGTCCAATTTTCTCCAACTTTTGAGAGTTCCTTGCTATGATTTGGCATAATTTCTGTGAAAGCATCTGCAGCAGTCTGCACAGACTCTGCGCTCATTAGGTGTTTAGATTTGTTGGCTGTAGGAACCTTAAAGAGTAGATGTACAGATGGCTGTTTTTTTCTGTTTGACTCGGAGGAGAAAAACTGCTCAGTGTCCAAAAAGAAGAATTTGTTTAAATCTATTTCATTCTTGGAGACCTTTGAGTATTCTACTTCTACTATTGCCACTTTTTGACAGTTATTTTGGCTGACAGTTCGACTGAAGGCCCTCAAAGCCTTTGTGTTTTGTTTGCATGCCGTTTGAACCAATATCTTTTAGTTTTATCACCAAAAAAGCACGTTAGAACCAAATCCAGCTCTCTCTTCTGAGCATTACGCAAGAGTTAAACAATTCTTGAGACAATACCATTTGTACCATATAAACCAAACCTGACAGATATACAACAAGTCAAATAATGCTGGTTTTCATGTCTGACTCTGCTGTGAAAGACAGGGTTCCCACGGGTCCTTAAAAAGTCTTTGAATTCTTCAAAATAAAACTAAGGCTTAATTGGTATTAAAATGTGTTAAATCATCTCTACAAAGCAAAAGCAATAGATTCTGGTTGTTTACCTGTGCAATGGAGGCTGCGCTCTATGAAAAGGACAAGTAAAGTTGTTTCCCAGTCACTTTACGGACTAAATCAAGACTCGATCCATCAGCAAGGTAGGCAGGCCCTGCTTACGTGATGGTTGTAAGTGTTTGCATTACTTTCTGCCATTTAGGACATTTTTGTGTTCATGTGTGGAAGGGTAGGCCGATGAAATAGGGTCGGGACTTTACAGTGTTAACTTTGACTCATTAATTAATCAAAAATATTATACAGGGTAAAAAAAAAAAAAAAAGTCATTTTTTATGCATGATAAACTCTCGAGCAGGAAACTCTTTAGTTCCTGTTTCTTGTAGACCTGTAAATATGATGCACAAGCAGCATCACAAGCATTTGTCCATGGGGGTATTCAAGCTTAGAAACAACCTCAGTGCAACTTAAGAGGCACAAATTCCCCAGCCAGCGCACATCAGACCAGGTGATGAGCTTCAGAGCCAACATGTTAGGTCAACCTCTGGAAAACTAAACCACTCCCTAGTTGACTTAAGGAGAAAACACAGCCTCAGTGGTGTATGTGTTTAAAATGCACTTAATGTTGCATGTTGATTAGCAAATGTTTAGCTCTGAAAGGCCATACTTGATGCACAGCTCTGTTGTCTTAGATCTGTTTTTAGAATGGGAACTTGAGCTTCTGTTTAGAGCAAATGATAGACTATAAAATGCTTCATATGTCTTATTTATTTATTGATTTCTAAACAAAGCTAAATGATTATAACATTCAACCAATCAAGCGTCTAAAAACACTAATAATGGATAAAAGCAAATGTTTGTGTTGCTGTGCTCACCTGAATTAATATTCAATAATAAAGTAGCATAAATGGTTTTTAATCTAAAATGTGTTTTTGTTTTTTATATTTGTTTTCAATTAAAATGAATTAAAATAAATTAGTTACAGACCCTTCAATTAACTTACTTAAAAACTTTAATCCAGTCACATAACTGTTTACTAGGGGCTAGTATTTGGTGGAAGTATGAGTGGAGGGGAACAGCTGCTAATAGTGGCTAGAACGGGGGAGCAGCTGAGAGAGGGGTGTAGGGGAATGAACTTCCAAAAAAGTAAAACCAGGAAGCGTTTTGAATTAAAAATGTCAGAAATAGCGTTGAGTTCAAGGCTTTATAGTGGACTAAAAACCAAGCCTTGTTTTGGCTTAATGCTGTGTTCACACTGGATGCAGCAAGAGCAGCAAAATCGCGTCTGCTGCTTCCTTTTTGCTGCTTGTACCAGTTTAGTTCTGACGTGCGGCTGAAGCAGCTTTGCTGCTCTGGCTGCGCAGTGCAAAAGTGTGTCTGACGCGCGTTGGGCGGAGCTTCACTATCCTTTCTTTGCCTTGCAGCTATATTTGCTGTGATCAGTGGGAATAAAGTAGTTTTATTATGTGTTTTAAGTGGGAAAATCCACCTGAAAACTTAATCAGTGCAGTCAGTTCATCCAGATTACCATCCTGCCTTCCAATGTTATTTCTGTCAGAGCAGCTCAGACCCCCACATACCAGCGGTGCGCTGTCAGTATGAATCCACATTCAGCAGCCTCTGGCCCGATTAAGCCGCCTGGCGGTTCACCGCGATTGGCTGGAAGGCGGTTTTCATGTACATAATCATCCACACTGCAGGCACCAGGATAATAAAACCCAATAAGCTATATACGGCCGGAGTTTCAGCATTTTAAGTTCATTTAGGCGTTAATAAGCTGTTTCAGAGGAGTGATCCTGGCGCTCTGTGTCATCAGCGATGTGTCTGTCTCCCTGCCAGCTCCCAGATCACGGTCTCTGATTGGTTGATGCGGCGTGTCGAGCAGCAAAAGTTCAATTTTTCCATCTTGTGAAACAAAGTTTCGCGGCGCATCCTGCTGTTCAAAATGCGCTGCCGGACCTTTTGTTGCGCGCCTTGGCCAGCGTCAACCATTGACTTTGCATGTAAACTCAGCTGCTTCTGCGCAAGCCTGCTCAATCTGGTGTGAACTCAGTGTTAGGTTTATTCAACGATGATTGTAAAGTTAATGTGTGTGCATATGAAACATTGAAGTCCTGCTAAGATGCTACATTCTGTCCTGTGATTCAATCAGGAAGGTCATTCTAGACTTGCCTTCAGCCAGAAGGCATTTACAGGAGGGTCTTCCTATCCTAAAACCGACCAATTTTGCTCATGTTCTGTTAATAAAAGACTCTGCTGTTCTGTTGGGGGGCAGAAAGGTGCTGGAATGTGAGCAGAAGCCTTTCTCATCCTGCAGGAAGCTCTGAATGAAAATGTCTGTCAGATTCATTTGTGTCCTATATGAAACATGAACTCACAATATTTGAACCCAACACGCAGCATTAGAAAACATGCAAATTAGCTAATCTGTGATGGAGAAAGATCAGGGAGGCTTTGCTATGAACCAGTAATGATGAATGATGGAATGATGGTGGACATGTGTTTTAATAGGTTAACTCAAAAATCCGCCGATCCAACTCTGAAAAAGCCCAAATTAACTCCACACCGCCCAAAGCTATGTTTACCCTCAAACTCAAAACCGCCCAATCTGGCAACACCGTCAATGGAGGGGAGGCATGGTTTAGTGCTAAGGAAGGGAGGGGCAGTGGAGCAGAAATGGCAAACAGCGTAAGTTTTTTTAGCTGTTTGTAGCAAAAATAGACAATTTAATACCGGCCACAATTTGGCCAACATTGATTAATGAGACCGACAGTAAATTTGGGCCGATATATTTACCCGAACGATTTATCGATCGGGATCCAATAAGGCCTTTTCCACAACATATGAGCATTTTTTAAATTTTATTTAATTTATCTTTATGGTTTATTTCTTAACATCCTTTTAACCATGCATTATTATTTATATTATTATTTATATATTGTTATTATAAATTTGTCGTTATACGACAATCCCCTATTCTTGTTCTATTTTGTTTATATTCATCTATTTGTAATCTGCATTACATCTGAATTTAATGCACTATAAAGGTAAATTTTATTCTGTTCTGTTTTAAAATGTCACTTAATAAAATATATCATTAAAAGTGAAATATAAAGGGGTTAGTGACCCCTACTGGCAAAGTGTCAGATTGTAACAAACTGAAAATGGTGCATCTAAACAAAAACAGTATTGCTCTTTAGATAATGTTGTTAGGGTGTTGGAGCCAGGGCATTCAGGAGGTCTGCAGCTGGTAGACCTGCCATGATGGAGGACAGAGAAAGATGGAAGTGATGTTAAACGTAAGAGAAGACATGAAGAGAAGTGAGCTGAGTGTGAGGAGGAGTAGAAAGCCTGAGGCTAAGACTGGTCGATGTGTGTGAGAGTGAGAGTGTGGCTGTGAGACGTGGCAGAACGAAGCCTGGCCAGCCGGCAGATCTTTTCCATATGTTTCCTGGAGACAGAAAGAGTGGGGCTGCTCCCCTCCACCCCTCCGCCCCAGCACAAGGAGTCTGCATTTAAACAGACAAAAACACAGTGAAGCAGCATCGCTTCTGCAGCCCAACGCTGGGATACTGTAACTGCAGCTCATTTCAGGCAGGTGCTGGCTCTCTGGGAGCCGGCCACTGTTTGCACTCCCAGCTCATCATGATTTCATCCTGGTGTCATCACATTCAACATTCCTAAGACTGTTTCACTCTGCATAGTTTGTGTTAACAGAAGGAATAAAACGGATGGATGTTATCAGTGACCTTTGTCACAGATTAAATCCTCCATACATTTCCTGAGCAGCTCTAACTGGTCAGAAAATGTGTTGATTTTCTCCTAGTTTCACTAGAGATAAATGCACAGCTGAATGAGTCAAACTTTCAGAATAACTAAACACTGAAACTCTATAACAATCATGTAAACAGCTGTTTGTCCCCAACCTAACAAGGAAAGAACCAAAGCAGTGCTTCTCAGCTCTTTTCTACAGCTTTCCTCTGCCGCCCCCTAGTGACCATGTACTGCAACGTAAGATCTGTTTGATACTGTTCCTTTTAGATAATACTTTCAGGTAAAGTAGGATGGTCAAAAATGCTCTCAAGCTCTACCTGGATACTATACTAATTTGGCATGGTATGTGTCATTTGCACATTTTTTGCTATTGCAAATTTTAGATTTGGATTATTTAGACATTTTTTTGGTCATGACAAATTTTGTCAAATTGTTTTATATTAGGGTTATTATATTTATATCATTCATTTACATACTTATTTAACTGTTCTTCTGTTATTCTAATAGGAAATAATGTTGCATGTTGAAGTTTAAAAAGCTGAGTATCCAAGTAAGTAGCAAATATTTCCCTTGTATTAATTAGGCACATAAACAGCTAATCAACGGTTTATCAGGTAAAAATGTGTTACAGTTCAATTAAATGATGAAGTCAGCTTAAGAGGAATGATTTTCAGTGTAGTAATGTTGCCTACTAGAGGGCGCCAGTGATCGTGGCTTCGGTCTGGGATTATTTACTCTATTTAATGGTTGATTAAATAGATATCTATCTATATATATAATACAGTTCTGCCTAGGAATATTGTAATTATGACTAGGTTGAATGCTTTAGTGCTATCTATAATATAAATGTGACTAGTCAGCCTGCCTATTTTATGCTAAAACAGAGCCTCATTATGGTTTGAAAGTATCTAAAACTGCCTTTTGGATAGGCATTATTAATATTCTAATTCGAATAGTCTTGAAATTAGAAGTTGATATCTGTAATGACATTTCTTCTAGCAAAAATGTATTTTTGATGCCATGAATTGGATTTCTGGATATTTGTAATTCCAAAAATGTAAAAAAAAAAGAAACACTGGATATCTGTAATGTTATATTCATTTTTGATGTCTGAAACTGTCATTATGACTAGCAATAGCTATATTATAGAGATCTGAGATAGAGTTCATTGGCATCAAAAGTTATTTTTAGACATCCAAACTGTTTATTTTAGATAGGATGAATGTTATTTTAGCTATCTGAAATTTTAATTATGACTATAGATAAATAAATTTGAGACATCTGGATTGCATATTCATTCAAGCTAATAAATGTCACAATGGCCTGCCATAGCCTTCCTGCCTGAATGATCCACTATACTCCATATTGAGATGAAGTTAAACGGTGCACCTGGTGGAGCTGCTCTAAATGAGTAGAGTGGCTGTGATTAACCGGCGTGAACGTGTTATAGGAATGTCATTTTCACCAAGAATATATCTATTTTAGTGATCTACAAAATGCAAGAACAGAGAGGGCTTTTAATAAATGTTAAAACAACCTGCCATAGTGACTCCATACAACATTTTCGCATTAATCAAGAAGAAATCTCCTACCATCCTCCCTCTGCTTTGCAGCTGTCAGCCGCTCTGTCTTTTAAAAAAATATCCTCCATTTTTTTTTAATTTCATGCGTTAAAATCTCTCTTCTTCCAGTGGAGTGAAATAGGCACTTCCTAAGTTGCTCCATAGACACGCAGTTATTATCTTGTCAATCTCCAAAGTAAACATATATCAATTGATTACATTAAAACTAACTCAAAGTTTCCAACGCTTAGGTTTTAGATCTATCTGTAGAGTTGGAGGATTTGAGTTTGTGCTTTTCTTAAACCTGTTTTGTTAAACGACCCAAAGACTCTGTAAATTGGTTGCACGCTCAACCCCTGCATCACCGCCATGCCCTAATTGATTTAATCTGATTAGAATATTTTGGCTTCTTTCTAAGCAGGCGGTCACATAAAACTATTTATGTGACTTCTTTTGCAGCCTCTAAAAATATCCTGCAGTTGGACTTTGGTCTATAGCCAAACTCTCTTAAATCAGGGCCCTCTCAAACGCTTTCCAGGCTGCAAGGGACCCACAAACCGATGGTGAGGATGGAGCCGGACCCCACTATATATACTGTGGGCGAAACTGTGTCTCATCAAACTGGTCCTATAGCCTCTCTATTACAGATGGGTAATGTAACAAAAGTAATTCCTCCCTGGGATTATTAAAGCATTTATTCCTGGCTGATGGGACAGGTGCTAGGAAATGAAACGTCCAGCTTGAAACATTCCTATGTGGTCACTGAATGCGAGCATTGATGACTGGAAAGACATCTTCTGCCTTATACTTATCTGTTTACTACAGTCCTGTTGAATCTATGTTAATGTGGATTTCTAGAGACATTTAAATTAGTGGAAAAAATGCAGGGAGGAATATTAAAAAAGTCTAATCGGGACTAAAACTTTCGTGACGCCTTTGCAGTACCTCTCTAGAACCCCTAGGGGTCAGTGGACCCCCCTGTTGGAAGACCTCCGTCTCTTAATGGTCATGTTAAATTAAAAAGTCCTGCTCTTCTAAATTAGCCTTCAATGAGCAAAAATAGGTCAACGACATGAATGTTTGAGGTGTTTGAGGTTTATTAAAGACATCCTCAATAAATATAGCACCATTTCAGAGGAGACATGTTTAGAGAGAAGATGCTCCAACGTTGGCGGCGCTGAAACGACCTGGATGATCCAAACTTTGAGTTCTGTAGGATCAGTTCGTCCTCAGCCCTGCAGAGGACCCCAGCTTCTGACCCAACCTGACCTCAGCCTCTAAATACAGACAACACAAGCATGCAGAGAGATTACATACATCCGCTCAGACGCCTCCTAAGCCACAAACTGCTGTAAAACTTTACCCACTTTTAACTCCAGAGTTTTTCAGGAGAGTTAAGCATTCTAAACATTTACTTTGTTACAGTTTTAGTCTTTTCTGGAAATTATAATGTCTAATGTTTTACAAAAGCAACAAAAACAAGTTGGACTATCAGCTCCATCTCAGCCAAGCTAGAATGAAAACAACAAAAAGCATCTTTATTTAAAGCAAAGAAAAAACAGAGTGGTTTTATAATAAAAAGAGAAATATGGTTAGAACCCCCCCCCCAAGCATTGATTTTATTATATTTATTATTTCCCATTGTTACAGTAAGAACCTTCTTCTGTTATTCATGACTGAAGAGTCAACATTCATAACAGAATAAACGGGCGTCGGCAGCATCTCCCTCCGTTTCTAACATACTGCAGAATAATGAGAAATTGGTCTAATTTGATGGTTTTCTGCCTCCAGGCGCTGATTTCATCACCTTCCCTTTTATAGGACGCTGGGTCTGTTCTGAGCCGCCGCCTTGTTGCTCTACTTCCTCCTGAAGTTCCCGAACTGGATGCCCCGTCGGCTGGCCACGCAGCGGAAGGCGGCCGGCTGTATGCTCCAGTATTTCACCGGGTTAGCGTACAGGCTGATGGCGTTGTACAGGTTCTTCTTCTCGTAGGAAGATTTTGGACAGAAGTCGTTGAATCCCACATTGCCGATTTTGTTGGCATGAAGGAAAATCACCTGTGCAGATGATGAGACAGAGTTTATTTACTGTTCTTTTTCCTTAATTGGCTTTTATTCAGTCTATGTTAAGGTTAAACCTTTTATCTGGGCTTCATATCATAGTTCTGTGTCTTGTGGAATTTGAAAGCTTTAAAGTCCTTAGTTTTATGTATATTTCGGTTCTGATGTTCACCTTTTCACTGGCTGAAATATTTGAGTCTTTATGTCTGATGATGGAAGGTAAAGTGGGGATTGTTTGCCAAGCCAAACATCCAATTCAAGTCCCATTAAGCTTCAACTGAGGCACTGGGCTCAAGTTTCTGTACGCAGGCAAAAGAAGGTTCAATTTTCAAAATTGTTGATTGTTCTGGATGATTTATTTTCCTATTTCAGCCAATAATTACAGAGTTTAAACTTTCCTTTCTGCTACCTTTATAGGCCCCAAACCCAAAATGCCTGCTGGTCCCTTCCCAGGCCCCTACACTTATAGGAAGTGGACTGATCCACATTGCTTCCTGTCTTAATGCAGAAAAAAATAAAATAAATAAATGAAAAATAATAAAACAAAGGTAAATAGAATCAACAATTATTAACCTGCAAATAAACTATGTAAATAATAAAAAAAAAACATATATAGATTTAGAAATAAATTAACATAATTCAATTTAATAAAGAAATAAATAAATGAAAAATAATAAAACAAAGGTAAATAGAATCAATAATTATTAACCTGCAAATAAACCCTAAAAAAACAACAACATATAATTAACACAATTCAAATGGATAAAGAAATAAAGAATAAATTGCTCCATCAGATGGAATATGGTTCTATGCAGAAACCCCGGTGTTGCAGACATTACAGCAGGAGGGGTTTCCTTATTGCAGGAAAGTTCCACCTGGGGGCGCCACTTGATTTTCATAAAACCATTTGCAAGTCACAGAAGTTTAAGAAAAGTTTAAATTAGAACCACGTTGTTAAAACCAAAGATATTTCTATATTTCATCAAAAATATCAGGCATAGTCTGAGTCATTTCCATAAATTAAAAGAAACCAACTGAATTTTCTATGATAGAAAATATATAATATATAATGATTTGCGATATTTTCGACCTTTTAATATAAAAAATCTGGTCACCAGCGAGAATAATAATTGGTTTGTTTTTTTGTTTTTTTAAGGTTCTGGACCTGGTAAATGTTTTTGTTACAGAAACTGCTTAGAGTTTAGATCGCCAGTATTATTGCTGCCTCTCACCTGTAGATAGCGCAGTGAGCCCAGGCCCGGTGGGACCTTTTTTAAACGGTTATGGTCCAGATGGATCTCCCGGACATTTGGGATGCTGACCAGGCTGCCGTTTTCCACAGACCGGATCTGGTTGAAGGCCAGTCCTAACCTGCAGGGACAGTTGGACCAGTGTTAATGCCTGCAGGTGATACTAAGAGCTAAAACAAGCCTTTATTCTTGTAGTTGAGATAAATTGTGATGTTTAAAGCATGACTTGTCAAATAATTTTAACCCTGGACCATTTCTATCTTCTGTTAACATTAAAGAGTCTATTGTTAAATAAAGCGTGGATGATGGCCACCTCTGCAGGTTTTATATGTCCTCTTGAAGTCCTCCACCTCCACCTTGGAGATCTTATTTATGAGTCAGACTCCAGCTCTGTGATTGAAGATGGGAAGTCCTAGAAGGAAAGAACACAAGAACATGATCGCCAACCTTTCAGCTTGAAGTTTCAGATGATTTAATAATTAAGAAGCATTTGGAGAAAGTTATGAGGGTCATTCTAGCTTCAGTACATCCTGTCTGACCTTTAGGGACACTTGTTAGTTTGGCCTCTGCTATCCCGATGTAGAGAGTGGACAGACCGTCGAAGGCTCCCGGCTGGATCCCACTGTTGGCCAGGGGGTTGGCTCCCAGCTCTGTTGGGAGAAGCACCGAACATCTGGTTTTGTTACGGCTCATTTATCATTATGATGCAAAACATGGAAGGTTGATTACAAGAGATTTATGGAGATGGAAATCTCATTAGTTGCTAAGAGATATCTGCACAAATTTGTTGAAACTAGCCATAAATATAATAAATCAAACGTAAGGAATCGGTCATCATTTGAGGAAATTATCGAAGGTCCAATCGATCTGCTGATGGAAGGTTAACATTTGAAGAGTAGAAAAACAGGATGTTTTAATAAAAAAGACAAAGCTTCAGTTGGAGTTTGGTTATTTTTACCTTAAAATTATGTCATTATTAGCAGAGGCTCGTTCATTCAAATCAAACCGAAAAAACATTGGCTGAAGTAAGTACCTGACAGATTTATCTGATTGTTATTAGGATCTGTTGAGCTTTCTGTTTTCCTGTGGAGAAGCCCTGAATTTTGGAAGAAGCATCAGCAGGATGCAGCAGATCCTCCTAACAACTGAACCTTTCACCGCGGCATCTGTCTGAAATATGCACCGAACTTTTAAACACATTGTGTCTCGGATTAAGTCACCAGTTACACACTGCTGCTGATATCGTCCTGTTGTTTGGTTCCATCCAGCAGATATTTCTGCTGTTGCCTTACTTTTATTTGCTGGGCTTATAATGTTTGTTTATTGACTGTAGGCAGTGTTGTTTTCATCAACGATTACGAAATTATCTCGCTCCTTTTTTTCATGACGGTAACGAGAACTGAAGAGATAAAGATGAATCTTTGATGATGAAAACATGACGACTCATGGGTGTGAGTTTTCGTCGACAAGACTGGATAAAAATGTTAGCAGGTGCTCTGTCAGGAGCTTTAAATGCATCATTGTGCTTTAATCTGTTAGACAAGCTAAGCAGTATCAGTGGTGCACATTCTGCATGACCACGGATGGATCATGACTGCAGCGGCGGAGGAGAAAGTAATCCAAAATGGTCTTGTACTTCGTGCTCAACTCTGAAAATACTCTCCTCTTCCAGCTGTGCTTGTGCAGAAATGCACAGGAAGTCTGCACTCCTTGCTTCACACCGATGGTTCGCTCTCAGCAGTGTGGCTCTTCCTGCCCTTACTACTTAATAAACTATATGTGGCTGATCATCCTCTGCTAAGTGTAAAAAATTATTTTTTCTTCAAGCTCAAAAGAGGTGATACTAAACCTTTAATTTCTACCAAAATTCTTAAATTATATCCAAAGAAAATATTTCATTTCATTCTTTTTATTTTTGGATAAAGAGCCAGATGCTTTTAGGGTTAATGAAGATTTTATGGATCAGTGTGTAATGCGTAATTTATAGTAGATCAGGAAGTGTTTGCTTTTGGATGTAACCTTGTGTGCCTAAAACTATTCCTTTATTGTACATTTTGTTTTGTTAGCTTGTCTATCTGCTATATTAACCAATATTATGTGTTGAACTAGATCTGCTAGATCACTACTTTTGTGGGACACTTTTTTTTATAAAGTAGGTCATTAATTCATCAAAAAGTTTGAGTTCTAGATATCAGTTTTCTGCCTAACAGCAATGATGAACTGCAAGACAGCATTGTGTCTCCAGCAATTGTAGTATCTAGGCTAGAGCTGTCAGTATGGTAAAAAATCTGGGTGTTATTCGAAATTGTAAAGGTTAACTTTTTTATGAAGTCAAACATAAATCTGATTAAATCTAGACCAAAACCTTTTTGAGTTTTAATCGACTAAAACCAACTAAAACTATCACATATAGTAATGATTAAATTGTGACTAAAACTAATAATAGTTTTCGTCCTGAAGATTAATACTAAGACTAAATCTAAGAAGGCTGTCAAAAACAAAACTGTCTGGAGGTTCTAAGTCCTCATTCAAATAAGTTGAATCATTTCTTTAGACTTTAAATCCTGCTTTTAAATCAGTAAATAGTTCCTGATTGAAGCTCTGATCTGGTCATGTTCCTTCAGATTTAACAGCTTATGGTGCTTCCCTGTTCTCTGCCTCTGGAAGGTACTGTAGATCCCTACAACACTCTGAGGCAGAATAAGTCTTAGTTTTTCCTGTTGTAATCACTCTTAGAAGAGCCACGGCCACGTTTGGATTGAATCAAAAGCAGATTGCTGAGGTGTTGGGATGCAGCTCTTACCCAAAACATGCAGCTTCCTCAGGCCTTTAAATGCCTCCTTCTGGATCCTGTTGATGTTGTTCTCATGGAAACGCAGCTCGATGACGTTGGGAGGCAGATTGGCTGGAATCTCAGTCAGCCGGTTGTAAGACAGATAAAGCAGCCTGAGATGATCCATGTTTCTAAAGGCTTTAGGATGAATCTTGGAGATCTTGTTGTTGATCAGAAATAGACCCTGTCGGTGGAAGAAAATCGTACTCGGTTGTTAAAGATTTTATATTTTTCCAAAACATATGCATCTTTAGTTGTATTAGACATAAATATAAACAACTATGGACTACCATTCAAAAAGTTTGGGGGTCACATTGAAATGTCCTTTTTGTTGAAGGAAAAGCGCACTGTACTTTTAATGAAGATAACTTTAAACTAGTCTTAACTTTAAAAAGAAATACACTTCATATACATTGCTAATTTGGTAAATGACTATTCCAGCTGCTTAAATGTTTGGTGCAATATCTACATAGGTGTACAGAGCCTCGTTTCAGCAATCTATCACTCCAGTGTTCTAATGTTATCATGTGTTTGCTCATTGGCTCAGAGTGGCTAATTGATGTGTGAACATGATTGCAATAAGGGTTTTCCAATCATCAATTAGCCTTCTGAGCCATTGAGCAAACACATTGTACCATTAGACAACTGGAGTGATAGTTTCTGGAAATGGGGCTCTATTCACCTATGTAGATATTGCACCAAAAACCAGACATTTGCAGCTAGAATAGACATTTACGACATTAGCAATGTATAGAGTGTATTTCTTCAAAGTTAAGACTAGTTTAAAGTTATCTTCATTAAAAAGTACAGTGCTTTTCCTTCAAAAATGAGGACATTTCCCCAATGTGACCCGAAACCTTTGAACGGTAGTGTATACCAGGACAAAAAGCCTGTCCTGTGGTGATAAAAATAACACTGAAGGTCCGTCTTACATAAAGCCTGTTGAGGCCTTTAAAGTCGTCCTCCTTGATTTCAGTGATGTCGTTGTTCTGCAGGTCAATCATCACCGTGTCTTCAGGAATCTTCTTAGGGACAGAAATTAAATCTGTTGGCACAAATAAGACATCTGGGTTAAAGACAAAAATCTGAGAGGAGGAAGGTGCCTCGGTGAGGGGAGTAATTAAGACTGTCAGTGATGATTTAAACACACAGCTGGGCTTATTGTTGGTTAAAGGGTGAATTTTAACAGAGTTCAGTTTGTGCAACAGAATGAACCAGAGTCGAGGTTGAAATGATCCAGATTTGTCTCTGGATGCATCTGTACCAGAAAGGCCTGATATTAATGACTGGAGCTTTGCACACTGAGCAATGGTCTGCTGTGGAACTTTAAATGACACCAGAACTGGCAGTTCTTGCTGCAGCCTGGTTTTTAAAGGTTTCTTCATCAGCTACAGAGACGATTGACACAGAAGAACGGTATTTTTTTAATTTAATTTCTCAGCCTGAAAAACAAACTCAATAAGTTGACATTCCTGCCCTTTATTGCATTTGTTTTGCTAACATGTTTTTATCCTGAGTCACAGTTATTACATGTTTTTTCAGTTCAAAGAATTAGCATGTGATAACTTCTCGAGTTCTGACTAGTACATTTCATTTTTGTTAATCCTCCATGTTTTTTCTGCTGTAAGAAAACCTTTGTTCCCCTACTTGCTGCTGCTACAAATGAGCGTCCCTGCTTTGAGACGATGAAGGATTTTTCTCACAAATTGGAGCTGAATGTAACCATTACTGATGTTGCAAGAAAATGATCTTAGGTCCAATTCCTGCTGCCTGAGGCCTTCAACCAGCCTAGCCTTCAAAAGCATGTTGGCAAAATTTGCTAATGAAGATTCTGAGTCATCCAGGTAATAGTCATTCCAAAAAAGTAAAAAAAAAAAACAATCCAATGGACTTTGTTTCGAAGTTTGGGGACATTTTGTTTCCCATCCAGGAAGCTTTTTCATTTCAAAATGTCAGAAATTGCGTTGAGTTCGAGGCTTTATAGAGCGGATCAAAGAAAAAAATGGTTGAATTTGCATGTTTTCTAAGCCAAACAAGGCTTTGTTTTTGGTCCAATGGATGGGAAGGGAAATGTCTTTAAAGTTGGAAACAAAGTTCAGTGGATTTTTGACTTTTTTGGAGTGGTTGGCAAAATTCCCTCTGGGGACACAGAAGATCTATAAAAGTTGACGGTGCATTCAGGAAAAACAGATGATCTCGAGCCTTAATCATTCAAAATAACTCCAAGGTGATGGAAACATTCATCCTACCCAAAAATATCACCCAGAACCATTTTATGTGATGTTATTTATGATATTTTATGGAAAAATAAGCTGGAAAAATAAGCTACACCTGATTATCCTCAATTATAGCAACAAATTAAACCTCATATCCAGTCAGTTCTTTACCACTATTTGAACTTCTAAAACTTTGTCTAACTAAATTGGGAAATAAAATCTCAAGCTCTGAATATGATAAAGTAAAATAGAAATTGCGTTACTAAAAACAAAAAACAGACATACATCTAAACTGGGATTTTTACATCAGGACCCCCCCTCAGATGCTTCAAACATTAATCTTGTAGGATTTCTGAATTCTGTTCAGTTGGGGTACATACAGTAATAGTCATTCAAAGTGTCCCCACTTTCCTTAATGGGCCCTTGGCTGGTCCTTTTTTTAAACATCAATGTTTTTACTAAAATACTCTTTTTGTCATTATTTGTGGACATGAAGATCTAAACAGAAGTGTCATCTCTTGGTTAGACCCTGAAATGGTGGCGTTAAAGAAAAAAAATATGCAAGAAGGGGTCACTCTAGAGGCAGGAAGTCATTCGGCTGGTGTTTGACTAGGAAGGGCCATTTTGAACGGCTGCTACTGTAAATTCATAAAGCTAGATAAAGATCAGTTAAGCACCCAAAATAGATGGACCAGTTTGGATGGATAGCAGGACACAGGAACACGCTGCTGTCCCACTGGTCTGATTTGTACCAGTGAGGCTTCCCATGGCCACGTACCAGAAGTTGATTTTGAGGTGACACACCAAAGCTATTGTGCTGCCCTCTGGTGGCCAGACTATTCCTGCTTCTATACAGTGGTGTGTTTTAAGTCTCATCTCAATACAGATAATAAAGTCTAGGAGAACATAATTATTAATCCAAAACAAAGCAGTTTTAGTTTAAACTTTTACTGAAGTCATGTTGTAGCAACAGGAGTTGTCTTGTTAAATGTGCTATAGAAATAAAGTGGACTGGTTTGGTTACAGCCAATGACTGAATGAGACAGTTTTCTCTCTTGAGTCATTATTGGAGGGTCAGATGCAGATTTATTGATCAGAACTGAATTATGAGGAACAATTTTTTCAGCTTCATCAGTTCGTCCTGGTTCTGGGCCCAGGTATGGTCAATACAAAATATAGAAGACACAGACATATGATGCCTGTGTGTGAGAAAATAGCGAAGTGATTTGACAAATCTAAAAGTCAAAAAGTTTTAGCTCAAACTGAGATGCTGTGGGTTTCTGCCGGGTAAAAGAAACTCTGAACAGAAATACAAACTTTAAAATGATGCAATGTGTGCTCTAACCCTGATCGGAGCACTGCACCACCTCCGATGAACAGCGGCAGTGAGCCGGGCAGTCCTCATCATCATAATCATCATCGTCGTCATCATCATTGTCATCGTCGTCGTCATCATCATCCCAATCTGCCAACATGATGTTGTTGCTTTTCATGAGGTCCATGACGTCCACAGGCTTGTAGGGTTTAGTGTGGCCAAGCGTCAGAAGGCAAAGCAGGAGGAGGAGGATCTTCATGGTTCAATCTGAGCGTTGGTTGGTTCAACAGCGGCCGCCAACAGGGGGAGCTGTAGGGGAGAGATAGCACATTTGGTTGGGTCACACTCTCCGGTTCTTGATAGAAGAAAGAATTATAATCCAAAAGAAAGTAATTTGTCATGAATATTTTATATTTAGGATTGGAAATACCTGATAGTTATTAACATTTTTGTTTATATAAATGTACTTGTCTTCCGCTTTATCTGGGACTGGGTCACAGGGCAGCAGTCTCAGTAGAGACTCTCAGACTTCCCTCTCTCCAGACTGCTCCTCCAGCTCTGCTGGGGGAAGCTCAAGTCAACCCTAGGCCAGCTGAGAAACATAGTCCTTCCAGCGTGTCCTGGGTCAACTACCTCCCAGTGGGACGTGTCTGGATCACCCCCAAAGGGGAGGCGCCAGGGGGCATCTGAAAGAGATTTCCAAGCCACCTTAGCTGACTGCTTTCTATGCGGAGGAGAAACTGATCTACTCTGAGCTTCTCCCGAAAGACCGGGCTCCTCAACCTATTGTATAAGGCAGAGCCTTATAGGAAAGGAGAGAGAGTAGAGCCACTGTTCCACTGAGCTGAAGTTCGACAGTCAGCTGGTCTCTCCTCTCCAGCCCTGTGGCATAGGCCTTCCTGGGGAGACTAAAATGCGTGATCCCTCCCTTATATAAATGTGTTAATTTATTAAACATTAATAGATGATAAAAAATGTATTTGATCCAAAGGACAGTTGGCACCAAACAACCCCTCCACCGCAAACCCCACCCCCACTTTGATGATAAAGTTGGCAGATTTAATTCAATTCAGTTTATTTCTATAGCGCCAATTCACAACACATGTCGTCTCAAGGCACTTTCCAGTTCACCAGATCATCCAGTCACGTTGATTCAAAGTTTTCTAAGTAAGGAAAACCAGCTGATTGCATCGACTCATTGACTGGAAGGCAATCACTCACACTACGCACAGATAAAATAATCATAAATAAATCCTCAAAACCATGCAGAGAGAGCAGAGCTACTGTTGCACTGAGCCGGTGTTCGACAGTCAGCTGGTTCTCCTCCACCCCCTGCGGCATAGGCCTTCTGAGAGATCAAAATGCGATCCCTTCCCTTATATAAATGCTAATTTATTAACATTATTAGATGATAAAAAATTTACCATTCATTAAAATTTAAATTAAAACACCGTAGGTACCCAACAAAAACTCCCCAATCAAGAAACCCCACCCACTTTGTTGAGAAAGTTGGCAGATTTAATTCACCACCAGTTTATTTCTAATTCTCACATCATGTCATCTCAAGTTCTTTCCAGTTCACCAGATCATCCAGTCAGATTGATTCAAGTTTTCATCTATGAAACTAATTGATTGCATCCACTCATTGACTTGAAGGCAATCCTCACACCAAGCACACCATGACGTACATCTGCCATCGATAATAATCTGATCAGAAACAAAACCAAGAAGATTTGCTTTCCGTAAAAGTAAAAAAGAAAAAACAATCTACTGAGACCTTTCAAGATTTGGACATGCTTTGGCAAAAGGACCACAGATCGGAATCGAACCTGGGTTGGCCCTGTCGAGGACTAAGGTCACCCGTACTTGGGTCATGCGGGCTAAACCCTGCACCACCAAAGCACATTTCAAAACATTCCGGAAGTTTAATCTTATCCGCATCTTTAAAACTGTATTGGTTAATATCAGCCCACTCCCCTTATGGATCTGATTGATGTTAAAAGTCAATATTCTGTGAATCCTTTGTCTTTACGTCTCTGACAGAGCTTTACCTTTACTTAAAAACTTCACCTAATAATCTTTGTTTTGGTTTGCAGTTTTTGGATCCCAATTATCAAAAACCGCGATCAGGTTGAACAAAAAAGTTTAAGTTATTATTATTTGCAGCAGTGATCAAAATGTAAGCAGTATAGGAGAGACATGGTGCAAAAGGCATTGATGTGGAAGTTTCATAGCAGTGCAAAATAGATAGATAGATAGGATAGATATAGATAGATAGATAGATAGATAGATAGATAGATAGATAGATAGATAGATGATGATAGATAGATGATAGATGATGGTGCAAAAAGCAGTATAACACTTGAGTTGAGTTCCATTTTAAGCTATTTGAAGATTCTGCCATGTAGTTCTACTTAAAGGAGAGTGTGATGCAGATTCCCAATTTGCAACTTGATTAGAGTTAAGATTACAGATTACAACCTGTGTTCTTTCAGATTATCCATTAAAGCAGGATCAGATCCCAGAACAAGAGAGAAATATTCCTTCCTTTCTAATCCTTTATAACCAGGCCAAATCAGAAGTCAGCTTCAGTTTTATAAACCTTTATAGTCTGCAGAGCTGATGGAAACCCAACTGGGTAAATGTCTGTTACTCAACTGTCCAGGATCTCATAAAAGCTGTTAAAATGGTTTACATCTTGAAAAAGTAAATATGTAAAAACCTTTTGGGTCTGAGAGACCTCAGAGAGAACAGAGATAAACACAGTGGTTGGCTGAAAAAGCCATGCTTTATAAACAGAGGAGGTGAAAGGCTGAATGAAACGGTTTTAGCAGATTGATTGGCTGAATGCTGTTGTTACAGTTCCAGCTTTACAGCCTTAAACAGCAGCAAAAAAAACAATCTAGAAATGAGCAAAAATGTCCAAAATTAAGTGTATTTACCATTAATATGAGTTGGTAAATAAGATGATTTGCCAATGGAATGACTATTTTTACTCTTAAAATAAGATAATTAGATAAAATGCACTTGAAATAAGACAAGGAAATTGTTTGTTTCTAATTTTAAATATAAATTGTCTTGTTCCATTGGGAAAGTGACTCAATTACCTCCTCAATTCAAGAACAATTTTTTGCAGTGCATATGGCTGATATTGGCTTAATTAACAAGCCAGTCGATATGAAAACTGTTCTTCCAGCTGAGGGAAGGGTGAACATGTCCTGACTAGGTCTCCTAGAGGCAGCTGTTGTGTTTATGGTTCAGTTTTATTCTACAGCGATGGTTCCTTAACCTTGCATCAAAGCTGAACTCTTTTGGTTTTTGTTTATTCACGAACAGACCAGAATCCATATTTTCCCGCTTTGGCCTCAACCATTAGAGAACCAGAAAGGGTTCAGCCTATCACGTTGCTAGATTCTGGTTTTAGGCAGGACTTACAGTTGTGAAGAAAGCAAGAGCTGCCGAGCCCGCAGCTGAACCCAAATAAACATGTCAGAATGCAGTAGGAGCTGCTGTTTGTCCAAATCTATAATTTCATGTGTGAAAGAGGAACAGAAAGAAGCACTTTGTGCATTTCTGGAAAGCAAACATGTTTGTTTTTACCTCCTGACCTGGTTGGGAGACACTAGGTGTCTGTTTGCACAAACAGCTTGGGAGGTTCTGCTGAGCTTCCCTTCTTACCATTGTGAGCAGGATGGTTCCCAACCTGCCAGCTCTTAAAGACCCAAAGAAAAGAAAGGGATGGGATAGAATATGTCTTTATTTATATCCAGGTGCTCAGCAGCATCTATACACCAAAAACAAGTTATCATAAAGATAAAAGAGAGATCATCTGAATTTATTAAAATGAGAAAATAAACACCAGATCATCAAATGACCTAATTTTAAGCCTATCTTTGGATTCCGGACAGTTGGCCTTCAGAAGATGCTTTCCTTTTAGACAATCATGACTTCTTAGAAATAACCTGGTTGTTTTGAAAAATAATTTAATGTTTTTTAAATTTTAAGACTCCCACTTAACTGGATCCTTTCTCTACGATGAGGCGATTCCGGAACATGAATTGGACCCTGTCTCTGTGGAAAAAAAGACCCAGCTTCCTGGAACAGCTGGAGTCTGACTGAGAGCTACAGTAACCTTTGATTCACAGACTAAACATGAGTTTTCCTCCCCGACTCCACAAAAACACAAACCTTTCTCTGGTGTCTGCTGGAGTGAACAAAGGTCCCAAACCTGCTTTATTCCACAGGAATGAAGTAGTGCCTGCAAACACCTCCAATCCAACCCCCTGATACTTTAGTCTCTGTACCTTACAAGGACTTTAGATTCATAAAAGTAACTTTTTCAGAAACCTTCATGATTTAGGATTTAAGGCTTTTTCTTAGCTGTTATGAACAAAAACATCTGCTAATAAAATCCTTTTAAAATGTGAATTGTAAAGTTTTATTACTTAGATCAGTGTTTAATGGTGTATTTGAAAAGTTACTAATGTGTGGCTACAGAGTTTTTCCCCTTTGTTCTATCTTTTAAGCTACATTTGGCGGAAAACCCTCTATGCTTGGCGTTCGCCAGCGCCGCGGCAGGTGTGTTTGACCATAAACTGTGATCGTTAGATCTGTCCATCAGGCCCGCTCAGTCCAACTCCGGGTCACACCTTTTGCTCAACATGAGCTCCTGACTACCGTTAAACTTCATAATATATATATATATAT